>CM040994.1:9975645-10009643 GCA_022985145.1 Pangasius djambal
GGTCACATGAAGTTTGGAGCTCTGTAGCAATTGACTGTGAAGAAAGTCGACGACCTCTTTGCACTATGCGCTTCAGCATCCGCTGACCCCTCTCCGTCAGTTTACGTGGCCTACCACTTCGTGGCTGAGTTGCTGTTGTTCCCAAACTCTTCCATTTTATTATGATAAAGCTGACAGTTGACTGTGGAATATTTAGGAGTGAGGAAATTTCACGACTGGATTTGTTGCACAGGTGGCATCCTATGACAGTTCCACGCTGGAATTCACTGAGCTCCTGAGAGCGGCCCATTCTTTCACAAATGTTTGTAAAAACAGTCTGCATGCCTAAGTGCTTGATTTTATACGCCTGTGGCCAGGCCAAGTGATTAGGACACCTGATTCTGATCATTTGGATGGGTGACCGAATACTTTTGGTAATATAGTGTATGTCCTTACTTAATGCTTAAATATATTCTTATACTGTATGCTTAAACAAATATGCATACATATTTTTTTATTTACTCAAAAAATTAGGTGCTCAAACACACACCAGTTGTCAATCTGGAAGCCTCTGAAGGTTCGGTGAGTCCTGTGCCTTACGATTTTCCTAGTGCAAATGCAGTAGAACACATAGATCCTGCCTTAGCGGTGAGACTTAAAGAGCTAGACTTGCTAATAAAAAAAAGCAGGAGTATGACGCTCAGCTAATTAAACTACGGGTGACAGAGGCAGAAAAAGATCAGCTCCACAAATTAGATTTAGAGGCATAAGCCTTGTTAAGGAAGCCGTTCCCAGTGCCACGTTCACGTTTACCTTCCAGTGCTATGTCTCCACAGCCCAGGGCTAGCGTGAGCCAGCATTCAACTGATTCTCTCTTTGATGTCAGTAGATATATTAAGTTGGTCCCGCCATTTCGAGAAGCTGAGGTCGATGAGTACTTTATAGCTTTTGAACGCATAGCTGGAAAGCTTGACTGGCCTAGAGATATGTGGGCACTGCTGCTTCAATGCAGTTTGTCAGGGAAAGCCCAGGAGGTTTGCTCCGCCTTACCTCTTGACCAGTCTTTGGACTATGATCATGTAAAAGCCGCCGTACTTCGTGCATACGAATTAGTCCCTGAGGCTTATCGGCAAAAATTTAGGTCTAATGCAAAGATAACCAAACAAACCTACATGGAGTTCGCGAGGGAAAAGCGAAACCTATTCGATAAGTGGTGTTTATTGAGTAAAGTTGATATGTTTGAGTCTTTTCAAGAGTTAATCCTGTTGGAAGATTTCAAGAAGTGTCTCCCTGAAAAACTTGTAACCCATTTAAACAAACAAAAGGTTACCTTGCTCTCAGCTGCAGCTGTTCTCGCCGGCGAGTATGCTCTTACTCACAGAAAGTCGTTTGTGCCTTCTCGAAACTGCAACTCCAGGCCAAGACACAGCACCGCCACAATTTTCTCACTCTGCGAAAAACGTTTCTGCTAACAAACGAGTTTGTTTTTACTGCTTGGACCCCGCTCATTTAATTGCAGATTGTCTGGAGTGGAAGAAAAAAAGTCTGAGACCAACTTTTTCTGCATCGCAAGAGTTAAACTTCTCTTCATACTCTCCATTCGTTTTAACTGGGTATGCGTCAATCCGTGAGTCCGAATGCAAAACGGTAACAGTATTGAGAGATACAGGTTCAGCGCAGTCTTTTATATTAAAAGCTGTGCTGCCATTTTCGGCGAATTCTTATACGGGCATGAATGTCTTGGTGCGCGGAATAGAAATGGGGTGCGCTTCTGTTCCGTTACATAAGGTCCACTTAGAGACTGGTCTAGTCAATCCGGCAGTATGTGCTCAGTTGCCTGTAAACGATGTGGACGTTATTTTGGGAAATGACCTTGCAGGTGGTAAAGTCTTTCTCTGCCCATTGGTCTCTTTGATCCTGTTGCTGAAGAATCTCCCAGCTTAGCTGTGCAGTTTCTGACCACTTTCCCTGCATGCGCTGTGACCCGCGCTTTTTGTTTGATGCCCTTCAGATTGTCCTACCGGCTAAATATCGTTTAGCTGTGTTAAAATTGGCACATGAAAATGCGCTCGCAGGACACTTGGGAATAAACAAGACGTTTAAGCGTGTGTCAAAATACTTCTTTTGGCCAAGTCTCAAATCCTCAGTTACGCAGTTTTGCCGTACGTGTGATGTGTGTCAGAGGGTTGGAAAGCCAAATCAAAAGATACCGCCAGCTCCTCTGTGTCCTATACCAGTTGTGAACGAACCGTTTAAACGTGTAATAGTTGATTGCGTGGGTCCTCTTCCCAAAGCTAAAACCGGACATCAGTACGTGTTAACTCTGATGTGTGCTACCACTAGGTTCCCAGAGGCGGTTCCTTTGCACTCCTTAAATTCTTTACTACATTCAGTCTACCTTGAGTTGTGCAGACCGATCGGGGCACGAACTTCACTTCCAAGGCCTTTGCGCAAGTCTTAAATGAACTAGGGAAAGAACATCAAACCTCTAGTCCCTACCATCCGGAATCCCAAGGCACCCTTGAAAGGTGTCATCAAACCTTAAAATCTATGATTTGAGCCTACTGTACACAGACCGGAAAAGATTGGGCAGAAGCACTGCCTTTTCTCATGTTTGCCATCCGTGACTCAGTCCAAGAGTCCTTAGGTTTCAGCCCTGCGGAACTAGTTTTCGGACACACAATGAGGGGTCCGTTAAAGATGTTGTATGAACAGCTTTTGGCTAAAAAACTGTCAACCGTGTCATTGCTAGACTGTGTAAGTTCTTTTAAAGTGCGACTACACACTGCGTGCGATATTGCTCGTGAGCATTTGACTCGCACACAGTCAAAAATGAAGCAACAGTTTGATAAAGGAAGCGTAAAACATAAAAAGTCGGCGACCCTGTTTTAGTGCTGTTACCTGTACCTGGTACAGTTTTCTCTGCAAAATTCACAGGTCCTTACACTGTGGAGAAAAAAATTAGTGAGACAGATTATGTCTGTCATGTGAACATGTTGAAGCCCTACTTAAAACGCAGAGAGACAAGCCTGCCCCCGCCACTGGTCGCCTCTGGCATCGTCTCTGTCAGTGACGTCATAAAGGATGAGGTGGAAGAGGTTACTCATGTTTCTACTTCTCGACTGCAGAATTCTAAAATCTTAAGAGATTTAAAATCTTATCTTTGTCATTTGTCGAGTACTGAGTATAACGATGTGTGTGCGTTAATTCAGTCTTTTCCTTCCCTATTTTCTGATGTGTCTGGTCGAACCACCGTGTTACATCACGATGTGGATGTAGGAGATGCTTCTCCGATAAAACAACACCCATACCGCATGAACCCGCACAAACACTAAATAATGAAAGCTGAGGTGGAATACCTGCTGCAACATGGTCTAGCTGAGCCGAGCGAAAGCCCATGGAGCTCTCCATGTTTGCTGGTACCTAAACCAGATTCCACCTATCGTTTTTGCACAGATTACCGTCGTGTAAATAGTTTGACCAAGGCCAATTTATTTCCCCTTCCCCGTGTTGATGATTGTGTAGATAGAGTTGGAGCCGCTTCTTTTGTGACTAAGCTCGATCTTTTGAAGGGGTGTTGGCAAGTGCTGGCATTTCGAACTGCGAAGCTTATTTAGATGACATCGTACTGTACACGAACTGTTGGGAGGACCACATAAAAACTCTCCGGGAAGTCTTTACACGTCTGGCTGACACCTCCCTTACCCTGAATTTAGCTAAATGCGAGTTCGCAAAAGCTGAGGTAGCGTACCTAGGAAAGAAAGTAGGCAGTGTTTCAGTGAAACCAGTTGAAGCAAAAGTTTCTGCAATTCTAGAGTTTCCGGCGCCTGCGAATAAGAGAGAGTTAAGGCGAATTTTTGGGAATGTGTGGCTATTTACCGTGGATTTTGCAGAAATTTCTCCACTATTGTTGCTCCTCTAACAGATCTCCTAAGCAATAAGAGAGGCTTTGTGTGGTCAGATGGTTGTGCAAATGCCTTTTCAGCAGCAAAAGACCTACTTTCACATGCACCCGCTTTGGCGGCTCCTGATTTCTCTCGACCTTTTAAACTGGAGGTGGATGCTAGTTTCTTGAGGGCGGGCGAAGTGTTACTGCAGGAAGACGACAAGGGTATGTTATTTCTTTAAAAATTTTTCGAAGTGTCAGCTCAACTACAGCACTGTAGAAAAGGAAGCTTTTGCTTTAGTTTTGGCACTGCAGCATTTCGAAGTTTACTTGGTGGTGGTTGCGGAGTTGTAACGGTCTTTACCGACCATAATCCGCTAACCTTTTTTTGTCTCAAATGCGAAATGTGAACCAGCGACTAATGCGCTGGGCACTTGTTATACAGCACTTTAACTTTGACATTAGGCATCGGAAGGGCTCCGACAATGTAGTGGCCGATATGCTGTCCCGAGCCTGTTGTGCGGAAATGTGAGGGTTTTTTTTCCTTGTTTTTTTTTTCTCTCCGTGTAGATAAAAAAAAAAAAAAAAAAAAAAAAAAAAAAAAAAAAAAAAAAACTTATTGGTGGGGGTGTTTTTTTTATAATTACATTTGTACATCAAATGTCATTTTATATTGTTGTTGTTGGAGGTGTTGCTGCATGTTTCTCTCCCTCTCTCTTCTCTCTGCCACTCTCTCCCCCTAATTAGGTGATAACCACTGGCACCTACTCTCTGACTATCTGGCTCGGCCGGTGATGGCATATAAGATCGACACCACGCTGGCAGCGGAGAGAGAGATGTGATAACTTGTATAACGACGGTTGAGTTTAAACACAGACTGTTTTTGGTTTAAACGTTGGTGTAAAAGTTACTCTCTTGTAATGGTGCTGTGGTAGCACTGCGTTGCGTCTGTTAAGCAGACAAAGAAAATGTCCCGGTATTTGTAAGGAATGGGATTCCTTTTTTTGTGTACGACTCTTTTCGCATGTTTTGTGGCAGACAGGGAGGAAGGGCAACGACCTGTCATTATTTTGCTTAATGCATCTTTTCTTTGTGAGGTAAGTCAGTTTTGGTAAAAAGTTAGCGAATCTTTTTTGTTTGGGTCCCATTCCTGTGGTAATTGTTTAGTTATTTAATTAGCCTTTTTTAGCTTTCTAAAAACGAATTAATTTGAACACAAACTAAATTAAATTGGTGTCACCAAACGCATAATCTGTTGTCTTAAGTTGTGATTTTGAGACGAGATTTTTCCTTTTTTTTTTTAAAAAAAAAAAAAATATATATATATATATATATATATATATATATATATATAATTATTGTACGTTCTCTCATACCCCTAGGCCATAGGGAACGTAACATAGGCATATATATTTCTTTTTAATTACTCAAAAAATTAGGTGCTCAAACACATATACCAGCTGTCAAAAATGTAAGAGGAGGCAACATATCCTGATCATTATTCCAGTCTGTTGAGTCCGTATGGATTCACAACATCAGTAAGACTAATTTTATCCATGTGCCCTTACTTACCATACCTCTGTTGCAGTACAAACTTCTCCTCTGATTCACTTTTAAGCATGAAAAGTCCTAAACACTACAATTAAAAAGCAGTCTCTTTCAGCTCTTCGAGTGTGTGTGAATGTGTCTGTAGCATGTAAACAGAAGACCAATCCTAACAAATGCCTGAATGATCAATCCCACAATGCGGTACGATGTGACGCTTGAGGGACAGGTGCAGGAAGGTGTGTGGCTTAAACTGCCCAAATGCTGTTCCAGTACATTTTTCATATTCTATAGTATTTTCCAGCCAAGACAAGTACTAATAACTACAAATACAAACCAATCTCTTTCAGCTCTTGCAGTGTGTGAATGTGTCTGTAGCACGTAAACAAAAGACCAACCTGACCAAAATGCCTGAATGATTGAGCCCACAATGCAATGCGACGTGAG
The DNA here is from genome assembly GCA_022985145.1 of Pangasius djambal. Classification (NCBI taxonomy): domain Eukaryota; kingdom Metazoa; phylum Chordata; class Actinopteri; order Siluriformes; family Pangasiidae; genus Pangasius; species Pangasius djambal. The sequence continues at coordinate 9,981,503 of CM040994.1, forward strand.
GGACAGGTACGGGAGGCTGTGTCCTAAACTGCCCAAATACTGTTCCAGTACATTTTTCATATTCTATAGTATTTTCTAGCACAGTGACAGAAATAAAGGAAAGAAGAGACAGTGAGAATAATAGAAATGAGAAGGAAACAGACAGATTGAGGCATAGCAGAAATAGAATTAAAGTAAAGTGGAAAGATGACTTAAGAAAGGCATAAAGGCTGATTCTGTGGTAGATGCTCAGAAGATTTCAGAAAGATGCCTTTTTGGCTCATACTGAAAAAACTGACAGAGTGGCTGTTTGCATTCCAGGAAATTTCAGCTGCATTCTCCATATGCATTACATGATTTTGGTACTGAATGTGAACATTTCACTGGCCGCAGCTGTCTCGACTTTTGTAGTGAGGCCTCCTAAAAGCAAACATAGGCTGAGGCTTGGATGGAATTTCAGTACAAATACACTGCGACTTTGAAAACATTACCAAAACCCAGTGAGAGCAGGTTCCAGAAGCAGTGCGTTTTTTCTCGAAAACATCAATTTGGGATTCATCGAATTCTTTCAGAAATGAACTTCCAGCTGAAGTGGCATGGAGTGCATCACACATGTCCCCAGCAGATCTACTCATGTATTTCCATTTTACCTATCGGAGAATGACCTCAGCACAATAAAAGCAGTCAAGGACTGTGCACCAGATGTGAGCATGAAGAAGACTAGGAGAAAGGAGAAGAGGCGTAGAGCAGAGAAAAAAACAAGAAAAAAAAATGCCTAAAGAATTTACTGCCAGCCCTTATGGAGGCCTGTGATTAAGGATTCAAATGGAGTTCCTGAGGTTTCTGGGGTATCTCAGCTGTTGTCCAACAGCACTGCTAAAGCAGACAAGCTAAGCACTTAATACCTGTGCTGAATTTGGTTAACCTTCCTGCCTAGGTACCCTCAAAACACAGTTTGCTCAAGCACAGTCATCACAGAATCATTCAGATTAATGTCTCTGACTGGCTATCTTCAGTAGTAGGCTAGCGTACTGTCTGCCAAAGTTTCTCAAGCTTTTCAAAGGTCCTTTATCTGGTAGATGTCAAAGGCCAGCAATTCCAATGACTTAAGCAGTTTAAAATAGCAGTTTAATGTTTCTGATTCATTTTTATTTATTTACCCACTGTAATGTTTTCTTATTTCTTACATTTCTTCCCTGTGATCCAAGTAAAATCCAATATCATCTGTTGTTGGAAAAAATCTTAAATGGCTTTCTATTCACTTTATTAGCACTCTATGTAGCATATAACATAATGGAGGTAAATTCCCTTCCAAGTGCCCTCAGGAATAGTAGAAAAGCATTTGAGATTCAGCCCTAGAAAATGCATGACTGCTTGTGTGCATGTTTTTAATGTCATATTGTAATGTTCATACTTGAACTCCTCTGTAATTTCTGAAGATTAAAAATAGCCATTAAGAGAACGCCATTAAGTGAAAGCTTGCTGTTCTTTATTGTCACTAGACTTTAATATATTGGCGTATTTGCAAGCTGCCATTAAAACAAACTTGCTGCATCTCATGCTTTTACTTTTACTCTATGCATGAAACACAGCAGCACTGTGTACATTTTAACATCTAATAAGATATGCCTGGTTTCATTTTAAAATCTTTTTTTTTTTATTTTGAGTACTAGATTACTAGTTATGCTTGTGACTAGAGACCAGCTGATAACCTCCCAAAAATCTCCTCCTACTATCATGGATAAGGTTATGTGATGGTAAAGCAACACACACTCATCCTGTATATGGATAATACTGAGTATACATTTGTTGCAAAGCTGTAATGAGCTGCACAATTCAGTGGAGAAGCACTCCCACCCAGACCCCCCTTCCCCCTCACTCAAATGCAAGTGTCACCAGAGCACCTGCCAGCCATACAAAAGCACATTTCCACCTACTGCATTCAGTAAAGGCCTTTCACTGCAAGCTATGTCACAACAAAGAGAGATAAATTAGGGAGCAGGCTTGATGACAGGGTGACTAATCAGTGACCTATACAGTTGAGATCAGCTGAACCACAGCTGCACATTTACTCAGCCAGGATGATCCTCTGGTCTGCAGGGCTCTGCTTGTTTCTGGTGTGGTCAAAACTCACGCTTTTGCTGTTTGACCCAGACATTCCAATCATATCAGTTTTGTGGTGCTTTAATCTGCATGTTCTGACGATATGAAATTAAATGAGTGCTTCTGCCAGCACTGCTGTTTTAACCTTATAAGTTTGCCAACAGGACCTTGCAACCTAGCAACTTAAGACCTTGGTTTAATACAGAATGTGTGACAGGCTGTGGAATCCATTATAAAAAGCACTGCTGTCAGACACATTTCACCATAATCTTACATTCCACACCAGATTCACCTCTTACCTGTTTTTTATGCTCACTCTCATTTGATTTTTAACACATGCCTTGATGCCTTGCCAAACACAGCAGGTGATTTATACGATTGCCCTTTTTTAGTGGCTGGGAAGTAAATCAAATTTATTTTCTGACCTGTTTAAAGGGCAGGGGCTCATTTAACACCGCCTCAATGCAAAGAGAGAATTACAAGACCAGAGAGAATAAAGGAATAAGAAAGACTTAAGTGAGAGACTGAGAAAAAACATGAAACTGTGATTGAGTAATTGGAGATGGCATGAGTGTAAAAGCACATCAGGTTGTTTGAATAAAGATAAAAGAAACACAGAGAAAAAACAGGAAAGAGCAACAGACATGAACAGCACATATTCAGAGTGCCAAACAGAGGTGGAGATGGTAGGTTTATGGATTTATGGAGATGCAGGTACAGGATTCTGCCCCAGACATCAGCACTGTACTGCCACAACTCCAACAACAGGAATTTGGTGTGTATTTAAAGGGTCACTCAACAAAGACAAAAAGATCTAACCTAATCTAATATACAGTCACTTATAAACCATAAGTGTTTGGACAGTGACAAATTTTTTTTCGTAATTTTGCCTCTGTACACCACCACAATGGATTAGAAATGAAGCAATCAAGATGTGATGGATGGGCTTTGTAAAAAATGGGTGTAATTCCTAAACATTTAATGCAATAGTTTTGTTAAACTCCTTGAATTAAAGCTGAAAGTCTCCACTTCAATCACATCTTGATTGTTTCATTTCAAACCCATTGTGGTGGTGTACAGAGACAAAATTACGAAAATTGTGTCACTGTCCAAATACTTGACTTTCTACAAACCTTTTCCTCTGCAGAGATTTCTTGTTTTAATTAACTCCCTGTTGAGGTAACCTGAAGGAACCAATACATTTGTGGATTAAACTGCTTTGGGGGCAGATATTTGGGTGTGGGCTGTTGAGTTTTCTTTCAATAGCAGGCTCACTAGCAAATGCAAATGGAAGCTAGAGACGAAGCAAAAATATTTTCTGATTCAGAAGCTCCACCCAAAGATCACTGAGCATTTCATATCTTTTTTCCCATTGAAACAGTTGGCAAGTAAACGTGGCTAGCCGTTTACAGTGTCAGTCTTCCCCTGAAAGCAGGCAGGTCCTTGCAATGTTAGACCCCGAAGTCTATAAGTCTAACTCTCAAGAATATAGCAAAATGTCTGAAGTATATGATTCATGGCATGTTTGTAGGAAAATACACTAGGGGAAAATGATAATGCTAGTTACAATGCGATAAAAGCTAAACTTATTGCACATGCTTGCTGCAAACTTATATATATATATATATATACACACACACACACACCTATTTTTAGTCCCATAACTGCCAACCATTTTTGACCTTTCTGGGGAAAAGTGTTCATCTGTGTTTATCTAACGGATGCTGGGTGTTGCAGTAACATACAAACATGACAACGATGCAAGATTGAAAACCCTGACTTCTGAATCCAAAACCTGCAAGCTGAAGATAGGCACTACTACACTACAGAATACAATATAACATTGCAAATAACATTAAGTTCAACTCCCATAGTTTGTAGGCTTTATCAGCAATGTGTGCATGAGCTCCAGCACAAATTGGAGAATGGAAGGAGTTCAGGCAGACAGATGAGATGTGAGAAGAGTAAATAATTTTTCTTTTTTAATAGTAAAGGATGTTCTCTTTCATTTAAACGAAATTAGAAAGTATTTGAACTTTTCTCCCATTTTTTTTTCACCCAATACAAACCATACAGCAATATTAAAGAACAAAGCAAGGGCAGTGGTTAAGATGTTGGACTTCAAATCAGAAGGTTGTGAGTTCAAATCCCAGCGCCACAATGCTGCCACTGCTGGGCCCTTGAGCAAGGCCCTTAACGCTCAGCTGTATAAAAAAAAAAATAAATAAATAAAAAAGAGAGAGATAAATGTAAGTCGCTCTGGATAACAACGTCTGCCAAATGCCCAAAATGTATAAATAAATCAGACCACTGCATAATAATATGAATCAAATTTACTTAAAAAAAAAAAAAAAAAAAAAAGAAGAAGAAGAAGGAAATCATGGTACCTATCAAGATAACAGTCTCTATCAAAAAGACATAATGTAGAGAATCTAACATGACCTCAGAGCAGATGCCCTCCTGCAGGTTGCTTCTGTTTTCCAGAACAGCCATCTTGCTTAGTGAGCTCTGAAACACCATGTTGTGGTGGACTATCACATTGAGAGGAAAATGGAGGCCTTGCCAGCTGTCTGAGGTCTAGAGGAGTGAATCAGCCTTCAACCTCAGATGCTGTAAGAGTTTGTGCAGGAAAAAATCTCTCACCACAGCTTCTTTCAGAAATAAAGAAACACTCTTTCATTCAGACAGCTTTTTCGTGTAAGGAAATGGAAGCTGTGGATCAGGTCACTCAGCTGATATAATTTCTCATGTTTTTTTTTTTTTGCAGGCCTTCATTGAAGACTTCCTTTGCTCAGTAAGAGATTCACTGTGCGAATGAAGGAGGCTTGAAAATTGAGTGTGTGCAAGTGTGCGTATTGCTGAGAAAGTACATGCGAATGTGACTCTCTGAGAGAGCAGAAACGAAAGACACGGAAGAGAGGAACCAAAAAAGCAAGAGAGTGCTATAAAGAAAAAGAGTGAGCAAGAAAGGATGAGGCAAAGGGAGAAAACTGGCTCGTTCCCCTCAGCCCACCAGCCAGGAAGCACTGAGTTCTTATTTAGCACAGAAAGAGCAGCTTTGCTTAGCAACTACATTGCCTCTCCAATCACAGAAGTTTTGTGACTAATGCAGCCTGGGCGTGGAATGGGAGCTGTGTGCATGCCTCTGAGGAGTGAATGAGAGGCCACAGACTGCTTAAAAACACAAAATCTCTCTTTTCATAAGAGAGAGACAGAGAGCTCAGGCTAAGCAGATGATGTGCTCTGCTACAGCATACTTCAAATCCAGAAAGTGTGCATTAAAGCAGTAACGATATAAATATAATTTAGCATTACTGACTGTGATGCCAAGCAGCCATAATAATCATCAGGTAATCAGTTTATTCTTAATCAGTAAAAGTCATTATTAATCACTCATAATATCTGTGAGCCCATTTTGGCCAGTGACATTTTAACATTTAGCATTCACTTCATTTTATCTAAGCTAATCCTCATAGCAGTTTTTGGGCTGGCCACTGGGCAGTTCATGGGCAAGAGCAACTTGCTGCTTTGTCACAAGACATGCACAAAAACCGTCTAACCCCAAGAAAACATCCTTGCCATGTAGCCTAGACTGCTTACCTCAATAGTACAACATAAACTCTTAATTATGGCCTAGAAAGCCAGCAATAACACAGGCTAGTAGGCTAGTTTTCCACTAAGAAAAACACTTAAGGTATATAAAGCAACAACTAGAACACAGTAAACGAAAATGCTCGGACACATGTAATTATAGCCAAAGCTTTGTAGCCTCCTGTAGTATTCTGATCTACACACATTTCTATATTCCTATTTTGCTCTAGTGAGGATGTTAAGACAACCTTTTGCACAGCAGAGCCGGAAGCAAGGATTGTCTATGGAAGAAGATAATAAACTGAAATATTAGACGAAGTTATTTATCGTTATTGACGATGGCCCCAATCTGAGAAATTGATATTTTTAACAAAAAATAAATAAAAATCAACAAAGCCATCATATTACCATCTGGTGCCATTGACTGGTGACAGTTCCAGTCTGTGCCTCACACCATGCCCTCTGATGAATCCTTCATATCCTTTACACAAGTTTATCATGCTAAGGCCATAGAGCTCTCTACGCACATGGACCTTCTCACCTCCTAGATCTTGGCTAAGTATCTAGTAGGTTCAGGGAATGATGCTAAGTATTTACACTGTGGTGGACTCACCATCCAATTTATTAGGTAATTTATCTGTAAAATTATCAAAAACGCTGTATTACGTATGCGCTTGCCTAACAATAGACACGTACTGCGCATGTCTACATACCTAACACGTACTACGCACGCGCATGACGTCACTGTTTTCAAAGATTCCCGTATTGGGTGTTTACATGGAGACAATAACGGCGGCGTTTTCAAAAACTTGCACTTTGAAACCCGTTTTCAAAAATATGCGTTTTCAGTCCCCAAAACGCCGTTGTCATGTAAACGAACAGGCCGTTTTTGGCTGAAAACGTTGTCGTGTAAACGGCCCCTGAGGTTATCATGGGCACAAGTTCACCCACACTGGACAGCTGAAGATTGGGGGGGGGGGGGGGGGGGGGGGGGGGGGGGGGGGGGTATCACCTGGTCTTTTTCCAGTCTTCAACAGGCCCATGACAGCCTCACATTCTTGTTCTTGGATGGCAGGAGTGAGCCTAATTCTTATTGGATTCTGACAGGAGAGGTCTTCTGCTGTTGTAGCCCATCCACCTCAAGGTTTAATGTGTTGTGCATTCTGAGATGCTTTTCTGCTCACCAAGGTCGTAAAGAGTGCTTGTTTGAGTTATTATATACTTCCTCTAGACAGCTCAGACCAGTTTGGTCATTTTCCTCTGTTCTCTCTCATCAACAAGGTGTTTCAGCCTGCAAACCCTCCGCTCACAGGATGTTTTTTTTTTTTTTTTGCATGATTCTGTGTAAACTCGAGAGACTGTTGTTTGTGAAAGTCCCAGGAGATTGGCAGTTTCTGAAACACTCAAACCAGCCCATCTGGTACCAAAAACCATACCACCGTTAAAGTCACAGAGATCACATTTGTTCCCCATTCTGATGTTTGATGTGAATATTCACTGAAGTTCTTGACCTGTATCTGCATTGTGCTGCTGCCACATGATTGGCTGATTAGATAATTACATGAATGTGCTGGTGTTCCTAATAAAGTGGATGGTGAGTATGTGATCAAGAACACATGTTCCTACATGGATAAAAAAAATCAAAATTCTCAGTCATGTAGGGCGAAGTTTTGGCTGATACAGTAGAAGCAAACAATGGGAAGCACCAACACGGTTCACCGTGTCATGGTTTGTTGGAGACAAAGGGGACAGCAGGTCCTCACCCCCACATCAGGCAGCAGAGAGCTCCAGCTGACACCCTTTAAACAAGAGGTCAGGCAGCAGAGAATAGAGGGCACAACCTCTGAGAGGGGCTCACCCTCTTGTGTCCTTCCCAACAGAGATGGGATAAGAAGCATCCCTGAGGAGCCGTTGAACCATCAACTGGCAGCATTAAAATTGAGATGCTCAGCAAGGAGGCAGCCAAAAATAAATCGCAACCTATTCAGCTGAGTAGGCATGCATTTGGTTGCAAATCAGAATGTTTTGGGGGTCTGTTGAGAGGCTTAGTACATCAGTAATATTAGCAGTAGGGACAGCAGGTAGTGAAACCAGTGAGCAATCTGGGTGTTAAGCAGAGGGAGAAAGACCAAATGTGTCTGGTGGAAAACTGCACAGCCTTCACAGACAAGGTCAGCAGACAGATGGAGATGAGAAGCAGTGAGCTCAAATTAATGCACACCATTCCAACCCAAAACTCAACAGCCCCTGCGCAAAAAAAAAAAAAAAAAAAGGCATTATGCAAGCAAGCTTTCTTGCACAGGGCCACCTCTGCTCCACTTCAGATGCCCATCCACTATGGACACAGATCTGAGAGCTGATTGGTCTCAGGTTGAATGCTAATATTATGAAGTGAAACGAGTGAGTTGAGTGAGGGTGTAATATCAATTCCACTTAAAGCTCAAATAGCTGCATAAGACTGTTACTTGATTCAGCAGGATACATTGATCACACTTGAAATGTATACCAGAGATTGGATTGTGTGTAACTTCCTCCAACTGAAAGCATAACATCTATACTCGGAGTTTTTCTAAATGGCATATGGCAAACTACCTGGGTCATTGCCAAAGTTCATTTTTAAATGACTTATGCAGATTGGTTAAAATTGCCACACCTGAGCTAAGGGGTGATGTGTTTTGTGGTAAATATTTTGCCTTTAATTTATTTGACATTTTTCTGTCTTTTATCTGTCCAGTTGGAGGGCCACATGATTGGTTGGCCAATCTGAAAGTTGGGGGATGGGGAGGGCATTGGCTTTGCATAGAGGTCCTATCTCATGGCCCCTTAACTACACATCAAGGCCCCAGTGACTGAGTCACTAATTAGTGCTTATCCACCACGTTTTCTCAGCAATCTGCCCACTGATGCAGCAGGCATCACTGATGCAGCACATTATCACATGAGCATCCTTTCATGTGATAATGTAAAACAGATATTCAATGAATTGGATCATTCATCAGAAAACTCTAAAGATTGAAAACGTGTAGATATATGGTTTTGTCTTAAAGTAAGTAGCACTTTCAGAAGTAAAGTAGTTAAAAATCTAGTCAAACTGCGTGACCTTACAAAAACGATGCCGCTTCAGATCTTCACCCGAAACATCTTGTTTCTTAAAAATGTGAAAATGTGTGTACTATTCCAGACTTTTTCCAATCTATAAAAATGTAAGGACAGTAGTGGTGTGTGTATGTATGAGAAGCAGGGGAAGCTGAGAAAATGTGTATGAACTAAGCATGAGCTAGAGTCTGACAGATAAAACACAACTTTTGGCTCAGGATAGCAGAGGCTAGATGAAAACGCAGAGCCTTTGACCCTTTGACCCTTTCAGATTGGTATTAACATCTCAAGTGATCAGATCACAAGTGGACATGTGAACTGGGTCAAATGCATCTTGTAATATGATCACTTATTAAGGTGTGAAGGTCTGAGATACATGCTGCCACAATACAATTTTAGTGTGAGTGCCAATGTGTCCTGATGCAGACAACATCAAAATAACCTGTGTTGCCAGTTTCACCTAATCACCAGGTTTGTGATTTCCATGCTGAATTAAGCACCTTTTTCACACTGTTTAGACACACTAATCATACAATCAATGAGTTTCTTTTTCCTTGTGAAAGTCATATGCCATCTACAATCAGAAATGATTAATTCCTTCCCAATGCTGCCATATTTCTGAATTTGCTGTTGTTTTTCCAAATTTGCTGTTGTGCAGTCTGCTTTGCTGTTGCATTTTGTCATTTTAATTTGCATTTTAATTTGTTGATGTGTTTTGCACTTATGGGTCACAAAGATATATTAAAGCATTTGAGCTAGTGCAGAAATAGCTAGCAAGCCAGACATGAAACTCCTGAGCTTGATACATGTCTGGTGGACATGCTCAAGAATCATAAAGTGTACTATATTTTACTGATTTTTAATCCTCAAACAGCATACATCCATGCTCTCACCATGCAGTCACTAAATTTAAAGTATACAACTCATGTTTTATTTCCATTTTTACCTCCCTCAATTTTGTTTATTTTTTTTATTGTTAAAAGCACATGAAACTTGATTAGCTGAGCAATGGTTACATAAAATGTGGCACAGCCAGATGACAGTATGAGTAAACAATCTAAGTAGGAAATAACATCTGACGGCTAAATATAAATACTTTGGGTTTTCATATTGGCTAGTATATAGTCTGGGTTTGAAGTGACTTTTTGTTTTTGGCAGATTTGGCAGCTTGCTACTGACAAAATGCAATCACATGTGGACAGTGAAGATGCATTCGTGACACATGAAAATACCAGGTGTGAATGGTCCCGGCTGTCCGCTCGTGATCTGATCACACAAGACGGATGTTCAAACCAAGTATGAACAGGGCCTTTGTTTCCTTGGTAAGTGAGCCAGAACAAGTCACTAGCAGCCCTGTCTGCTCTTTTAGCTCTCCATCAGAATGACACACAGATGCACAGGTACGCTGCTCCCCTGGGACCTGGCTGACCTAGTGGGTCACTTCTGTCAATGAACCACAACAAACACTTCCCTTATAACCCCTTAAAAAGTGGGAAGAATGCAAAGAATGGCTCATCAGGAATCAGCTAGAATGTCCTAAAACAGTTAGAGAGAGAAAAATGTTAATGAAGACTGTCTTTAAGCAGTTTTACAAAAGAAGAGATGCTGCATGGCTTTTTTTTTTTTTTTTTAAATACAAGGCCTTAATACAGAACATAAGCTAGTTTTCTTATTTATTAAAAAAAAAAAAAAAAAAAAAAAAAAAAAAAAAAAAAAAAAAAAAAAAAAAAAAAAAAAAAAAAAAAAAAAAAAAAAAAAAAAACCCACACACACACCACACACAGACAATTTAAGGGCATGAAAGTGAAACTTAAACAGATTGACTCATATGGGGGAAATATGATTCTCTTGCCCTAAATAAACATTCTCAGATTTGATCTGATTACATAGTAATCAGTTTTTGCCTCTGTTAGCTATGCTAAGCATACTGAAAGAACAACATGGTAACACATGGTGACACACAACACACATACCGGAGTGTAGTTTTGGTAGTACTGTCAGACTCAGCAGCTGCAATGTAGAGAAGCAGCAATGTCTCTCCACCATTGTCTGCTCTTGACCTCTGTGAACCTGTTGTAGAAGTTGCTCACATATAGGGACACCCCCAGGCCAGCAGTGACTACAGGCACCACTGCTTTTGGGTGATGACCTCTACCCCTCCCTGCCCCCAACATAATATATACACACAAAGTTTTCTGCACCCCCCACACCATTGCTCTCTCATCCCCCATCCAACCAAGACCTCAATATCGGCTTTTTCAGCCTCTCTGTCTCTAGCGCTCATAATACACATCTTCAAACCTCATACGTCATATGTAGATGCCCTTGAGCATGATGGGAGATAGAAAACCAATGAACTCCTGACCTGGTGTCCAAGTGTCTCAGCATAATTTTATTCCAGCAAAAAGTTTCTAGTTCAAGTCATTTATGTGAGAGTTTTAAAATCTGACCTTGATATGTACATAATAAAGGCTTGAGAACTATTAGCTAGAAAGTTTAAATTTAAATAATACAAAGATAATTAAAATGTGCTGACTATTGGAAATGTTGGCTGTGTTTAGTGCACAATGCAATTTAACTTAAGATCTTACTGTTATATTATTTCAAGCAGGTGTACTTAAAACATTTCATTACAGAACGAATCACCAAGCTGGTAAGAAATTAAACTGTAACATAAAACACACATGTACTCTTACAAATGTTACAACTGAGATGTCTCAAAAGCTATTCAAAATATATTAAAACACTTGATGTTAGTCATAAAAGCAAAGAGTGCAATAGGAATTATTGCAGAATATTATATGAAAGTCAGAAACTGAGATACAATTTTTTTACTGAGATACAAGTTTTTTTTAAATCCTTCCACTATTAATATTTTTACACTATTTAACTATTTTTGTTACTTGTGATAGTGAAGGAATATCCGTGAAACATAACACACTAAATACCTTTTGGTGAAAATGAAATTTTTTAACGTTCGTTTTATTCTAAATGTATTCAAATTTCTGCACTCTACTGTAAGTGAACATGGAAGAACACTGGAATAGTCCCTACAACACACACAGACGAATATAAGTCAATTCATGTCATTCAACTTACCCTGAAAGATGAGCTGTTGTGCTTGTTCCCTAGGTCATATTTCCCCTTTAATTCGTTGAGAAGCTGCTGAAGTGTGGCCTTCTCTTCTTTCTCAGCGTAATCTTGATCCAAGAGGACGTAGGCCCTCCAATTGGAGGAGTCGAAACCCCAATGGCACGTCCGGTTTTCCAAGCGCTTGTGGCTATGCACCACGAACTTTTGCGTGGGGAATATCAGTCTGCAGTCCAGGCACTGGATACACGCCGCATGCGGACTCGTATACAGCTCCGGCAAGAACAGGCCCTTGCACTTGCCAAAACACTCGTGGTACACCTTAAAGGCCCGGTCAGTGTACTCAAGCTCGGCGGAGGAGGAGGAACATGCGAGCTCCTTGTCGATGTAAGGCGGCAGTGCACCGCCGTGCAGTAAGGAGTTGCACAAGCGCTCGGCGTCTGTTTGCGTGATGAGCCCACACGAAGGTGCCGAGAAGGGCAAGATGCCAATTATCTTCAGGATCTCTAGTTGCTCAGCCGTGCACCGCGAGCAGTAGATGTGCAGCTCATCGCAAACATTGTTGATCTGCTGCAGAGTGAACTCGCGCAGCACGCTGTTCAGGATCTGCGGCAGACACAGACGCTTCTCGCCGCCCACAACGAAGCACGAAATGGTCTCTCGCTCCAGCACGGTCTCGCAGCGCTCCGTGGAGCGGTCCGGAGCGATGAGCAGCGGCCCGGGCAGGACTGACGGTGTCTGGGTCCTCAGGCTAGTCAGTAGCGGCAGATCTGCGCTCTTCTTGCCCTGCTTGTCGAAAGGGTGGTCGTGCTGCCAGCGAGCCGAAAAAGCCGCCGGGCCGCCGAGCGAGCTCATTGAGCTCAAGTGGAACTGCTTCAGAGTTTGCTGAAGTCCCGCATGAGGTCGGAAGCTTGACACTGCCTCCATGTTCTCTATTGTTATAAGCGCTAGCACAGAAAAAAAAGCTTAAACTTCTCCGATCAATTCAGAAAAAAACGCCAACAAAGCTAAACGAAAATATTCAGAAAAGTCTGTAACAAGTCTGGAGCTTCGTGTCACTTTCAAAGGCTAAATGCTCCACGGAGTCGAATAATATTTCCCTTTCCAGCGACTGCTTCATATTAAAACAGTAAGTAGCCTCACAGCGTACTGAAACCGGGGGTAAAAAAAAGCCCGATCCCTTCGCCAACGAAATCTTGTTCCAGTGGAAAAAAAACAGGACGACGCTCAGTACCTGGTGTAAAAAAACCTTGTGTGCACAGTTCAAGTGTTTGTCTCCCCCTCCGCTGAACCAGCCAGTCTCTCTCTCTCTTTCTGTGTGTGTGTGTGTGTTTGTGTTTGTTTGTGTCTGGTTGAGTCATTGAATCCCAGCCAAGAATGTGACTGACTCCTCGGCCTGGCTGTTCTATGAACAGTTGCGCCTCCCCCCGCTGCCCCAGCAGCTGCAAGAGCAGTGAGTCGCGGATCCTTCGGCTCTTCCCGAAAGCTGAAAACCGCCGCAGTGGAGCATACAGGAAGGGTGGAGTTACTGCACACACTCAGATTAGACTTTAATGGGAATGCACATGCAGACAGTTCACTGCAGACGCCAAGTTCTAGGAGTCTATAGATCTACATTTTCTGTTATCCTACTCTTAATTCTTTATCCGAAGGTCATTCAGATTATTATTATTATTATTATTATTATTATTATTATTATTATTATTATCATCATCAGCAGCCTAGTATTAAGAAGAAGAGAAAGAAAGGAAGGCCAGAAAGAAACCTTTAATTGTCACATATACATTACAGTACAGTGAAATTCTTTTCTTTGCGAATTCCAGCTTGTTAGGAAGTTGGGATCAGAGCACAGGGTCAGCCATGACATGGTGCCCCTGGTGCAGATAGGGTTAAGTCTTGCTCAAGGGCCCAAAAGTGGCAGCTTGGCAGAACTGGGAATTGAACCCCCCAGCCCTCGAAGTCAGTAACCCAGAGTCTTAACCACCAAGCCACCACTGTCTAACAGTAGTAATAATAATAATAATAATAATAATAATAATAATAATAATAATAATAAAAAAAATAATAATAATAGCTGCAAGTGGTGATTTGTGGGATCCAAGCAGTCTTCACAAACATTGCCCCCAGTGGCCAGTCCTTGCCAATGTACATATAACAATAAAGAAACCATACCTGTTGAAAGCTGAATGGCTAAAGACGGCCATGCTTTTGAAGTAATTCAGTGGTAATCAAAAATACAGTTAAAGATTAGCACATTTATGCAGCACACCAAATTCCAGCATGACTGGACTTTTGGTTTCTGAGAAATAGCTATTTAAACTTAACTCTGCCCCTTTTCAATGGTTAAGCTTCAAACTTTGCATATCACATTCTTTGCCATACAGGCACTTGAATTTTTGTGCAATTCCATGCAGGCATTCACGAAATGCAGCTGTCTGAGTAAACCAGCTCCACCCCACTTGGGTTGATTGGCATGTGGCAGCCATATTGTTTACAAATGTCAACATATCAAGGTTCACACTCTCCTGAGTATGTTGATACCAAATATGTGACACTGACAAAAATCCTAGGACTAGTTCGCAAAAGTGTCTCTTGCAAATTATTGTAAATTGGAGTGGGTGGCACCAAATTATTCAAATGGCAAATTTTTATGGGCTGAGCCAAACCACTAATACTAACAAGAAAATTTTTACTGGGCTCTTAGATTGCATAGTAGTGGGTCCATACTCTAACCTACCATTCAACTTTTGTGATGAAAGCTCAATGTTAACCCTGTCAAATGCCTGCAAAAACTGATTGACCAGTGGTGGCCATGTTTTTAATTGATTAGGTCATCATCAAAAGTCCAATCACATCTAAACTTAGTGCTGCCTCCTATGCATGCCCACTTTTTCCACGACCTAACAATCTTGTCCTGTATATGCCTTTCGGGTTTCGGCTTGATGCACACAAGCATGTCACATGAGTTACAGCACTTTGAGTAAATTATGCTCCACCTCGTCAGAATTGATTGACGTGGCGGCCATATTGTTTACATATGTCAACATAAATTTTTCGTTCGCACTCTCCTGAGTAGTTTGACACCAGGTTTGTTAAGATCGGTCAAAAATTCTAGGACTTGTTTGCAAAAGTAGGTTTTGCATATTATAAAAATTAGCAAAAAATCTGTCATGGTGGAAAGTATAGGACAGGTTTAGATAAATTCAGCAGAACCAAGGAATAAGTGGAATAAATAATTCTGAGTGCATGTCTTATGGTTCTCGAGATATAAGACAAAAAGGCTTGCACTATAGTGCCACCATCAGGCTGATGCTGGTCCCTTTACTTCCCAGAGTACAGGTGGGAATTCTGCATGATGTGACAAAGTTTGGTGTTTCTAAGACTTACGGTTTGGGCTACCCATCATGTTTTAGTGAACAATCAGAATAATAATAATAAAAAGATGATGATGAAGAAGAAAAATCTTAACTAAAATAATAGGGTTACCAGCAATTCTTGCTTGGACCCTTAAATATAGCTGCTATTAAATAACTATAAATTATAACTATTACAATTTGGTGACGGTAGCATAATGCTAAAACTGTGAAGCGTGTGCTGCAATATGTTTTTTGAAGTAACCTAGTTGACAGCAGAAATCCACTCACATATTAGCATAATAATGCAGTACACAAATTTTAGCTTCATAGGACTTACACCCTGTGAAACAGGTATCTGAATCTAAGCCAGTAGGGGCACTACTGAAATCTGTAAGATGAACTATGTTTTCTTGCATGACTGTTGTATTGAAGGAATACATCCTGACTGAAGTACTCATGCATGTAACCTTTACATACTTTTCAGTTAAAATCATTGCCTGTGTTCTGTGCAGGAACATTTGGGTCATGGCGTGCTCTGTCTGGAAAAAATGATCACATAGGAGAACACTGTTGATGTTACAGATTTTAATATATTTAAAATAACTGTGAGATTAGATTGGTGATGCAGTGGGTGTCAAACTGACATTTTCAGGCAGATACAGAATGTGAATTGACCCCAGTAAAGGTCCAAATTTTCAGCAGACATTTAGCTAGGATGTAAAAATGGTTTAAAAAGCAGGACTAAAATGTGGAAACTTAGATCAAGACTTTATTTTGCATGAAATTATTCCCAAGCCATGGCCTTTCATGTTTGTAACATGAGTAAAGGCCTCATATTTTTTGTTTTACTAATGGATAATGTGTGCATTTTGTCAATTTTTTTTTTCAACCAGAGCACCCTTCTGCCTCAATTTCAGGAAAATATGATTTAATGAACTACACAGACTCCACTGTTGTCTCTATAACACTCTCTATTATAAGCACTGAATCCCTAGTAGGCGGATACAGCCTGTTCTCAAACATGAGGTCTTCACGTGCTGACTGTGTGATTGACCCAGTGCGCATACAGCAGCTACGAACCGCGCAGCTCTATGTTAATTATTTATAAACTACAATATCACAAGCCATAAAAATATACTACATCCCTTTATATTCTTTAAGTCAGCATTACAATTTAAATACATAGTAGTGGCAGAATTCACTGAAACATCCATACTAACACCAGAAACCACATTTATCACCTTAACATTGCTGTATTATTCATTTGGCTTAATTAAAATCAAACAACAAATAGAAACAGCGCAGTCGTACTTACTTAATATGCATGCACAATACAACTTACTGGAGGTACACTCACTGAGCACTTTATTAGGAACACTGTACTAATACTGGGTAGGGCCTCCCTTTGCTCCAGCATTATCATGCTGGATGTAGCCATTAGAAGATGGGTAAATTGTGGCCATGAAGGGATAACAACAGCAACAATACTCAAATAGGCTGTGGCATTCAAATGATGATTGATTGGTATTAACGGGCCCAATTGTGCCAAGAAGTGTTCCCCACACCATTACAGCACCTCCACCAGCCTGGACTGTTGACACAAAGCAGGTTAGGTCCATGGATTCATGCTGTTGGTGCCAAATTCTGACCCTACCATCTGTTTGCTTCAGCAGAAATTGAGATTCGTCAGACCAGGCTACATTTTTTCCAGTCTTCACCTGTCCAGTTTTGGTAAGCCTGTGCCCACTGCAGCCTCAGCTTCCTGTTCTTGGCTTACAGAAGTGTAACTCAAAATGGTCTTCTGCTGTTGTAGCCCATCCGCCTCAAGTTTCGACATGTTGTGCATTCTAAGATGCTTTTCGGGTCACCACAATTGTACAGAGTATCTTGAGTTACTGTAGCCTTTCTGTCAGCTTGAACCAGTCTGGCCACCTCTCTCATCAACAAGGTGTTTCTGTCCACAGAACTGTCGCTTACTGGATGTTTTTTCTTTATCGCACCAGTTATAGAAATACTCAGACCAGCCTGTCTGGCACCAACAATCATGCCACGGTCAAAATCACTGAGATCACATTTTTTCCCCCATTCTGATGGTTGATGTGAACATTATGATCTTATGCATTGTACTGCTGCCACATGATTGGCTGATTAGATAACTGCATGAATGAGTAGGTGTACAGGTGTTCCTAATAAAGTGTTCGGTGAGGGTAAGTAAACTAACCACTAAATAAACTTAGCACTCAGTGGTTCTTGAAACATGTGCGAGTCTATTACTCCTTTCACAGTCCCCTTTTCCACTGGTGTGGGTTCCTGGCCTATGCCAGTTCTCGAACCGTTCTGTGCGTTTCCACTACAGAGAAGGTGGTTCCAGGCCGGAAAAATTGGGTCCATCCCGGCCCTAAAAACCTGCTCGACTGGAACACCAGAACCGGTTACGTCAGGGAGCGGGTGCAGTGCAGGGGCGGGGAAATAGAGCGTCACTAGAAAAAGTTTTCTGAACAGCAACAGTGTTGGTTGCTAGCTACCGCGCTAACATCTCCAGTAACTACTGCAATAGAAAACAGACACAAAATGTCTGGAAAAGGTAGTTCAGCAGTGGCCTACGGAGGAAACATGCATTCTACTGTTGATATGGTCTTAAGCGGAGATCCAAGACAAACTAGAGAGCTCGCAAAGGAAAAAAAAAAAAAAGGTGTACGAGGAGATATGACCAGAAATGCCGGCTTCAAAGACAATTGAGCAAATCGTAAACAAACTCAAGAAACTTAAGAAGGAGTACAGGGACCAGGAAAAAGAGCTCACTAAAAGCAATAGCGACTGAAGCAATAAAACTGTACTACGATGTTTTGGATTCTGTCCTCGGACACCGACCGGCCAGTCAATTAACCGGCGCATTGAATTCCATAGTCACATAAACAACATGAAGCAATGAAACCTGTTATGTCACCATTTGTTTCTCAAGTCGGTGGAAACTCGTGGCCGGTTCACGATAACCTCCAGTTCGCCGGGCCGAGCACTGACCGAGAACCGGTTCCGGAACCAGAACACGAACCTTTTCGCTGTAACAGTAGCACAGGAGTTCAGTGCTCATGAATGGCCCACTCTGATTGGTCAATCCAGTCAAGCCCATTTAAAGGGACTACAGCCTCTTTAATTATTCAATTCAATTCAGTTTTATTTGTATAGCGCTTTTAACAATGGACATTGTTACAGAGAAGCTTTACAGGAATAAATGGATTCAAAAAATATATTGTAAATATGTGAATTTATCCCTAATGAGCAAGCCAGAGACTCCCATCTCTCACTTTTCCTGGTTATGCAGACACATATATTTCGGTCCCAAATGTCTTAATCAGAAAAATAACTGGAGATCAAGTTTCCAATTTTCACTAAGAAAAAAAGCCTAGCAAATGTCATCTTGCTATGTAAAACGATTGAGGAGATCTATTCAATTTTTGTTCATAGTGCCTTCTTGGACCCCTAATAATAAGTAAAAGTAGTACATTAAATTTAATTTGTGAAATCACAATAAAAGTACCAAATACACAAGCAAGAGTGATATTTCTGAGGTCAGACCAGTAACAATTATTTAAAATGGACAGTAAACAGGCATTTTCTATGTTTTTGTATGTTTACTTGCACTCTGATACAGGTCAAGAGCTTTGGGTAATGTTCACATCAAACATAAGAATGAAGAAAAAGTGTGACTTTGATCACAGCATGGATGTTGGTACCAGAAGGACTGGTTTGAGTATTTCATAAACTGCTGAGCCCTGACCCATTGAACACCTTGGGGATGAATTGGAATACTGGAATGGAGTTGGAATAGAGGTCATTATAAGGGAGACTAAATCTGGAATGGGATGTTCAACAAGCACATATAGGTATGCTTGGTCAGGTATCCACAAACTTTTTGCCATATAGTGTATCTGATATAAGACATTGACAGTCATCTTCGGGAGCTCTTGCAGACCCTGAATGTAAAATATCGCAGTCACACCTGTAGTGATTGAAACGGAAATGCAAATACTGTGGTAAATGTAATGAGGAAGTGTTTGTGCATGTACAACTGACTGATCCAATCAATGCTTACCAGCCGTTACTATATGGCATTACCTTGGAGCACATAAGTTTGCATCACTTGAGCAGGCTTGTCAGTGGTTCACGTTCATATGTTTTAAAATTGATACGGCAAAATACATTATTGTAATATTAAATGTTTTGTGATTGGATTATTTGTGCTCTACTGCCCCCTGTATATTCACCCCAATGTTTCTCACTACCCCCTCCCTGCATGCTTCTTTATTCCTATTGCATTTTATTTATGTCCTGTTAGTACTGTGTTTGTCACATATGTATGTTGCACCCTGGAACCAGGAGAACATTTATTTGATCTCACTGTGAACTGCACATTGTATACGGTTGTGATGACAGTAAAGATTTACTATGTTTACTGAAAACATATACGGTTGAATTTTCCCAGTGTTGCCTTCTACCAATTTGTATTAGTATAGTAAGGCACATGTTATAACAAAGCTGTACTTTAAAGCTGCAGTAAGTAAGTTTATTTAGCTAGAAAAAGTATAGAATCATTCAGTCAGCAGAGAAAAATCATGCTCTTTTGTCTGCTCATTTTGGAATGAGCCCTAACATAAAACAATTTAAAGTCAGAGTGTCTGTTGTTCAGACTTAAATGCTTGTACTATGATGTTCAGCATCATGCTATTACAGTGACTCAGTAGTCCTAAAAACTGTTTGAAAGCAGACTATCATTATAAGGCAAACTAATTTAAATGCAAATTAAATTAGGCTTGCTTAATGTTGAGAGACAAAAAGCAGGCCTTTATTATAGAAATGGTATAAAAAAAAATTATGTTCCAGTGTAATGCCAATTTTGGACATTTTGCATATTTTTGCTTCCGTGCATCTTCATTGAAACACCCAGTTAAGCTTATTAGTGGTTTTGGTAATTATCTGATGAACTGAATCAGCTGTGCTAGAGCAGGGAAAACACAAACAAGCACTGCATGGAACTGAGAACTGAGCGCTTGGAAAGCAGATTGGTGGCAATTATACATTACAAACATTAGAGGGCAGTATAAATCTGGACACACTGCAGTGTTTACGGTATGACTAATTCAGACATTTATTAGTGTATTCAAAAGGCTGTCATACCTCATGTGATCCATTGTAAGCGGTTATAAATCTCTTATAGAATCATTATTGTACTGAGAATAGAGGTCAGTAAGTGTCACATGCCTGCTACTCGGCAAGTCTATTCACAGCAGACATTAACTCACCACCACCACCACCACCACTACTACTACTACTACTAAAACAAACCAAAATATATTACCCTACATAAGATGTGTTGTTGCTTTTCTTCTTCTTCTTCTTATCACCACCATCACCAACCTTTACTTAACGTAAACAAACATGGCATAGAGTAATATTTTAGACTTTTTCCAGTCATCAACTAGAGAGCACATTAAAAATGTAAGTAGGGCAGCCAATGATTGAAAGAAAGATTAAAAAAAACAAAAAAACAAAGAATAGGAAAAAAACATATACATTTATTACATACTAGACCCAAAACTTCATGAAAAGATCTGAAAAAGACAGTCATATAAGCCCCACCTACAAACCCACAGTATTAGTAACGTACATAATGGTCTGTTATTTTAGCAGCCACCCCCCCTCCCCCCACCCAAAAAAATATACATGTTTTACACTTTAAAGCACAATATAAAGTAATGACATATAAGGACAGAACAGTAGACAGCCATAATCTGAGTATGAGTACAGATGTGATGACAGAGCTCTTTTTGATATACTTAGTTGATCACAAATCTCACTGAAAAAATTCACTACTAAATCACATTGCCAAATATTTGAATCCAAATAAACATCCATAGATAAAAATTAATACTCTTTAGTGTTTTGTCCTAGAAGAAGCACAGGGTTTGTAGATTATCACATTCAAAAGTAGTATTAAATTTCATACCACAATTACACAATCACAATTACAACGATTCTTTACAACAATTCTTTGAAGCAGACCTATACCACTGTATCAAAGCCATAGGTCCTGCCAAGTGCAATAGCACAGGTGAAGAGAGATATTAACCATGACAGTGTTCATACACAGCTCACTCCATCACACTGGCTCTGTGGGGAACTCGGGCACTTTGTCCTCGTACTGTGGTGGAGGTGTCAGGGGCTCGATGGTCACTCGTCCTCCCTGTGGGGGGCTCTGGATGTTCAGCTGGATATCTTTGACATGGAGCTTCTCTGATTTAATCCTGCGCACGCGGAGGGGTCTGAGGATGTAGCTTGCTCGGCTGCTGCTGCGGGCCGGCTGCACATTTGTTCCAGCTACTGGGGGGCCAACATGAGGGCCAGGAGAAGAAGCATTTTGACTGCTTGCAGCACCTGATCCTTCTCCTTCATTCTCCACTGGAGCAACCAGGTCCTCATAAGAAGGGAGCTGTGAGGTACTCTGGCGCAGGTTGCTCTGGCGGATAGGATAACATCCACTAGTCACGGCCTCATCATAGCTAGGCACATCATAGTTTGGGGCAGGTGACAAGCTGCCACAAACACACAGGAAGCAGATCAATCAAGAAACAGGTCAAACAAATTTATTTATATAAATACACAGTTCTCTAGTGGTCTCTGTTTATAATATGACAAAAATCTGAATTGTTAATAATATTAATAAATATAATTAGCAAGAAAGCTTCAGTATTGGTAATCCCTATATCCTTCTCTAATCTATGAACTTTTGGATCTATGAATATATGTGGCTACAATCAGCACATTAACTACCTATTATGTCCTCCATTTCCCTCCTCATATTCTATATAGAACATATACACTTTGTTGTCAGTGTATTAGGTGCATCTACCTTATAGCCACACTCATTGGACACTTAAAATATACAGTAGATGCCTTCTTTAGTTATAAAATTACTGACTGTTGCTTTTTACAATTTGTCAAGACTATTAACATCCATCAATAGAAATTGACCACCAGGGGACCACCACTGAGCTTTTTTTTTTTTTTTTTTTTTTAAATCTTACTGTATATGTAATTTACATTGCTTCTGCTGCAGTAATGTGTGATTATTTTCATGTAGGTTATGTATTTTCTATTTTGTTTGTAATGTTCAATTTGCTCAGCAATGAACTGTCCCTTTGGGAATAAATAATGTTATTCAGCTGAACTAGTTGAAAATGTAACTTAAAGGACTCACGTCTGTCCTGCTTCTCCTGGCACACGGTCTGTGTACTGAGTACCAGTGGCTGTAGTTGTCCCCCTGTTCCTCCTGTGCTTGTTTCTCACTCCCAGGCACACAGCCAACAGCAGCAAGGCCAGTCCAGCCCCAACCAGCACAAAAGCCACAGATGAGGTCTTCTGCTTGGTATCATCATTGGCAACACCATCATGTTGCACACCTGTGTTATTCCAACGCACCTCCAATGGCACCACGCTCCACAGAATCATGACAACTCCAAGCGCCACCAGGCCCACACCCAGGGCACAGAATGCATATTGAGAGCTTGAGCTGCTGCCCTCACTAGAAGAGGAGTTAGATCGCACATGGTCTCTGCCTGAGCACAGAGGCTGCCCACTTAAACACATGGCACCACACCACACCACGCTCACCGCAGTCTCAGATAAGAATGTTTCAGAAGCAGTCTGAACCTGGGAAACAGGAGAAGTTGATTAGTTCACAGACAAAAAGCAAAGCAAATCTTGCAATCATCTTAATGAAAAGGAATTACTGTTTGTGGATAAAAACAATTATTTTGAAGATTTGATTGATATGATTGTATGATAGACATATAATCAAATGGGATGCCTCGTACTGGATGTGTCAATGCCATAAGATCATAGGGTACTGATGAAGCACTAAAGCACTAAATTGAATCTTATTTATCCATTCTACATGCAGAAACATGAACTGTTCTGAGTTCATTATTGCACATACAGTTGAGGCCAAAACTTTACATACACCAAGGCTGAAGACATTCAAACTCCACAGATGTTATATTACCATACATTTAATATGTTGAGTCAATTCATAAGTTAAGTCTTTATTTCCATAAGAAGTCATTTCAAAATAATAGCCAGGAGATTTATTTCAGTTTTTATTTACTATATCAGATTTTTCCTTGTATGTAGTCCCTTTTTATAGTCAAACAGATCAATAGTGTTCATAGTATTTGGCAAAGTGTTCAGCAAAGTTCAAATGCTGCATTTTCTCTCAGGAAGAGCGTCTTTCATGCAACCCTTCCAAACAGCTGTTGTTAAGACATTGGAATCTAATATCTGACTATCAACCCCAAGAATCAGCTACACTGTGCAATTCTCAAACTGTGATGTTTGGCTTCTTTGTTTTCCTCCCACACCATCCTCCTCACTGTGCAGGAAGGAAGGTATTCTCATGTTTCTTTTTCAGTTTTTTGTTTATTATGGCCCTGATTGTGCATAGTGATGTTTAAAACTGCTTTATATGCTCACCAACCACTTCATCAGGAACACCGGTACACTTGCTCATTCACGCAATTATCCAATCAGTCAATCATGTGGCCACAGTGCAATGCACACAATCATGCAGATACAGGTCAACAGCTTCAGATAATGCTAAAAAATGCAAAAATGTCACCTGTTCTTTCTCCAACTTTCAACTGCCCAGCTTCAGTGAGCCTGTGCCCATTGTAGTCTCAGAATCCTGTTCTTGGCTGTCAAGTCAAGTGGAGTTTATTGTCATTCAACCATATACAGACAGTTAGTACATAGTGAAACGAAACAACATTTCTCCAGGACCAAGGAATGTTGTCTGGTCCAGCAGCCTTCCGCGAGTTAACTCTGTGTAGAGTCTTCCTCACATCGGCCTTGGTTAGACACAGCACCTGGTCATTGTTAGGAGGGGTGGTCTTCCTCGCAGTCACATCATTCTGTGCCTCAAACCGAGCGTAGAAGTTGTTCAGCGCATCTGGGAGGGAGGCATCACTGTCACAGGCAGGTGATGTCACAGGCCACAGGATGGGCTGGATGCCCTGCCACATGCGCAGCGTGTTTCTGCTGGCCTTGAAGTGGTTGTGGATTCTCTCTCTCTCTCTGTGTGTGTGTGTGTGTGTGTGTGTGCGCGCACTTTGCCTCTCTGATGGCCTGGGACAGTTTGGCCCTCGCTGTTCTAAGGCCAACTTGCCGCCTGCCCTGAAGGCAGAGTCTCGGGTCCTCAGTAGCGTATGCACCTCTGCAGTCATTCACGACTTCTTGTTGGAGCGTGTGGTGATGGTCTTGGAGACAGTGACGTCATCAATGCACTTGCTGATATAGCTGGTCACTGATATTGCGTATTCCTCTAAGTTGGTGAAGTCACCGTTAGTTGCCGCTTCCCTGAACATGTGCCAGTCAGTGTGTTCAAAACAGTCCTGAAGAGCAGAGATGGCTTCTGCTGGCCAGGTTTCCACCTTCTTTGGAACCGGTTTGGAGCGTCTGACTAGCGATGTGGTCTGAGTAGCCGAGGTGGGGGCGGGGCTTGGCTCGGTACGTGCTGGGGATGTTTGTGTAAACAAGATCCAGTGCGTTCTTCCCTCTCGTTGCAAAGTCCACATGCTGATGGAATTTAGGGAGCACGGAGTTGAGATTTGCATGGTTGAAATCTAGAGCAACAATAAACAGTCCGTCAGGGTGTGAGTTCTGCAGCTCGCTAATAGCCCCATACAGGTCACAGAGCGCGTCTTTAGCATTAGCACTGGGGGGAATGTACACACCAATTATGAGGACAGTGGTGAATTCCCCTGGTAAATAAAATGGTCTGCATCTAACAGTCACAAACTCCACCAGCGATGAGCAGTAGCTAGAAACTATTAACTAGTAACTAGAGTCGGCCGGCTAGGGTTTGTTTTTAGTCTAGCATGGATCCCCGCCCTCTTCTGCTTTCTCGCACCACTTGTGACATCCCCTCCCCCCGCCCACCAGCATCAGGTGACGCCGAGGGCAAGCCGAGATCGCGTAGCTTCTCCAGCAGATCATCATGCAAAACAGCTGTAGTGTTGTTTCTGAAACTTAGGAGTGTCTGGCGGTGGTATACACGAACACTGGTAGCTCCGATGTCCATGTGCTGTTAAAAGTCGGGCTAAAGACAAAAATAGCACCATTTTGTATCCGGAGTGGCTGCTGCGTGCTACTGCCACGCCACCATCTTGGATCAACATCACAGGAGTGGAACAAGATGTGGTTTACTGCTGTTGTAGCCCATCTGCCTCAAGGTTTGGTGTGTTGTACATTCTGAAATGCTTTTCTGCTCAACAAAGAGTGTTTTTTTTTTTTTTAGGTTGGATTATTTGAATCAGCTTGAACCTCTCTTATAATTCCTCTCTAACTTCCCTCATTAACATGGCATTTCCATCTGCCACTCACTGGGTGTTTTTTCTTAAACTTTAGAGACTGTTGGATGTGAAAATCCCAAGGAGATAAGTAGTTTCTGAAATTACATTTTTTCCTGATTCTCATGTTTAATGTGAACATTAGATGGGGCTCTTGACCCGTATCTGCATTTTTTTATGCACTGTACTGCTGCCACATGATTGACTGATTGTATAATTGCATGAATATGCAGGTGTACAGGTGTTCCTAATAAAAGTGTCTATATGGAAATAAAGTAATTATGCAATTTTTTGCAAGAAAAAAACAATTAAAAACCGTAATTGTTATACACACTTTCAGGACTATGACAGGGATTTTGTCGAGTCCAATGGCCTTAACTGGCTTCAGTCTCCTGACCTCTTTGCAAATTAGCTTAGGCCAAAACATGATGGTATACAGCTTGGCTTCAGTTTTCTTTTCAAGGATTGGGGCATCATCAGCAGAAGGCAGTCTGCATTTTTCAGCAAAGGTTTTGCAGAAGACTTCCGAACTTGTCCTTAGCAGTAATGCGCATACTATTGTTTTCCTTGATTACAGGGATATCATTTTGGCCGGAACGCTCACTTAGGCTGTTTACAATCTGCCACCACTTTTTGCTGGTAAGGTTGCTGTCTATAAGTTGTTCATTCAGTTTTCTATTGTAGTTGATTCTAGCAAGCTTCTCAGCACTGATATAGTCACACCTGTCTTGTTGAAACCTTTCTTTGATGGCTGTGGACCCATCCTTCTGGATGGGCTGTGGACCCTCCATCTGGTTGAATAGTCAACGTTTCTGGCTGCCTGTCTGCAGTTGTCATCAAACCAAGCTTTGTTGCTAGGCTTCTTGGTGACTGCTTTGCTTGGAATGAAGAGATCCATAGCCTCCAGGATTGTAAGTGTGACATCATGGCAAACCTTCTCTGGGTCTGTCTGGTTACATTCTGTATATATATGTGACCTACTGACCTTTTAGAAGCCAGAAATCAGCCTTATCAAAGTGCCAAACTTTCCTGTGGTATTTTATGACGTGATGAACTGGAATGTCTAGGGTTATCATCACTGGATTGTGATCACATGTACCCAGGCTGGCAGACACTTTTGAGTAGCTTTTGCAGGAAGGTCTGTAAGAGCTAGATCAAGTATTTGGTCTCCTCTAATTGGCTCTGTGATGACCTGCTGAAGGCCAAGACAGTTGGACATCTGCAGGGCCAATCGTCCAGCTGCATCAGTGTTGTGACTTCCAAGCCACTCTTCATGGGCGACATTAAAGTTACCAACTAGCAAGACAGAGTTCTTTCATATGAAGTGAGTGTATGTGTCAAGGTAATTTATTATGCTAGAGTCACAACTTGGTGGTCAATAAACAGCAGCAATTAGAAACTTGCCTAATATTATGGCAACGGTGACCCACATAAGCTCAAAATCGTCTGGGTCCCTCCTTGGGTCATGGTGAACAGCTATTCCATCCAAGCAGTAAACAGCAATCTCCACCAGATTTATCCTCACGGTCTCGTAAACAGCAGAGGTTGTAGCCAGGGATTAGAATTGCAAGTTGTAGCTAGGGATTGGAGTCTGCTCCATCTGGAATGCTAGCATCCAGGAAGGTTTCAACAGTGATCTCAACAGTTGGTTTCTCTTCTTCACAAAATTGCAGAGTTCACCAATGTTTGATTGCAGGCCACGGATATTTACCTCTAATATACACAGATCCTTTACTCACAGTCTATTTTCATGCATTGGTCGTTTTCTTTTTATGACAGTCCAATCGAGGTTTCTTTTTTAGATTTTTCAGCATGTTGGAAGGGGACCAAAGGGTTGCTAGCCCATGGGTCTCTTGCACACCTGAGCGGTGTGGTGGAGGCACGTGCTTGCCATGACCTGATCTGAAAGTATCGGTGGACTCATAACAGATTGGGCTCTTTGCGCAATTGCAAAAAAAAAAAAAAAAAAAAAAAAACTTGGTCAAGGATAGGGTGATCAGCACTGAGTTGTGCCCCTTACTACCCTGCTGATCAGGATTTATAATACAAGGTGTAATTTTATCCAATTATTAACATGCTTTAAGTGTCAAAAGGGTATTTTATGGCAATGCTATTAATTTGGAAATATTGTTTGATGGTAGATTGTGCCTTAAATGATTTGGCTAAATAAATTTGTGGCATCAGTCATCACCGGTCCTACTGCTGCCTGACATCCTCCTGAAATGCACAAGCATGTCACACTTACCACTATAATTGTAGAGATGAGAATACCAACTGTGATTTTCCTTTATATATATATATATATATATATATATATATCTAATGGTAATGGAACTGGTTCTCTTGTATTTATTGATGATGTGACTGCTGACAAAAGCAGCAGGATGAATTCTGAAGTGTTTCGGGCAATATTATCTGCTCATATTCAGCCAAATGCTTCAGAACTCATTGGACGGCGCTTCACAGTGCAGATGGACAATGACCCAAAGCATACTGCAAAAGCAACCAAAGAGTTTTTGAAGGGAA
>CM040994.1:10011279-10037151 GCA_022985145.1 Pangasius djambal
TCTGTTGAGTCTGGTTCCTCTCAAGGTTTCTTCCTATCTCCATCTCAGGGAGTTTTTCCTTGCCACCGTCGCCTCGGCTTGCTCTTCAGACACACTCTCACACTTCATCTTACTTTTTTGTTTGTGTAAAGCTGCTTTGAGACAATGACATTGTAAAAAGCGCTATACAAATAAACTGAATTGAATTGAATTGAATGTAGATAATATTACTAGGATCGCTTTCTTTCATCTCAGAAATATTGCTAAAATAAGAAACATATTGTCACTACACGATGCAGAAAAATTAGTTCAT
Source organism: Pangasius djambal (assembly GCA_022985145.1). Classification (NCBI taxonomy): domain Eukaryota; kingdom Metazoa; phylum Chordata; class Actinopteri; order Siluriformes; family Pangasiidae; genus Pangasius; species Pangasius djambal. The sequence continues at coordinate 10,011,572 of CM040994.1, forward strand.
GCTTTTGTTACCTCTAGGTTTGATTATTGTAATGCCTTGCTGTCTTGATGCTCTAGTAGATGCATAAACAAGCTCCAGTTAGTCCAGAATGCAGCAGCAAGAGTCCTTACTAGAACCAGAAGATATGACCACATCACTTCTATCCACACTGCATTGGCTCCCAATCAAATTTCGTATTGATTATAAAATACTACTATTGACCTATAAAGCACTAAATGGTCTCGCACCACAGTACCTGAGCAAACTTTTGGTCTTTTATGATCCGCCACGCTTACTTAGATCAAAAGGTGCAGGCTATTTGTTGGTACCTCAAATAGTGAGGGCTACATCTGGGGATAGAGCTTTCTCTTACAAAGCCCCACAGTTATGAAACAGCCTTCCAGCTAGTGTTTGGGACTCAGACACAGTCTCAGTGTTTAAGTCTAGGCTGAAAACATATTTGTTTAGTCAAGCCTTTTGTGAATATTTTTTTCTTAGGTAAACGTCTCATATGGATAGCCTGAAGAACCGTTTGGATTGCTGGGGATGGTGCCACCTGGGGGCTGTGGAGATGGCTTGGAGATCTCATATGGGGAGCTGTACTGTGATGGCTTGCGACTGTGATTGCTGTGGTGGCTTTGAGTCTGCAGTTGCCATGAGCAGCTTCGTACTCAGGACTTCATCAGTGGGCAATGGATAGATTTGTAATTGCACAATCTGTTGCACCCAGATGAGGATGGGTTCCCTTTTGAGTCTGGTTCCTCTCAATGTTTCTTCCTCATATTGTCTCAGGGAGTTTTTCCTTGCCACCGGTGTGGCTATATTACAATGTCCATTGTTAAAAGTGCTATACAAATAGAATTGAATTGAATTGAATTGCTTTGCTCAAGGATATAATGGTAATATAGCTCACTCCGCCTGCATTGAGCTTAAACCTACAAGTTTTCGGTCCTATTCTTTATGCAAAACCACACCCATGGGAGTTCTTAATACATGGTAGTCACATTTATAATGTAGTCATATAGCACAAACAGACAATACATTAATATACTTGCAAGGTAAAAAAAAAATTTGGTTAGAGAAAGCAAAGAATAATATCAAAATCTGATGTCTTATGTTGACATACAAAATATCATGAAAATTTGTGTCCCATAAGGTTTTAGAATATGGCGGTTGTATAAGTAGTCACTGAAAATCGTCAATTTTTTGTACCGCTGTACTGCTGTGAACAATTTGTGCTGTAAATATCCTCAAAGGAAGTATGCATGTAGTCATGACTGTGTAGCATCCTGATCTTGTGGTGTCCTCACAGTACTATACATTCCTACAACATAAGAAAAAAGTGTTATTTTAACTTAAGAGATGTTAAGAAGAAAAATGTATAATATGAAATTGGAAAATGTATGTAAAACATAGACACATCAAGTCTCTATATAGTAACATGATTTTTCCAGTAATGAAGTCTGCTCTTCATTCTTTTTATGCTGTGTTGTACATCAGAAGGAGAATGATTAAGAATGATTTGATTTTTAAACAGAGGAAGTTTTTATTGTAATGATTTAACTTTGAGATATTAAGAAGATTAACAAATGAAAAACATACAAAACAGCATTTATAAACAATAAACATACTCACATCTCTATTCTTTAGTCTCTATTAAGGTGATTTTTTTGTTCAGCAGTGAAGTCTACTCTTCTTTTTTTGACCTATGTTGTACACCAGACGGTAAAGGATGAAATATTATTGAAATGTGTTTTTTTTTTTGAACAGAGGATCAGAAGGTCAATTGTTTTTAACCAGATGGTGTATGATGAGAGATGTTTTTGATCAGTAGCTCAGATGCTTAGTTGTTCAGAAACTCTCATGGCTTGAGAAAGGTTCCTCCTGGTAAATGTGAAACTAACATTTCAGTTTTTGTGGCATCTTACATTTTGATAACACAGTTTTCTTACATTTTTAAACAATATCAGTTTTGCACTGCTCATGAAATTGTTTTTTAACTACACAGCCCCAAAGTACCTGGCACAACTTGCCCCACAATAACCATTAAAAAAAAAGAAAATGTAGTAGTAAAACTAATAGCTAGTTCATATAAATCACATCATATGTTGGCAAATGAACAACATAATTGTTTTTTGATACAGGTAAATTTACTTTGACATAAGTCAATTTACCTGAAATGTAGAAAATGTACATTATATATATATATATATATATATATATATATATATATATATATATATATATATATATATATATATATATATATATATATTTTTTTTTTTTTTACAAAAACACATTTTTGTAGGACACTTTGCCATGACCATTCCTATCGATGTGGTTTTGCATAATAGCCAAAACTTGTTAATTCAAGTGGAGTGAGCAAAGAAAATACAAGTAAAGAAAACAAAAACAAAAAGAAAATAAATAAATAAAAAGCAGAGGAGACCTGGGTTCATTCATTTTTTCATGAATATTTGTTATAATCAAACGTTATAATCAAACATAACCCAACAAATAAAAATAAATACAACAAATTAATACCTAAAGATTGCGGGAAGTGGTGCTGCATCCCCCTGTGAATATAATATAAAAATATAATATATAAAAGAAAAATATAATATATAAAATATATAAATATATAATATATTTATATAATATATACCCCCGCAACACCCCCTGCTCAAAATCCATTCCTCCGGCTATAGACTGTGGGATTGATTGGCACAGTTTTAAAAATTGCTTGGAAGCAGTTTTTAAGATAGAAGCAATTAACAGAAAACATCTTTCAAAACACATTTGTTTTGTTTCGAACACACTTACAGTAATTAATATGATTAGTTTATGAAATATGATTAATTTAAACTATATTTAAAATATTTTAATACTTTGGTCTAGTAATAATCATAATTAATTGCTAACATGTTTTAACCACCTCTTTAACCTTTTTCAGTAGTTGGATTATGTACATGTTGACTGTATCCATGTTGTTCCATTAATTTCACAATTGTAGATGAAGTAAAGATGTTCTCATTAAAGTCTCCCATTTTCTCTCCTGGATGCTTCTGTTTCTCTTCAATTACATGTAAGGGCTTCTGTTGAAATGTCAGTTGTTTATGAATTAGGCCTGCACAAAAGTGCAACAGTCAAATTGATATGTGGAACTACAAAGTATAAACATTCCAAGATCCAGAACTCAGAACAATTTCTCAGAACAATACATTCCAGCTCCACCTCCTTTTTTGGTGTTTTAATTGAGTAAAAAATGCAGTGCTGTTGTCGTAGCAGTTTGCTCTTTGATTGTGCTTGAACACAAATCCTGGTATTTGTGGTTCTTTAGCCATGTTTCTTTTAAACAAATACAATCATCATTCATTAGAACTGTACATGTCGGCACATCCTGAAAGTGAGCTTGCTGACTTTGTACATTATGCAGTGCTATCCTCAATGTACCAGGAGATTTAAACTTTGGCATATCTTTCATAGCCAACTGAATTTTGTTATTGCAAAATATGAATGAGTCTTGAAAGTCCTCAATTATTAATCCACTAAGAGATCTTACACGGCTCAATGCGACGTATGCTTGCCCTGCCTTAAAGATTTTCTTAAGTGATACAACAGCTTTATCTACTGTTTGTCCTTGCACTTTGTGAACAGTGCATGCCCATGCCAATCCTAGTGGAAACTGACATCTTATACCACCATCGTTTGTGACTCGGTCTTCTTGTACCTCAATCATGGTTGAATTTTTGGAAAATCTCGGACGTGTTCTTGATCTCTGAATTTTACTGACATTTGGAGTATCAAACTCCACATGAATAGCTGATGGGAGATTGTAACACTTTCCCAAGTTCGGGCAGATAATGAGAAAGCGGGAGGCAGGCTTGGGACAACTCAAAAGGAGCTTTATTCTTTCTATCTTTCTCTTTTCAGCAAAGACACTCATACTGACACACACACACACACACACACACAGCTTTGTGCTGGTAGCTCTCTCTCTCTCTCGAGGCACTCGTCTCTCCCCTTTTTATGCATTGGGTATGCATTGAGTTTAGACACCTTGTTGACCTTGTTTGACACAAAACCTAACCGAACTGTCTGTTTTGGGAACCAAAACTACCAGCCTGGACCAGTCACTATGGACCTCCTTGTTTACTCCCATATCAAGCATGGCCTTGAGCACATCCTGAACCACCTGTTTTTTATGCTTGGGTAGATGATGGGGCAGCTGCATACCACCACTACGGGGTGTGGGGGTGGGGGGTTCTCTATGTGGTGCTCTATGAGATTAGTGCAACCGGGTACAGGCAAAAACATGTCAGAAAATTTCGCCTTCAACTTGGCAACGTTCGTGATTTAGGACGGCGAGAGGTGGTCTCCATAAAGGACTGGGGTGGATTTAGCTACCATGTTTACATTCATGTCCAGTCCCAGCTCCACCCTCTCTGGTACGACCATTGCCAAAGCCACAGGAACCACCTCCATGGTTTGAGGAGGTTAAGGTGGTAAACTCGTCATGCCCCACCTCAAAGGGTCCTTGTCACTTGGTGAGTAATTTAGAGCTCGACATGGGTAGCAAAACAAGCAATTTCTCATGGTGCAAACTCCTGTAGCTGAGTACCCCTGATATACAGCTGGGATTGATGTTCTTGTGCCTGATGCAAATTCTCCTGTGTTATGTGACTTAAAGTGTGGAGTTTTGCTCTCAGGTCAAGAATGCATTGAATTTCATTTTTACTATTAGAAGGTCCCTCCTCCCAATTTTCCAGGATGATGCCGAGGACGCCGCAAGGCTTCTGCCTATACAATGATTCAAACAGGGAAAACCCTGTGGAGGCTTGCATGACATCTCACGCTGCAACCCACTTATCCCAATTCCATGCATCATTGTGAATGAACTTACGAATCATGTCTTTAAGCATTTGATTAAACCGTTCAACCATCCCATCCATCTGTGGATGGTAAACGCTGGTGCGAATGACCCAACAATTTGTACAGCTCGCATAGTGTCTGTGACATGAACGATGGATGTGCCCTGATCAGTTAGGATCTCTTTCGGGATCCCAGCTCGGGAGATGACATGGAATAGTGCCTCCGCAAAGCTGCATGCTGAGATGTTATGGAGGGGCTTCTGGGTATTGCGTTGCAACGAGGTCCATACCAATTCTTTCAAAGGGGACCTTCATTAATGAAAAGGGGTGCAATGGTGCTTTCAGGTTGGCCGCCGGATTTACCAGCTGACATCAGCGACATGCTGCACAACACCTGCAAACATCGCCGCAAATGCTCCACCAACAGAAATAGGCCATGAGTCAGTTTAGTGTTCATTCCTGTCCTAATTGTCCTGCCATTGGATTATGGTGAGCCGCCTGGAATAACAATTCCCAGTGGCTCTTCGGGACCAACAACTGTTCTATCTTTAGTATAGTCTATCTTTATTTATCTTATTTATAGTCTATCTTGATTGTAAAATAGGGGTGGGATAGCGCACCATTGGGCTGGATTTGTTGACCATTGATTACTCTCACTTGCTTGAAGGCATGGGTCTCCTTGCACGACTGGTCCAAGGGGAAATCCCCAAGAGAAATCCCAGCCAAGAGTGGAGGGGTGAAGCCCACGTTCCCCTGACGTGAAGCTGACATCGACAGCCCCAGCTCCGCCTTCCCAGCCAATGCTGTGCACATTCCACAATGTCTCTCACTGCTGTAGGACCCATCCACAAACATTTCCTTCACTAATGTCCGAAACCCTGGCCTATTTGTCCCCAGGATAAGTCGATGGGTGAGGCAAGGACTAACTGCTGCCTCAACTATATGGTTTTGCCCCCAGAATTTGATCATGACTGGCACCAGTGGATATTCGTGAACATTCCCGTGCACACACCTCATCTTCACCAAACCTTCATTTTAGAATGCCTCACCTGGAACCAAGCATTGGTGAATTGAGGTCTGGTTACAGACTGAATCTACCAATGCGTGGTATGTACCCTCTTGAACACTCGCCAGTGTACATCATACAGTAATAATAATAATAATAAATTTTATTTATAATGCGCCTTTCTTACACTCAAGGCGCAACAACAGTATAAAACAAGCTGAATTTTGTAAGTGAATGGAAGTGCTCCCGGTTCTTTGAAAACATCATCAAATCTGCGTACAATGTCATCTGCAGTTTCCTGTTTTGCCACTGCTACGTCATTTGCAATACTATTGTATTGTTGCAATACACTTGCTTAACCAATCCTAACGCCTCACAGGCTTCGTCACCAAGAAGAGAGTGATGATTATCTGGGACTACAACAAAGAGAAGGTGATGAGTTTTGTTCTTGACACATAATCTAAGTCTGGATACACCTTGTGATCTAAATTCACATTAGTTCATTTTTTTTTACCTGAGAAGAGTTCTGTCCATATTCCAGTTTCGTTTTCTCTGCTAGTTCAGAGGAGGTGAATGTCCGTGAATGACTGCAAGTTCATCTCTATGGCTTTATTACATGAATACTGTGCTTTATGTCACAGTTTAATGGGTAGTGGTAGCTTAGTGGTTAAGCTGTTGGACTCTTGCTTGGAAGGTTGTGAGTTCAAGTCCCAGAACTGGCAAGCTGCCATTGCTTGGCCCTTGAACAGGCCTTTAACCCTCAAGTGCTCAGTTGTGTAAATGAGATAATTGTAAGCCCTTGTGGATAAGGGTGTCTGTCAAATGCCATAAATGTAATATGAGTGTATATATATTGACATTTGTTTGACATTCGCAAAAATGAATGTCTGTAGCACAAGGCTTGTTTTGGGAGTACACGTTCAGTACTTTTTATACAGACTCAGTTGTCCACATAAATCTATTAAACTCAATGACAGATTCACCAAGAGGACTTAAAACCAATGGCAAAACAGTATTATTACAAGAAGGTACAAGATAGTGAAGAGGGCTGGCAAAAAAAGGAGACATCACAGTTAGGTGTGGAAATCTAAAATGACTTTTTTTCAGTATTTGTGCAAAATAAATAAGAAAATAATTAAAGAATATCTCAAAGTACTATATAATTATTTTAAATAAAAATAATAAATATTTTGTTAAATAGAAGAAGACATAGTAATAAAAAAACAAACTCCAGTCAATATATTTTACAAAAAAAAGCACCTTTTTTTCATGTTCACAATTGGTATTTAGTACTGACAGTAGTACCAGCACACTTGATTATTTTAATTTTTTTCACTCTTGTCCTGTTCTATGTTTTATTTCCTATTCTAATACACAGGACGCAATACCATAGCAACTGTTTATCTGGGACATTATAGGAATTCAGGCAACAGTCATGAAACCAGTTTTCACAACTTTCACACTGAAACTGAAACAAACAAAACACATAGATAAACAAGGCACAATAGTTACAGAATATGGCACACAATTAAACTGAAAGTCTAAAAATTCCAAAACTACAATAGTACTTTAAAAAATGATCAAAACAGTATCACAACAAATTTTTACTCCATAACAAGAATGATGCCAAGAGCTCATTGACATTTACGATAAGTAGCTTTTTTTTAAGTAATGAACAGCAGATGCTATTATCTAACACTATTTACTGGTGGAACAATCCTGCAACAATACTGGAACAACACTGCAGGTTATTTGTCTAGTTCAAAACCAGAATAGTGATGGATCATAGCTCCTTATGTGACTTTGAGTCAGCAACATTATGGTTACCAGTCTTGAGCTTTAGACAGTCACATCAACACCCTGAAATTTACCCAGTCAATGACTCCTGCTCCTCTAACCCTGCTTCATGGAAGCTCTTTTAGTCCACAAACAGCGCAGTATTCTTCTTTCAAATCTAACAAGAAAAAGGTACAAATGAACTATTTATTTCTGCTGTTGTGTGAAAAAAAATTATGCATTTTATCATCACATTACCTGAAGAAGAGAGCAAATTCTGAGCCATTTCTGTCCGGAGCTTTGAAACTGAACTTTCTGAGGGATTGATGCAAAATGTCTCGGAAATATGTGGAAACTGGGCAATTGTTTGTCTGGCCAACTGAAGGATTTTAAAAAGTGTTGGGTTAGTACATAGAAATGTATAAAAGCATACAGGTTTCTCAAATCGTCCCCCATCTGCAATTTTTGTACAAATACAAGTAGACTCACTCCAAACTCACAGCACTGTTTGAGCCAGAAGCTGACATGTCAGGCTGCTGATATACACCGATCAGGCATAACATTATGACCACTGACAGGTGAAGTGAATAATATTGATTATTTCGTTACAGTAGCACCTGTCAAGGGTTGAGATATATTAGGCAGCAAGTGACAATTCGGTTCTCGAAGTTGATGTGTTGGAAACAGGAAAAATGGGCAAGCGTAAGGATTAGAGAGACTTTCACAACGGCCAAATTGTGATGGCTAGATGACTGGGTCAGAGCATCTTTAAAATGGCAGGCCTTGTGGGGTGTTCTCGGTATGCAGTGGTTAGTACCTACCAAAAGTGGTCCAAGTAAGGACAACCGGTGAACTAGTGACAGGGTCATGGGGGCCCAAGGCTCACTGATGTGCATGGGGAGTGAAGGCTAGTCCGTCTGGTCTGATCCCACAGAAGAGCTATTGTAGCACAAATTGCTGAAAAGTTAAAGCTGGCTATGATAGAAAGGTGTCAGAACACACAGTGCATTGCAACTTGCTGCGTATCGGGCTGTGTAGCCACAGACCTGTCAGAGTGCCCATGCTGACCTCTGTCCACTGCCAAAAGTGCCTACAATGGACAGGTGAGCATCAGAACTGGACCACGGAGCAATGAAAGAAGGTGGCCTGGTCCGATAAATCACATTTTCTTTTACATCATGTGGAAGGCCGGGTGCATGTGCATTGTTTACCTGGGGAAGAGATGGCACCAGCATGCACTATGGGAAGAATGCAAGCTGGTGGAGGCAGTGTGATGCTCTGGGCAATGTTCTGCTGGGAAACTTTGGGTCCTGGCATTCATGTGGATGCTATTTTTACACATACCACCTACCTAAACATTCTTGCAGACCAGATACACCCCTTCATGGCAACAGTATTCCCTAATGGAAGTGACCTCTTTCGGCAGGATAATGCACCCTGCCACACTGTAAAAATTGTTCAGGAATGGGTCCTGGCATTCATGTGGATGCTATTTTTACACATACCACCTACCTAAACATTGTTGCAGACCAGGTACACCCCTTCATGGCAACGGTATTCCCTAATGGAAGTGACCTCTTTCGGCAGGATAATGCACCCTGCCACACTGTAAAAATTGTTCAAGAATGGTTCGAGGAACATGACAAAGAGTTCAAGGTGTTGACTTGGCCTCCAAATTCCCCAGATCTCAATCCAATTGAACATCTGTGGGGTGTGCTGGCCATAAAGTCCAATCCATGGAGGCCCCACCTCGCAACTTACAGGACTTAAAGGATCTCCTGTTAACGTCTTTGTGCCAGATACCACAGCACACCTTCAGGGATCTAGTGGAGTCCATGCCTCGACGGGTCAGGGCTGTTTTGGTAGCAAATGAGGGACCAACACAATATTAGGCAAGTGGTCATAATGTTATGGCTGATCGGTGTAAACAATAAGAACAATGTTTTAAAAGTGAAAAAGAGCCGCAGTGTAAAAAGGCCATTTATAGTACATGGAAGTCTTAAAGGACTATAGCGAGAAAATTCACATTTTACCTTTCTTGGTATTACCATCACAAAGACCCCACAGCTGGTGTCATCCTTTTGGATTATGTGCTGGATTGTACCTGGCTTCCATTTTATCCCAGTCCATTCTTGTTTCAATGTTAACATTTTAGTATATATGTAAAGTCTTACTGGTATTTCTTTGCAGCTTGTTTTGAATACTCAAGGTCCTCAGAAACTGAAGGATCCACCATGAAAATTTGTCCTGACAGAGCATGGAGACACATTGGGTTGAGATCAGGCGACTGACTTGACCATTGAAGAATATTCCATTTCTTTGCCTTCAAAAAGTATTGAGTTGCTTTTGCAGTATCTTTAGGGTCAGCAGAGAGCATAGTCCTATACACCTCAGAACTCATCTTGCTACTTCTGTCAGCAGTCACATCATCAATAAACACCAGTGAGACCGTTCCATTGGCAGCCATACATGCCCATGCCATAACACCTCCTCCAGCATGTTTGACACATGATGTGGTATACTTTGGATCATGAGCTATTCCTTTCTTTCACCATACTTTTCTCTTCCCATCATTCTGTTACAAGTTAATCTTGGTTTCATTAGTCCAAAGAATCTTATTCCATAACATGGGAGGCTTTTTCTGGCAAAGTCTAATCTGGCTTTCCTGGTCTTGAATGTTACCAGTGGTTTGCACCTTGTTGTAAATCCTCTGTATTTACATTAATGAAGGTGTCTCTTGATTGTAGATTTTGACAATGATATGCCTACCTTCTCCAGAGTATTCTTGACTTCTGATGATGTTGTGAAGGGGTTTTTCTTCACCAAGGAAAGGAATCTGTGATCATCCACTTTAGTTGTCTTCCGTGGTCTTCCAGGCCTTTCAATGTTGTTGAGCTCACCAGTGCTTTCTTTCTTTTTAAGAAAGTACCCAACTGTTGATTTAGCCACACCTAAGGTTTTTTCTCTCTCTCATAGATTTAGGTTGTTTTTTCAGCCTAATGATGACCTCCTTCACTTGCATTGAGATCTCCTTGGACTTCATATTAGTAGCTCCAGTTGAACAGCTGCCAAATGCCAACTCAATACCTGATATCAACTCCAGACCTTTAATCTGCTTCATTTGTCTTGAAGTAATGAGGGAATGGACCGCACCTGGTCAATTAACTTCTTGTCAGTCAGTTGTCCAAATACCACTGAGCCCCTGAAAATGGAAGTACTTTGCTTAAAATGGCTATAATTCCTAAATGGTAAATGCCATATTTTTGTGGAACCTCTTACAATAAAGCTGAAAGTCTACACATTTCGATCACATCTTGATTGTTTTATTTCAAATCCATTGTGGTGGTGTATAAAGGCAAAATCACAAAAACTCTGTCATTGTCTAAATACTTGCAGACCTAAGTGTATGTATTTGCATCTCAAAAGTATATATTCATATTGGCAATATTCAAATCTAACACATAGCATAGTTTGCAGTACCCACAACAAATTTTCAGTGAGTGTTGCTGATATTAACAAAGGCCTCAAACCAACTGTTGTCTATTGCCCCATCATAAGAGTCAAAATTCACCTGTGAAAACATAATAATTATACTGAAGCACATTGATGTATATTCCTAAAGCTGTTGAAATTCTTCACACAGTTACTGTAGTTTAGTGTAGCACTCGGACAGAAAATAAAAACTCACATTTGACAAACCCTGTCAAGGCATCTGCTGTCGTGTTCCATGCAGAATTACACTATGTGTAATGTCTATGTTTTCATTATTCCTCTTGTTTAGGGCAGCTCTAAATGACCCCCACAGTATAAAAGGTTTTGTACATTGACAGACTTACTTTTCCATTTAAAAGTTCATGGGCCATAGTGCTACAATGTCAACATGCCTCAATGTGTAGTATGTTCTGTTGTCTTCAAATTTTAATAGTGACACAACCAGTTCTGTCTCTGGACATGTCCACAGAAGCCTGACCTGTAAAGGAGGCAGAAACTAATGATTTCTAAATGACTGGGTTTTTTTTTACATGTCTGTTAAGTAAAGAAAAAATAATGGTAATTTAAATTGCATAAATTAACTGTTCAGAAAGACTCATATCACATAGTTTCCTGGCTTTTGGCAGGTTCTGGACTGGTTTTTCATTGTTTTTTTTTTCCTTTTTATTTGGGTTCGGGATCCTTTTTTTGGAGCAGAATAATACTTTCATGTGTCTGCCTTTTTAGGTGCTGGTTTTTCCCTTTTCCCTTTCCCAGCTCTCCTCTGCAAATATCACATTTTTCATTGGTCTCATTGGCCTTACCAGAAGGTTCTATGGAAGGTTGTGCTTAATAATGTGTTCCATATACCTTCCTTTAAGGGAGGAATACATCATCTGAATAAATTCTGCCAGTCTTAGATGTCTTTTTTCTTTTCGAAAGAATGGAAGACTTTACATTTTTCAGCATGACAGTTGGTGTCTCTAGTCAACTTCTGGCTGGTGTTTCCTTTGTCTAATGCATATTTCCTTAGGTCCCCAAGCATCAGGCTGCTTCATAGTGGGTAGATTCCCATGTAATTATCCATATGCATGACAGGGACTTTAGGACAGTAGTACAGATTATCCTGAATCTCTTCATCTTCCTTTGTACTAACTGTGGTCCTGACATCTTTAAAGACAGTCTTGAAGAGCCTGGAAAATGGAGATCTACCCACAATTGGCATTGTCAACCTCATTTCCTTTTCCTTTTCCCATGCATTAGAGTGGTCTAGATCTGTACCATCTTCTCTGGCTTTCTTTCACTCTGTGCTGATGATGGCTTCAAGAAAATGAAGGCTGTTCTTAAGTAGTTCACAGATATGCTTGGCTAGCAAAACTATCAAAACTAAAAATTTTGCTGGCTGCCTCTATATTTGTTGTGTTTTGCAGTCTGGCAAACACAAAGGTGGAGAACTCTTTAAATCCCTGGTTATCCGTCTTCTTCCCTATACTGACACTGACAGCCTTGTTAATATGGGCAGAGCATAGATCCAAAACTGTGTATGGCTTTATCTCTGCCCATGTCTTGCTCCTATTGCTAATTGCATAGGTCCTCTTAAGGTAGGCATCAACACTTTCACGACTGAAGGCCAAAGGTGAAGTTTGCATCAAGGCCCAGCTGAAGTCAGTTTCCACTTTATGAATTTTGTGGCTGGTGTACTTTGAGAGTTTCAGCTGAAAGTGCATAAGCCAAAAAGAAAGTGGGGGAATACTGTGCTCATTACTCAGCATCTCACAAACAGGAAGAGGAGCATCTCTATCTTGTCCAGGCAAGGTAAGTGCATAATAAAACACTCTTTGGTTTTGCTCTGGTATCTTTGAGACAACACCTCCTGTTGCATTTAGATATAATGACACAGGTACTTTTCTCCTTAGGTGGTGCACCAAGATGCTAATGCCTGCTTCTGTGTACAGGTGTGCTCCAAAGGGGTTCACCTGCAAATGCTGTATGTACGTAGGTATGGTATAAAATTTGCCATCACAATGTTTAAAGAACAGCTGAGTAAGATGCATTTCCATAAGGATATTTTCATGTATCTGCATGTTTTTCTTACTTCAGCAGCAATTACCTTGAGTATGTTTTTATTCAAGCTTCGTGTGACATTCCCTGAGATCAGTTCTTGAAAAGGTGTTGTAATTTTTTTATAGTATAGCCGGCTAACACCATGAGAAACAAGTCCATCTATTTTTCTTGGCCTAAATTCCTGGCCTAAATCGTGTCTCTGTTTTAAGATGACAGTTTGTTCGACCACACCTGACAGTCATTGTGATGCTACAGGAAAGTGAATTGGGCCTTTTCAGCACTGTGAAAGTGTACCGTGCATTGCAAGTAGAGAATGTACAGACTGCATTTACCTTTAGATAGGGCACATGTCTCTTCCTGCTGGCTTTGGAACATACATGCTGGTATGCAAAATTAAGCGCACAGCAAGGGTTTTTCTTTCTAAATTGTTGGTAAAGTCTGTTGGTCCATGGCTTTTGAAGTTCCATTTTCTTCCAGTCTTTAGCACTGATAAAAATTCTGAAAGTTGAAGGAATTGCTGGTACCTGTCTATATTTGCTTTTCACAGTTTTTTTATTGTATCTGACACAGTTTTGTTGTTTGGGTGCCTTGTCTGAACCTTGGGAAGTGGATGATTCTAACATTTTTCTGTCTCATTCACTTTCTAGTGATTCTGCATGTTTCTGTTCCAAACCTTCCTCTGTCCTAGACATCAAATGTCTGGCTGATCGGTGTCTTGAGAACTCTGTGTTTCTCTACCACTTTCTGATACTGTAATTTGCTCATTTGATACAGACAATAATGGTTCTTCTCCTGAAGATTCTTCATGACCAACACTAGATGCTTCTTAATAGATATCTGAAAAGTCATTCTCAACTTTGGTTTTGTGGTCTTTTTAACTTCATTTGTTTTGGTAAAACATTCTTCTGTACCATTTCTTAGAAATGGTTTTGCTGTGTCTAGTTCTTTATATTGTAATGTTTCTGAATTGATTTGAACTGGTAATTCTTCCTCTGCCCAATCTGATGCCTCATCATATTCTTGTGACTCTACCGCTGTTTCTCCTGGCTTGGGAAAATCCTTCTCTCCATCTGTCCCAGAAGTGACATATCTGGCTGGCTGTTCTGTGTCTTGCCTACTCAGTGTTTCTGATGTGTTTTTCTCTCTCTGATTAGGCCCAAAAGAAGCTGTTAATTTTTCTTTCTGACTCACACTGGATACTGAAGAATTGTTTGCTGAACTGTCATCCTCACCTTCAGTTTTACTGTCTGTGTTTTTTGTATTTCCTCCTATGCTCCTTCTTTCAACTGGCTCTGTGCTTCAACTAGTTCTCTGATATGTTTTCTATTGTACCTCCACACGACATATAACCACTTTCTATTTTTTGATGTGTCACTCTGAAAAAGTTCTCTTGCCAATCTTGACCAACTTGCAGAGTTTGCAGAGGTGTCCTGTTGTAAAAATGTCAACGTTCAGGAAACTAAGTACAACTGCATCTATACCTCCAGCAACTCTCCAGAGGTCTACTCTTGCAGCTCCCTTTCCTTTCCAAGATTTTGGCATTGTCCAGGTTGGGGAAATATAACACACAAACAAACAAATTGGTCATTATAAATTACACCCTATACAGCTGGCCAAAAGTGTACCCATCTATGTTTTTGTTCACATTTAATGCCATAAAGGCACGTTTGTATAATAATGGATCACAGTATTTTTATTAATACCTACAGTTGTATTTGTAATGCTCTAGTCTACTTACAATTGACATACAATTTTGATCTTTATCTGAGTCGGCTGTTAAGTGTTTAACATACACTTTGCACATGGCACTTTTATTTATAAAGAACCCACCAAAATCCTGGCTATTTTCAATACGGTGCTAGGGGCTGCCATATACTCCCAGCCAGAAGAGAAAGAATAATAAATATAGCTTCAGAGAGTGATAAAGGAGTCCAAGCCCAAAAGAAGTATCACATACTCAAAGCAGGCACCTTAGGCCCATTAGAAAAGTGTCATGTAAGCCAAACTTTGTGTGGACTTAAGCAACATGTGTGTATAGACCAGATATCAGAAAGCAAAGTTTGACTTCAACTTCTTACTTAATTTCAAATAAGTATGGAATATTTTCTTCTTTCAAATTTTTTTTTTTATGAAATTCAAATCAACCTGTCTGTAAAATGTAAATAAAGTCACTTTAAACTTTTAAACATAAAGATACATATCCATATACATAAAACAATATATCAGTTGATTCAGTTTAATCTCACAGTTAATTAATTCAGAAAAATATGGTCAATTGGTCATTACCTTCTAAGAATGGATACATCCACTTGAACATACACATAAGGAGACAAAAGACAAAAACGGCCTTTAAAAGACAATGTTTAGAGTTGTCTCAGGGAACGCTCATGCAGGTGAAGATACAAATATCTGTATAAAAAGTACTGAACGTGTACTCCCCAAAACAAGCCATGTGCTATATAAGGAATAATATTGTGAGTGCTTTACAGCTGGTTTGAGGCCTCTAGGTCAAATGATCCTTGAGTTTAATAGATTTATAGGGATAACTGAATCTGTATAAAAAGTACTGAACATTAAAAGCTAACTTTTAACATGGCGTTAAATCGGTAGAGGTTTTCACTGTTAAACATTTTGTGTATTCAAGTTTTTGTTCACTTAAAGAAGCTACATTTTCAATATACTGTAGCTAGCAAAGCTACAGCATATTGAACCTGTGCCTGCGTGAGGCTATCCTGAGGCTAATTAGCTCAGGAATCTGAGCGGGCCGAAGGGGCTGTAGCACCGAATCTTTTAGATACATACGAGTAAACAAAGTAAAGTACCTTTGCCTCTCTTATTTATTGATCATTAATAAACAAGCTACAATACAACAATCATTATCAGCAGTCATAACATTTTTCCTAAGCATTTTTCCTAAGCAGCTCCCTGTGCTATACTTCACTGCTACCTCCCACTTTTGCTGCAATTTGTCTGTCTGCACATTAAAAACTGATGGTCTGTGCGTGAGAAGTTTTTTTTTTTTTTAACATTGGTTTCATTAGGTAAACGTAGCATAACTGTTGTTAGCTCATTTCAAGTCGAAGTTTTTAATTATTTTATGCAAATGTTATTTAAAAAATTAAATGACAGGAAATTAATATTATTTATAGAATATGCTTCATGGGACACTCACAGGCTCCATGCGGGCACCGTGGAGACCACTGGGCATAGCAGAGTGTGGCAGAGCATAGATGGAGATCATTTGAGAAAGTCTGATACTTTGCCTTACAAAAAATGCTCAGCTCTGAGACAGACCCAGCTTTTTAAGACTTTTAATCTCTCTCATTTCTATCTGATCAAGGTAGTTTCTTTGATAAGGAAGAATTAAAAAGACAAAAAAAATGTCCGTGACATCTGACTTGGATAGAGGTGAGAACATTTGCAGTGATTTTTTTTTTAAAGATGTAGCAAAACTTGTGTGTGTGTCCATGTATTGCAAAAATTCAGTGAGCATTATGCCTGTTCTTAGCAACCAAATCCAAAACCACTGTCACTTCTTTTGAATAGGACATTGAGCCAAAATATAAAAATAATCTTAATTTAATGGTTCACCAGATCACAAGGTATTAAGCTTGTAGTAGTCTTTTTTTGTTCTCTTTTTTCCCTAGTGTCAAATGAAGTAGCTATGCAAATTTTGTAGCATAGTTGTTCCAAACAAAGGAGCCCTCCTGAAATATTACAGATTAAATCATGACTGTTTAAGATGGCAGCAATCACAGCCATGTCTGCATTCTGATTGCCCCTGCTCATTTAATACTTTGAGTGCGCGTCGGTCACATTTGGCAAGGCACCATTGCACTGATAACCTGACAAGCTGTGAGCTCTTGTCCTTCTCATGTCAAAATTGTGGCTCCAACAAATTTACCTTAGAGAAGAAATTTTTTTTGTACACCTCAGACGTCATCTGAGCTGTCAAGAAACTGTTGAGTATGTTTTCAGTGGTTGTGTTTTTCGGACAAATGTGTATGGAACATTTGCTTCTCGTAAAAGCAGAAAGCATTCAACTCATTCAGTAACTGATTTTAAACTGGTTTTGAGATGGTTCTTTGCTTCTTAAATTGCCTATTCCATGTGCCAAGCAACTGCATTGATCAATTAGTAGAAGACTTCCATTTTATTTCAGATGAGGCATCAGCTTAAGCATTTAGAAATATTATTGAACAAACCGTAAAGAAACACAATTGTGTTGCTGATCCATCATTAATTACAGATTTGGTAAAATAACTTTGCGAATCAGGCACTTTAAGCACAGCACTTGGGGTAGATGGTCCCTTTTGCACTGGGCACAAAAGGAAAAGCTATTTTTAAAAAACCTCTGTTTTTTTTTTTTGTTGTGTTGTTACATTGTGAAGGGAAAAAGGAGTTTCCCTGCTTTTATATGTAAATGACTTTGATGTCTGTAATCCACCTGGAACACAAGATAAACACAAGATAACTGCTGTTTATTGGGTGTTAGGAAACATACCATCAGAAAGATCTTGTAACCTTGGAGAGGGAAGGAATTTTTGTTTCAAATCTTGCCAGATGTTATGGGGCTAGACGATAAGATGTTCAAAAACTGTCGCGCAGGCCCCGCTTGCCCGGGAGGACAATATATATGGTGTGAAAGGAGCCAAGTGCGGAGACGGATCAAAAGACTCCGCCTAATATGTGGCCGCTTAGAGCAGAACACGAACCGCAGAGGTTGTGAACCCCAAGCTCAATAATAACCCCTCAATAATTTCTCTCCCTTTCCTTTTCTTTCTAAACCTAAATATTTTATTTCTTCTCTTTTCTTCTTTTTTTTTTACATATCAAAATCACCGATCAGAGTAGCGTGGCGCTGCTCTGTTACCTGGCACAGATCTATGTCCGTACGCGGAGTGAGGCAATCAGAGGGCTTATAAAGAGGTGTGGCCAGGTGCTGCATGTTTACGCTGATTACCTTCCTGAGATCGCCACGTTATAAAAGCCCATGCAGGTGGCCGCGGATCTGCCTGAGAAGGCACCTGCCGCATTACACCAGATGTATCAAAGGTACAGTACAGTACAGTGTGTGGTCGCAGACAATTTAGGTGCCCATTCAATTGGTGGATTTGTGGAAAGCTTTTCAGGACAGTACCCATGCAGATTTTGTCTTGGAGAGCGATCAGATTATCAGTCCAAGGAGGTACGCACTGGTGCATTTGAAGTAAGGATAGACCAGGAACACTTGGTGCATGTTCAAAAAGTGCAAGGTCAAAGTTGTACCCATTCCTTTGGTGTCAAAAGACAGTGTGCCCTGACAGAAAAATTGAGTCATTTTCATGTCTTAAAGGGCTATCCACCAGACATCTTGTATGTCATTTTTGAATAAATTGTTCCCATGGAAATAGCCTTATGCTTGAATGTCTTCATACTAATTTTTTTTTTACTTTGTCAGAAATCAACAACTTAATCCAACATTTTCCATGTAAATGGTCAGACAGAACTAAATGCTCATGAGAACTGGGCTCTATTAAGATTTCTTCCATTTCTCATTGGGCTGAAAGTTCCAACCAATGAACCAGCATGGTTGATTCTAATGGACCTGAAAGAAATTGTTGAGCTAGTAGTTGCTCTAGTCCATACACAAGAAACACTTTGCTGCTTAGGCATCAAAATTTCTGAGCACAGATAAAGGCCTTTGGTCCCCTTGTAGATATGTGGATGATGCGTTTCAAGGGAAAACAGTTTTTTTTAAACGTGTGGTATGGCATACAAATTCATTCAGGAACATTTTGCTGTCTCTTGCAGTTGTTAATGGTTTATCAGTCACAGAACTGTAGTTCTATGAAACCAGCCCTCTCTGTGTCACATGTTTCTGTTGTGCCTTTGGATTTGTTCAAGTTTGATATACAGGAAGCAATACACAGCAGATTCCCCAACCAGACACTAAAGGCTAAAACAGTATTCTGTCATGGAACAAAATATTGCACCGGTATGATTCTGGCTCTACTGCAGGGCTCACTGATTTTGTGCAAATACACCAAATTGTTATTGTTGAGGACACTGTTGGTTTCATAGTGAAGACCCATTGGGCCTGGTATGATGAGCATATGAGATCATTTCAGCTGGAAGCACTGGGACTTCCTGAATTCCTTGTTCAGAATGAAGTAAATGATGTTGTGCCATTAGCTGCATACACTGTGGGGGGAAGTGTATGGTTATCCTGAAGCGCCACATCAGTGTTCTATTTTAGGTAAGCAACGTTCAGGGTTAGCCTAATAATTAGCCACGCTTATGCTTTATTGTTTAATTGGATAACATTAAGTAATTGTTAATTTCTTCTAGGCTGGGTTAATTTTTATGAATCGTATATCCTTACAAAAAAATCAGCGGCATATCTGACATTTCCTCATGGTTTTGTAAGACCATGTTATGTATGCTAAACTATGTTTTTGCTCTTTTTTTTTTACAGACGCTGAAAATGTCTGGACCAGCAAAGTTATCTGTGATTATCAATGAACATGATATTTGCAAACTCAACCTTCCTTCTGGGATTCTAAAGAACTGGAGATTGTGGTCAGAGAGACATTTCAGTTAACTGGAAATTTTGCTCTGCATTATAAATATGCAGAGTTTGGGAATTTTTTACTCTTTGACCTCACCAACAGATCTTAATGACAAAGATACTATTAAAGTAGTTTATGTCAAACCTGCATTTGTACCTCTAACTACAGGTGAGAGCATTTCACCACCATCAGATGCCTCATCAGCTGTCTCGTCAGCTGTCTCATTAGTTTCGTTTAGATCATCAGATAACACCGTGTTGCTTTCCCCAGAGAGTCCTGGTCTGCGATCACAACATTGGCCATCTTGCTTTGAAATGCTTCAATTTCTTTATGATATAGAGCTGACTCTGAAGTCTGGGAATGAAAATCTCCACAAAAATGGAGTTCTTCTCAGTGATCACAGTCTGAAATCTCAGATTGCTGAGGGAAAAATGAAAGAAAATGTTCCGGCATTGTGCGTATCCCACCAGCCAACAGGTATGCAATGTTGCACAGGCATTAATTGAAAAGCATCCTTGCCTCAAGGAGTCAGGATCAATTTCAGGGTAAAACGGACGGCCTTCAAGACTTAACAAAATGGCCAGCTATCAGAAAAAAATTAAAATATCTTGGATGCCCACTCATCACAACACAAGAGGCCCGCTGCTGTCAAAAAGCCACGCAGAGCTGAACTAAACTACCTCCCCAACCCCCACCACCCGCCTGGAGAAACGACCCAGAGTCTTGAGAAAATCCATGTAGAAACTTCTTAGGGAGGTTAACATTAGGGATAATTGGAAGATCGTTAATGAGATGATAGCTAGAACTTTTTCAAGTCGGAGGAAGGAAATAGTTGAGGACAGCCCAGCCATAGAACAGCTGATGAAACAGCTGATGGCCTGCATTGTTTCATATCACTCGGAATATAATTTATAATAATTTTCTCTTAATTTTATATGTGAAATTACAAGAAGTTGCTCAATGATCAGTTGCATTTTAGCATTAGCCTAACGGTCTGTCAGCCTAGCTCCATTGATCAATAAGCTCAGTTGTGTATGTATTTAGTGTTAGTACATACAGGTGTACAAACAGGACCGTATACATTTATTATTCCATTGTTTTGTTTCAGGACACCCATGGTGAAATAAGCCAAGATGACCTTGCACTGCATAGACTGAAGATTGTCACCAAAGGAGGCTCTGCAGATAGCAGTCCTTTAGAGGCAGGAATAGTCTTGGAAGGTGTTCAGGTGCTGTCAGGCTTGTCAGGTGTTGCAAAGGCCTGTGTTGCCCTATTTGGCCTGCTGTATGCTGTGAACCTGAGTTACCCCAAAACGCTTAGATATACATTTGAATTTTTCCAGAAAATTCTGCCTGAGCTAGACAGTGAAAAATCACTAAAGATTCTATCTTTGAAGAACAAGTTGTTCAGTTAAAGTTAGGAATGATTCTCATTGAAAAGTTAAGTTGATGCTTGTGGCAGCTGGTTATTGTTGTTATTTGTTGTTAATTGCATTGATGCATATTTCCTGATGTTGATATAAAAAATCATACTAAATGCCATAGAACAGACCATTACAGATCCCAAGAAAACACACATATGTTAGCATACACGCATATAGCACCACATAGATTGCATAAAAAACATACTCAACACTCTACCCGCAGGCATCAAACATAGTGATGCACACACATACCAACGTACTAGCCCCAATCACACACACACACATGCTTATTGTTGTTAATTGTTCCACAGTTAATTGAACATCTCTCTCTCACACACATTTGCCTGTTCAGAAGTTGGCTGGGTTGCTGTGATATTTATTTCTAGCCACAGTTTTTGTCAAATGCTTGTTTAACACAAGAATATAGCACACAACATCACGTAGTCCACAAACACCTCACACATATAAAGACAACATGCGCACAAATACACATGTTCCAACATACAAACACATACCAAAATACACACACAACCCAAATAACATACATATAACAAACTCAGTGCACTTTATCCATGGATACCAAACTGTTAATACATACACGGATACCGTTAATACCAAACTGTTAATACATATAAACGAATGGTACAGACACAGATTATAAAGTTGAGGCTTAATGTTAATTGCAACACAGTAATTCGAACAGAACCTTTGTTTTCTTAAGCACTCAAAAAATATTTAACCCCAAAAGTTAAAACTTATGTAATTCAATTAGATGTCAATTTTCCATCCAATTTAATCACATAAATCCAACACAAACGTTAATAAATAAATTTTATGATAACTGATGAACTGTGATTTAAGCTTGTATATTACATAAACTTTACTCATTTCCAATAACTTATTGTTACTTGCTTTATATAATCACCTTACATTTTCTTAATTCTATTAAATAAATGGTCAAAACATGTTACATTTTCAAACATTTATTGTGTTGCATGAGTCAAAAGTAACATCCAATCTGACCAAAAAAAAAGCACGAAAGCAAGACATAATCCAGTAGGCTATTTAACAAATAAAGGCAACTGTTTTCTCCAGTTTCATGCATCCTTCTAAACTGAACCTTCCAGTGGTTATGACTCATGTTTGACTTTTTAGTTTAAAACCCGTGTGCCTACAAGTAACAGGGATCAACAAGGAACCATACTTCAACATCAAACATTAACTTCATATTTTCAAGGTAACACTGTCATATCATTGCATGGTACGGTAAACAATGTGCTTTCTCCTGATCTATAACACAAAACACAATGTAAATGGTCCCATCTCTTCCTAAATATTTGTTTAAACAATTAAACAACCAGGACCCTTGGAGAAAAATAAAATAAAATAAAATAACTAAATAAAAATAAAAGGGAAAAAGAAAAGCAGTTATTTTACTTCACATGTATCAAGTTTTCAACACTTTTTTAATACATATAACAGGTTTTCACATTTCAACATTTAGGCCAGCAAAACGTGTCCTATTCACGGCAGTGGGGTATGCTGCATACCTAAAGATCTCCTCAGCCATGCCTTCAAAAATGTCAGACCTTTGTTTGGGTGGTGGAATAAGTAGTATTCCACTTTTGTTGAAGTCTAAAGCTGAATTTCAGCACAACATGAAAAACGAGGAACTACAAAAACCTGAGGCCAAGAACTGGTTCTTGACTCCAGAGACGTAACTATGACAGTCTCAGCGCTGCTGGAAAACGAGTAATCAGACAAGTTGACTTCCTGGACCGAGTCAATAGCACAAGGGCTAACATCTCTTGTGTCAAGAGTGTCAGAGCTACAAGTTGAACTGGGTGAAGGAACAAGAATGCTGGAGCAGGAAGGTGCATCAGGTGCAGTCTCTTGCATGCAGGAGTTACAGTCATCAGTTGATATAAAAATCACTTTCAGGGTATCCCTGTCTTCAATTTGACTGGTTGACATGAGATTCATGTATTAATTTCCAAAGTCCTTATCTTTGTACTGGAGCCTGAACTTTTGCTTCACCCCAAAAACAGTCATTATTTCAAGGACAAGGTCATCCACAGACTTTGGGATTCCTGTCTTAAGTGTAAGCTTTCTTGCACCTTCATCCCCATCAAAATCAATCCTCAGAATGACTTGACTCTACATTTTTCTCTTCTTTTCTAAAAGAGGGAATGAAGCAGAAAATGACATAAATCAGACCTCTTCAGGGTCACCATTCGTCTTCCTCCTACTATATAATCATACAGTGGATAAGCATCAGTTAGCTGATGTAGATCAACCAGGGCAACCTCTCTATCAGGAGAGACAGTCAACTGAAAGCTCTAAAATGTTCTTGATACCAAGTATCTTCACAATAAAATTCAAACTGCTTTTGACAATATAGATTTGAAGAATTTCAGCAAACTCTGGGAGCCCACCAGCTGACCCAAATGAAATCAGCATTCCAGTTCTAAAATTGATCCCATTGTTTGTCACATTTTTTGCAAGATGAACTTCATTAATTCCTGGATATTTCTGTCTTAAACCTGCTACCACTTCCTTGTTTAAAACATCCACAGGAAGTGTAGAGACACTTGTAACTTCTAGTGTGGACTTCTTAATGCTACAGGAATGGATTTGATAAGCAATCATTTGCTGGTGTTTGGCAACCAGTGTGAGCATTATGTTTTTGAAACAATTCGTGTGGCGAGCAACTTTCTTAAAGATACTATGTTTCGCCTCAAACCTCATAGTCCACTGCCCTACTAGAGGTCCAAAAAATTGAATCATTTACAGATATTGCTCCACATAATGATGTTTTGGTAACAGTTGTGCTCTACAATTTTGCAGTTTAAGTAGGCTATTGTTTCTTCGTTATGAATAGGGGCGACAGCAAGTTCAACTATTAGTTTCAAATCAAGAAGTACAAGCCAGGCAGACTCAGTCTCTGGTATCAAGTCTCCAATGATGTATGGAAGTAATCTCAATAAATTCCTATTTTCATGTGCATTACCTCCAATGGTTGTCTTGGAGGCATATGTACATGGAATAATGTGAGGTCTATTGGTTTTATCACCTCACTTATAGGGGAAGTTCAAGATCAAGGTGTCTAGAGTATCAAGCAACAGATACTTCTTGGAAACAAATTCTTTCAAGCAAAGTGCAAGTTCAAATGGAACAATGCCCTCAAACAAGTCGTGTACAATATCAGGTGGGTAGCCTCTAGTAACATGAAAGTGAGATAAATTCTCTGTTAACACACAACCTCTTTTTACTCCACAAAATATGGCAGAGTTTTCCTTCGCAGATGTAATATGTGCATCATGAATTTCCTTTGTTCTAAGGGCAAAGTCCCTGGTCTGAATAGATTCAGCCTGGATCTCCAATCTCTTCCCTATGCAAAACCTGCAAAAGTACTCACCAGAAAAGCTTTCTATGAAGTCTGCTAAACTGTGGGCCCCTAAATTATCTGCAATGACAGACTGGACTGTACCTTTCACAAACCGTCCAAGCTCTGGAACTCTCTGGATGCCTGAACCTTGCCCCAAAATGTCCATGTTTGAGCTTAGAATGTTTCAATAACTCATACCTACTGGATACTTCTGTGCCACACACTTTACATTGCCACATTCCCAAAACTCACATATCTAAAAGTCAAAAAAGAGAGAAAAGATCAACACTTTTACAAAGTAATTAAACGAGTAAAGTTTAGTTATATTTAAAACAACAACGACAACAACAACAACAACAACAACAACACTTACTGTAATTGAGTGATTGCCCCAAACTGGAGACAAATGTGGAATTATGTCAATGATGAGGTCTCTGAAATAGTAAAGATGACATATACACACTGATTGTACATACATATATAGATCACATTTATCCTTATTATAATACCCACTGCACTTTCTGTACATAAGTCATCCATTTCCCAGTACATATCACCCTCATTGTCTTTCTCTGACTCTCGCTGGAGGCGGTCGCATTTTTCCTCTCTCTGCTGTGTCTGTGTGCCTCTCCCGTCTCGTCTCTATTTTTCCTTCTGCTGGTGAAGCTTCTCGAATCCTGAATTATGGAATTGATAAGCTAGTCCCTCAACGCAATTGATACGATCCTTTCACGAAGGAATGCTGGTTTGGGAGAGCCGACATGTCCGGACGGGACTTTTGCTGCTGGATACATGATGGACTCTTGGAACAAGTGGAACATCGTCTGTCTGGCACCTCTGTCCCTAGAAGATGTCGAAGATGTCTACATATTTGGATTTTTGATAGCAGGTGTCCTGATGATTGGCCTGGGGATGTTCCTGATCTATCGACAAATTGGAAAGCAGGCAGCCAATAAAGAATCCCCCAAGCTGTCAGCTGTCATCACACACCATTGTGGAGCCGTTGCTGACCAGGTGAGGGCATTACATCAGAAGGTGACACGGATTGAGG
>CM040994.1:10037251-10052666 GCA_022985145.1 Pangasius djambal
AATCATCTTTGGGCAATCCTCCAGGAGGCTTGGAGTAATATATCAAGTCAATGTTTGAATAAACTGACTGCTCGGATGCCTAGTGTTGTCCCTTATTATCAATGCAAAATGGTCACTAACTAAAGAGGATTTATGCTGATATTGCCCAAAAACCCTATTTTGTTCAGGCGTTTCCAAACTTTTGGAGGGCAGTGTAAGGCTGGCCTGTTAGGGTGGGACGGTATCCATCACACTTGGGAAGGTGCTACTCTCATTTCTTGCAGCATAGCACATAGTCTCAGAACAGGCTTAGTTAATTGGAGACCTTCCAGAGCCAAGGCCTGAGTCATCACTCTTCATCAGGTTCCACCATGAGAGCCACTAAAATCAAGTACAGGGACCTCTGCCTCGGTGAGAGCTGACTCTTCTCTGGCCGATGAGCTGAATACTTTCTATGCACACTTTGAGGATAACTGCGCTAACACTAAGCTGCCAGCTAGCGCTACAGAAGGAAGCAGTTCTGTTAGCGATGAGAGCGCGATCACTGTCTTGGAGGATGAGGTTCAGAGGGCTCTGAAGCGTGTGAATATCAGGAACGCGGCTGGCCCTGAGGGCATTTCTGGCTGTGTACGGAGATCCTGCGCTGATCAGCTAAGCTAGTTTGTTCACTTCCATCTTCAACGAGTTCCTTGCTAAGTGTGTGGTCCCCATCTGCTTTAAAAAGGTTTGCTGTTATCCCTGTGCCAAAGGACAATAAACCCTCTTGCCTTAATGACTATCGTCCTGTAGTCCTCACATCACTTGTCATGAAGGTTTTTGACAGATTTATCTAAACTTCCATCTGCTCCTCCATTCCTGACACCATCAACCCACTCGGTCTACTGAGGGTGCCATATCTCATGTCCTACACAGCACCCTCACCCACACTGACAGCAACAAGGGGAACTATGCTAAGCTGCTGTTTATAGCTCAGCCTTCAATACCATAGTACCACACAGATTGGCCTCCAAGCTCATGGACCTCAGACTTAATGTACCCCTGTGTGACTGGGTCCTGGACTTCCTCACAGACAGACCCCAGGTAGTGAGAGTGGGCAAGTTTACCTCAAACACCATCACCCTGAGCACTGGAGTCCCACAAGGTTGTATCCTGAACCCCCTGCTCTACTCTCTCTACTCACATGACTGTGTCTTGAGACTGGCAGGACCCCAGTGGAGAGAGTGAGCAGCTTCACATTCAAGCTCAGGTGAAAAAGGCCAGACAACGGTTGTACCATCTGAGTCTGCTGAGGAAATTCAGGGTCTCCCCAGTGATCCTGAAAACATACCATGCTGGGGCTATAGAAAGTTTACTGTCTCAATGCATCTCAGTATGGTACAGTAACTGTCCAACCCAGGACCACAAAGCCCTGCAGAGAGTGGTGCACATAGATGATCACATCGCTGGGTGTGCTCTCCCCTCTCTGCATGACATCTTCACCAGACTATGCAGTACAAGAGCTGCTAAAATCATCAAGGACTCCACCCAACCCGGTAACTCTCTGTTCAGCCTGCTGAAATCAGGCAAGCGCTTTCATTGTCTCAATAGGGATATGTCCACCACTCAGATTCCTTAAGACATCCATAAAAACTCTGCAGTCATTATACAATAAATTGAATCTCCGCACACTGCACTTTGCACTTTGCTTTGTTACTACAAGTAAAATACTTGCATATTTTGTATATCAATTTTTGCACATTCCTTTATATATTTCTTATTATTTCTTTTTTTATTATTCATTTCTGGTTTTTAACTTCGTAATTTAAATGCACAGAGGAGTAAGCCAGGTTTTCATTTCACTGCAAGTTATATACTGTATATAACTGTGTATGTGAGAAATAAAATCTTGAATCTTGAGAATGTGTCTGTTCCCTGAGCTAAACAAAAATGTACAAATACTCAGGGAGATTGTTTTAGTAACCTAATTAACATAAAATTAGATCATACTGAATGCACAGCCAGCACCTTTGATCTGAAGCTAGGAATGTTAAATATTAGATGTCTTGCAGCTTATTGTTAACAAAACTATTACTGAACAGGAGTTTAATGTACTGTCTTTAACAGAAATGTGGATTAAACCAAATGATTATGTAGCATTAAATGAAGCTAGTCCTCCTGGATACAGTTATATATACACTATATACTGTCTAACTGGCAGAGGAGGAGATATTGCAGTTATTTATAATGATAGCCTAGGCGCCACACAAAAACATAGACATAAATTCAATGTGTTTGAAGTTCTTTATACTAACATAACATACAGTCAGGTCCAGAAGTATTTGGTATTTTGCCTTTATACACCACCACAATGGATTTGAAATAAAAAAAATCAAGATGTGATCAAAGTGTAGACTTTCAGCTTTATTTTAAGAGGTTCCACAAAAATATGGCATTTACCATTTAGGAGTTACAGCCATTATAAGCAAAGTACTTCCATTTTCAGGGACTCAAAGGTATTTGGACAATTGACTGACAAGAAGTTAATTGACCAGATGCAGTCCATTCCCTCGTTTTATTTCAAATCCATTGTGGTGGTGTATAAAGATAAAATCACAAAAACTCTGTCATTGTCCAAATACTTCCGGACCTGACTGTATATAGCCACAAAAAATAAGTCTACAGAGTTGATTCTGCTAATTATTATTTACAGACCCACAGGGCCATATTCGGAATTCCTAAGTGAATTTGCGGATTTCATCTCAAACCTGGTATTTCTTTAGACAAAGCATTAATTGTTGAAGACTTTAATATTCATTTTGATAATCAAGAAGACCCTCTGATTAGTGGTTGTGTCCATTGTAGATTCAGTAGGGGTTAATCAGTATTACTGTATCATAGTCTGGTATGGTAATTGCTCTGTCGCAGACCGGAAGGCACTGCAGAGGGTGGTGAAAACCGCCCAACGCATCACAAAGACTCCACTCCCTGCTATTGAGGTGATCCAGAAGCAATGCTGTCTACGCCGGGCACGCAACATTCTTAAAGACTCCTCCCATCCTGCCCGCAGTCTTTTCCAGCTTCTCCCCTTCAGGAGGCGTTACAGGAGCCTCAAGACCAAAACCAGCAGGTTTAGGAACAGCTTTTTCCCTACAGCTGTCTCCCTTCTGAACTCTGTCCCCAACTGAACTTCACTACCCCCTCCCCCCTGTATATAACTATATCTAACTGTATATACATATCTGTATATATTTTCACATCCGTAGATTAGTATAACACATATTTATATTAGTTTTTTTTCATACTACATCTGTATATTAGTATTAGTATATCTGTATAATATCTGTATATTGTACATATTACATCTGTATATTTTTGCACTATCTTAATTTAATTTCACTTATCTCTCACTGCCCTTGTCTGTACATAACAGGTCTTAATTGTACATTCTGTTTATTTACTACTGTTTATACTGTACATCCCCTTTACTGTTTATACACACTGTTTACATTGTACATACTGCACTTGCTGCTTTTTGCACTTCTGATTAGATGCTAAACTGCATTTCGTTACTCTGTATTTATACATGTGTAATGACAATAAATTTGAATCTAATCTAATCTAATCTAATCTAATGTAATCTAATCTAATAAGAACGTAGTAGGACCCACTCATAATGGTGGTCACAGTCTTGAACTAATACTAACATTCGGATTAAATATAGAAAACAGTCACATTTCCACAGTCTCAAGTTATCTAAGATCATCATCTCATCTCTCTTAAATTGTGTCTTAATATATGCACCTTGCCAAGCTACTGCGCCAAATATACAGTCATGTCAGCTACTCCACAGTTTTCTCAATATTCTCCCAGAGTTATCAAGTATGACTGGACCACCATCTGACCCCCACAGAACTTGATCAGGCAACTGAATCCTTAGAGTCAAATTTCCATTACACTATAGACAATGTAGCTGCACTGAAAAGAAAAATAATTATAGAGAAAAACTAGCACCCTGGTATAATGATATCACACACACTTTAAAACAGATCACTCGAAAATTAGAATGTAATTGGCATCAAACTAAATTTGTAGTATGCTAAACAGCTGCTAGAGCAATGTATCTCTACACCACAATAGAAGATGATAAAAAATAATCCTAGATTCTTATTTAATAGTGTCGTACTACAGGGAAGTAGTGGATGAACGGTTAAGGCTCTGGGTTAATGATCAGAAGGTTGGTGGTTCAGGCCTCAGCACTGCCAAGCTGCTGCTGTTGGGCATTTGAGCAAGGCCCTTAACCACATCTGCTCCAGGGGTGCTGTATCATGGCTGACCCTGCACTCTGACCACAGAGCTGGGATATGCAAAAACACTGCATTTCATTGGCTATGTCCTCGTACTCTGCACAATGACAATAAAGTTGAATCTTAAAAAAAAAAATAATAATTAGATAGGAATAAGACCAACACACCATCAATATACAGTAGCAAGTGCAGGTTAAAGTGGTAAATGAAGTACTATTGGCTTCTGATCAGGGTTGTGTCTTGTTGCTTGAACTTAGTGGAGCTTTTGATACTATTGATCATATTATTCTCCCTGATAGACTAGAAAATGTTGTTGGAGACAAGGGAATGACCCACTCCTGGCTCAGGTCTTATTTGACTGATTATCATCAGTTTGTAGATGTAAATGGTGATTTCTCTACACATACTAAGATAAAGTTTGGTGTTCCGAAAGGTTCTGTTTTAGGCCCACTGCTTTTTCTTTATATATGCTACTTCTGTAAAATTATTCATAAACATGGTATCAGCTTCCACCGTTATGCTGATGATACACAGCTTTGTTTCAGCAAAGCCAGGTGAGAGACACCAGCTTAATAAAGTTGAGGAATGTGTAAAGAACTCTGGATGTTCCAGTAGGTGCATAAACAAGCTCCAGTTAATCCAGAATGCAGCAGTAAGAGTCCTTACTAGAACCAGAAGATATGACCACATCACCCCTATCTTATCCACAGGCTCCCAATCAAATTTTGTATTAATTATAAAATACTACTATTGACCTATAAAGCACTGAATGGTCTCTTGCCGCAATACTTGAGCGATCTTCTGGTCTTTTATGATCCACCACACCTACTTTGATCAAAAGGTGCAGGCTATTTGTTGGTACCTCGAATAGTGATGGCTACAGCAGGGGACAGAGCTTTCTCTCAGAAAGCTGTAAAGTTATGGAACAGCCTTTCAATTATTGTTTGGGACTCAGACACAGTCTCAGTGTTTAAGCCTGAAAACATATGTTTAGTCAAGCCTTTTGTGAATAGGTAAAGGAGCAGATCAAGAGGGTTCACAGGCATAGAGTGTTGTGGTGAACAGGGATGTTTGGATGCTGTCTACTCCTGAGACATCGGTGATCCTGACCCCTTCTGCTCTCTGGACTTGCCTGATCCAGCCTGATGCCCGACTTCTGGTTGGACTTCTCATCACTTGGAAATCACTCGCTGCTGCTGAGGATAGCCCCATATGGACAGCCTAAAGATACATGAGATTACTGTGGATGGTACCACTTAGAAACCATGAAGATGGCTTTGGACTGCAAACGATACAAACAGTTTTGCTATGATAGCTTAGGACTACATTTTCTATGATAGCTTTAGGACAGCAATTTGCCAGGAATGGTTTTGCATTCAAGTCACCTTCATTGAAAGTGAAAGTGACGTGTGGCCAAGTTTGGTGACCCAAACTCGGAATTTGTGCTCTGCGTTTAACCCATCCAAGTGCGCACACACACACCGTGAACACACACCCGGAGCAGTGGGCAGCCTTTTTTTTTTTTGCTGCAGCGCCCGGGGAGCAGTTGGGGGTTCGGTGCCTTGCTCAAGTCAGTCACGTCAGTCATGGTAATTGAGGGTGGAAGTGTCATTCACTCCCCCCACCTACAATCCCTGCCGGACCTGAGACTCGAAACTATAATGAATTTCCTGGTTACATAATTGCACTATTTAACTATGTAAGTACACAGTTATAGAAGAAAATTATTTATAGTTGCACTATCCATTGTCACCCACAGGAGGATGGGTTCCTTTCTGAGTCTGGTTATTCTAAAGGTTTCTTCCTCACATCGCCTCAGGGAGTTTTCCCTTGCCACCATTGTCTCTCACCTGCTCATTAGGGATAAATTTGTAAATGTAAAATTTATATCCTACTTTGTGACAATGTCCATTGTTAAAAGCACTACACAAAAAAAATTGCAAGCAAAAAAAAACATACATGACCTCAACATGTTCCTCACTGGATGCTGACTGACTGACTGCTTTTATGAAGAAACATTTAAGGGTTGACTATGTCGCTATTGTCTGTTCAACTGCGCAATTGTGCAGTGACTCGGTAGGTCTTGGTATCAGCTGGCTTAAGTTCTGCAAGAAAGAAGAAATCGTATTTTATGTGTTTGGATGCCTCTGCCGGCTTGTCTTCTTCCCATAATGCATCCTGGTGCCATCTCTTCCCCAGGTAAGCGATGCACACGCACCTGGCCGTCCACATGATGTAAAATAAAACATGATTCTTCAGACCAGTCCACATTCTTCCATCGCTCCATGGTCCAGTTCTGATGCTCACGTGCCCATTGCAGGAGCTTTTGGCAGTGGACAGGGGTCAGCACGGGCACTCTGACCAGTCCTGCAGATATGTGACCTCATACGCAGCAAGCTGTGATGCACTGTGTGTTCAGACACCTTTCTATCATAGTCAGCATTAACTTTAATGGGCTAGCCTTCACTCCCCATGCGCATCACTGAGTCTTGGGTGCCCATGTCCCTGTTGCTGGTTCACTGGTTGTCCTTCCTTGGACCACTTTTGGTAGGTACTAACCACTGCATTCCAGGAAGTCCCCATAAGACCTGCCTTTTTGGAGATGCTCTGATTCAGTTGTCTAGCCATCACAATTTGGCGCTTGTAAGAGTCACTCGGATCCTTATGCTTGCCCATTTTTCCTGCTTCCAACACATCAACTTCGGGAACTGACAGTTCACTTGCTGCCTAATATATCCCACCCCTTGATAAGTGTCACTTTAACTAGATAATCAATGTTATTCATTTCATCTTTCAGTGGTTTTAATGTTATGGCTGATCGGCATAGGTCATCATTGTACAGCCAAAACAGCTCTGACCCTTCAAGGCATGGACTCCACAAGATCTCTGAAGGTCTACTGTGGTATCTGACATGAAGACCTTAGTAACAAATCCTTTAAGTTCTGTAAGTTGTGAGGTGGGGCCTCCATGGATCGGACTTGTTTGTCTAGCACATCCTACAGATGCTCGATAAGACTGAGATCTGGGGAATTTGGAGGCCAAGTCAACACCTTGAACTCTTTGTCATGTTCCTCAAACCATTCCTGAAAAATTATTACAGTGTGTCAGGGTGCATTATCCTGCTGAAAGAGGCCACTGCCATTAGGGAATACAGAGTGAGAGAGTGGTGATAGGAGCAGATTTTAATGGACATGTTGGTGAGGGGAACACAGGTGATGAGGTGATGGGCAAGTTTGGAGTTAAGGAAAGGAACCTTGAAGGACAGGAGCATAGAGTGACCTACAAAAGTGGAGGTAGGAGCACACAGGTAGACTACATCCTATGAAGAAGAGGCAATCTGAAAGAGATTAGTGACTGTAAAGTGGAGTGTAGCCAGACAGCATAGGATGGTGGTGTGTAGGATGACTTTGATGGTCTGTAAGAAGAAGAGGTCAAAGATAGAGATAGAGAAGAAAACCAAGTGGTGGAAGCTGAAAAAGGAGGAATGTTGTGAGGACTTTAGACAGAAGTTGAGGCAGGCTCTGGGTGGGCAGGTAGTGCTGCCAGATGACTGGGAAACTACAGCAGAAGTGATCAGGGTGACAGGAAGAAAGGTGCAGGGTGTGTCATCTGGAAGGAGGAAAGAAGATAAGGAGACTTGGTGGTGGAATGAGGAAGTTCAGGATAGTATCCAGAGGAAGAGGTTAGCCAAGAAGAAGTGGGACATGGACAGGACTGAAGAGAATAGACAGAAATACAAGGAGTTACAGTGCAGAGTGAAGAGGGAGGTGTCTAAGGCCAAGCAGGAGGCATATGACGAGTTGTACACTAGGTTAGACACTAGAGAAGGACAGAAGGACTTATACAGGTTAGCTAGGTAGAGGGATCGAGATGGGAAGGATGTGCAGCAAGTTAGAGTTATTAAGGATAGAGATGGAAGGGTGCTCACAAGTGAGGAGAGTGTACAGAGGAGATGGAAGGAGTACTTTGAGGAGCTGATGAATGAGGAAAATGAGAGGGAAAAAAAGAGTAGAAGGGGTGACCTCTGTGGAACAGAAAGTAGATAAGATTAGAAAGGATGAAGTCAGGAAGGCTTTGAAGAGGATGAAAAGTGGAAAGGCAGTTGGTCCAGACGACATCCCAGTGGAGGTCTGGAAGTGTCTAGGAGAGGCAGCAGTGGAATTTTTAACTAGTTTGTTTAACAGGGTTTTAGAGAGTGAGAAGATGCCTGAGGAATGGGGAAGTAGTGTATTAGTGCCGATCTTTAAGAATAAGGGTGATGTGCAGAGTTGCAGCAACTATAGGGGGATAAAGTTGATGAGCCATACAATGAAGCTATGGGAAAGAGTAGTGGAAATTTGTGAGCAGCAGTATGGCTTCTTGCCCAGAAAGAGCACAACAGATGCAATTTTTGCTCTGAGAATTTTGATGGAGAAGTATAGGGATGGTCAGAGGGAGTTGCACTGTGTTTGTAGACTTGGAGAAAGCATATGACAGGGTGCCAAGAGAAGAGCTGTGGTACTGTATGAGGAAGTCAGGTGTAGCAGAGAAGTATGTCAGAGTGGTGCAGGACATGTATGAGAGGAGCAGGACAGTGGTGGGGTGTACTGTAGGTCAGACAGAGAAGTTCAAAGTGGAGAGGGGTCTGCATCAGGGATCGGCTCTGAGCCCCTTCCTGTTTGCTATGGTGATAGACCAGTTGTCAGAGGAGGTCAGACAGGAGTCTCCTTCCACAATGATGTTTGCGGATGACATTGTGATCTGTAGTGAGAGCAGGGAGCAGGTGGAGGAAAACCTGGAGAGGTGGAGGTTTGCACTGGAGAGAAGAGAAATGAAAGTCAGTCGTAGTAAAACTGAGTACATGTGTGTGAATGAAAGGGAGGGAAGTGGAACAGTAAGATTACAGGGTGAAAAGGTGAAGAAGGTACAGGAGTTTAAGTATTTGGGGTCAACAGTCCAGAGTAATGGAGAGTGTGGGAAAGAGGTAAAGAAGCAAGTGCAGGCAGGTTGGAATGGGTGGAGAAAGGTGTCAGAAGTTCTGTGTGATAGAAGAATATCAGAGAGAATCAAGGGGAAGGTGTACAAGACAGTGGTGAGACCGGCCACGCTGTATGGTTTACAGACAGTGTCACTGAGGAAAAGACAGGAGTCAGAGCTAGAGGTAGCAGAGCTGAAGATGTTGAGGTTCGCTTTGGGAGTGACAAGGTTGGACAGGATTTGGAACGAGTACATCAGAGGGACAGCTCATGTTGGACGTTTGGGGGACAAAGTTAGGGAGGCCAGATTAAGATGGTTTGGAAATGTTCAGAGGAGGGAGAGTGAGTATATTGGTAGGAGAATGTTGGACATGGAGCTGCCAGGCAGGAGGCGAAGAGAAAGGCCAAAGAGGAGGTATATGGACGTAATAAATGAGGATATGAAGCTAGTGGGTGCAAGTTTTATATTCCACCTCAGGCACACACAGACACTGCTTTATCGACACTGCACAGGGACATTGGACTACTACAAACATTGCACCCAGATGATTGCTGGTGATTACCGGTGACTTTAACAAAGCACTCAGCTACCTACAATGCAGGGCTTTAGACCGGCAACATGGACGAATACAAAGGAGCTTCCTACAACCTGAGGAAAATGGTATGGGAAGCCAAAAGTAAATACAGGGACAAGACTGAGACCCTGTGGCAGACAGGCGTCTGTGGCAGAGCATGCAAACTGTTACAGACTACAAACCCAGGCCCCCCACCATTAATAATAGTGCCTCCCTAGCCAATGAACTGAACATCATCTATTCACAATTTGAGGTTACCAGCACCAGTACAGACCAGAAAAACCATGTGTATGATCCATCAGGTCTAGCTGGGGAAGAGGAAAGGCTGGTCATTTCAAAACTGGATGTGAGGAAGGTGCTACACAAAGTTAACACCAGAAAAGCATGCGGTCCAGACAAGATCCCTGGACATGTGCTAAAAGTCTGTGCTAACCAAACAGCACCAGTCTTTACCACCATTTGTAACCTCTCCCTCAACCGGAGTGTTGTCCCCACATGTTTTAAGTTCTCCACCATTATTCCTGTCCCCAAAACCACCTGTCCTGTAGCACTCACTTCTACAGTGAAGTGCTTTGAAAAGCTGGTAAGAGACTACGTCTGCTCCACATGGTACAGAGGCACCATGGCCAAGGACCAGAAGGTGCTGTCCAGAGTGGTGAGGGCAGCAGAAAAGCCAGCATGACTTCTCTCCCCTGCATCACAAACATCTACAACCAGCAATGCAAGACCAGGGCCAGGAGAACTGTAAAAGACTTTCACCACCCCAGAAACAGTATCTTCTCAGGGTTCCCATCAGGGAAGCGCTACCGGATCCTGAGGGACAGAGAGACTCTGGAGGAGTTTCTACCCTCAGACAATCCAGCTACTGAATGAGGACACTTGAGAAGTCTGCATATTTCTACTTCACGCACACACATACACAAACAGTTTGCACTATGGAAGAACAATTTTCTGCACACTACATAGTAACTGTATACACTGTGCCACAAATATACAGAGCTGTACAGTATATAGTTGCTATGTATACTACATATTAACTCTATACACTGTACAGCTCTGTATATTTGCTTTTTTTAAACATATTCTATTTATCTATATTCATTCTATATTCTTTACATTACAAGGCTGCTAAACTTTTTTTTTTTTATCATATAGTCTACTAGATTATATTATATTCTGTTTTTATTATGTATGTGTATATCTAGTTAGTTGTTGTTCTGTTCATTGTTGCACTGTGGGACATGGAACTAAGGAAAAACATTTTACTACATTACATCACATGTATGTAATATGTATGTGACAAAGAGCCTTGAACTTGAGCATGGGACTCTTGATCTCAGGACTGTGGGTTTAAGATCCACGCCAGGCACCAAGCCTGGATAAAGGGGGAGGGTTGTGTCAGGAAGGGCATCCTGCATAAACTTTGTGCCAAATCAATATGCATACAATGGAAGTTTAGCTGCTGTGGCGACCCCTAATACGAGCAGCTGGGGAAAAAAAAAAACAAACAAACAAACAAAAAAAAAAAAAAAAGTTTTTTTAAAATGATCAAAAAATATTGGAACATGTGACTGACGGGTGTTTCTTGTTTCCCAGGTGTGCCCTGTAAAATTAATTGTTTTAACAATTAATAGATCTGAATATCTACTCTTGGTTTGAGCCCTGGGTTTCACCTGTGAAGACTACATTTGTTGTTAAAAAGGCTAAACCAACATGAAAACCAGAGAGCTGTCTCTGGAAGAAAATCAAGCCATTGTGAATCTGAGAAAAGAGTCATTGTTCAAGCACTGGGCACAGCCATATAAAAAAAAATTGGAATGTCCTGAAAAAGATACCACTGGTGTACTAACAAGCAGACATCGAACAGGTCAGCCAAGGAAAACAACAGCAGTTGATGACAAAAACATTTTGAGCACTGTGAAGAAAAACCCAAAAACAACAGTCAGTGACATCACCAACAACCTCCACAGGGCAGGGATGATGGTACAACAATTCACCATTTGAATAAGACTTTGAGAGCTGAAATATAGAGGCCATACCACAAGATGAAAACCACTCATCAGTAGTAATAAGAAGACCAGACTGAAATTTGCAAAGAAATACAGAGATGAGCCACAAAGGTTTTGTAACCAAGATTAACTGCAAGGCCAGAGTGTGGAGAAATAAATGATCTGCTCATGATCCAAAACATACGAGCTCATCAGTCACGCATGGTAGAGGTAGTGTCATGGCTTGGACTTGCAAGGCTGCTGCTAGAAAAGGCTAACTAATCTTTATTGATGATGTAACTCAGCAGCAGAACTCAGAAGTCTACAGAAAACATTCTGTCTGCCAATTTACAGCAAGACAATGACCCAAAACACACTGCCAATACAACTAAGGACTTCACAAAGGGAAAAACAAAGGGGAAAAAAGTGGAAGGTTTTAGACTGGTCAAGTCAATCACCAGACCGTAACCCAGGGAGAAATCCCCAAAACAAAAAAAGAAGCTGCTGTATTATGGAAGTAAAAAAGTGACAATGTAAAAAAGTTTTGAATAAAAAGATTTGAATTTTATAAACCAGTGAATTCTTAATATTGAAAATTGCATTCATAATATTGAAATAGTTGTGTCAAAAACAGTCTGTGAAAGGCTGAGAAACACAGATTTATTTATTTGTATTTATTTATTTTGAATGAACATCCTTGAAATTCAAGTTAGCTTTTTTCAGTGTTCAGAGATTCAGGTTGAATAGTTCAGTTATTCAGAAAACTGTAAATTTGGTTGTTAATTTCATTGCTAAAATTCATGTCGCAAAATGCACCACTAAAAATTCAAGTTTGACATCCGCGCTACTTAGGGGTAGGCAAAGGCAATTACGCCAGTAGTGTGCTGTGCTGTTTTGCATCTCCTGCCATTAAATGCCTCCACCCACTCAGGAGCGGGTGCCTCTCTCATGATATCAACAGAACACTGAGAAGGCAATCATGGATTATAATCAGATTAATTACTGAATCTGTCTTATATCTATCATATTATTTGTTTAGCTATAGTTTATTTAATATATATATATATATATATATATATATATATATATATATATATAACGAGTTATAACAAAGCACACCTGACACCTACCTGTGGGTTTTATTAATTTGTGTGTGTGTGTGTGTGTGTGTATCAAAGTGAGCAGACAGAAAGAGGACGCAGGCCAGAGGGGGGGCAAACTACGGCCAGCGGGCTCCTTCATCTGGCCCGCGAGGCAGTTTCTAAATGTATTAAAAATCATTACTTTTGAGTAAGGATATTAGTCCAGAATGACTAATTTGATGCAATACAAACAAAATCCAATAGAAGGCGCTGTAGACTGCAGTACAGTATATTATGGTATATTCAGTCAGAATTAGAATGGGCTCAATAATATCTAATTCACTGTTGCCTTGACATGAATGGGTACTGAGGAGAAAAAAAAAAAAGAAAAATGTACTCCGAATGTCAGGTGTTTAAGGGAAAATTAATTTGCTGTCTGATATGCCAAGAAAGTCTTGCCGTTTTTAAAGACTACAAACCCAGTCATCATTTTCCAAGCAAACATGCTAACTATGCTGTCAACCTGACATCTTCAGAAAAGGCAAGCAAAGCTTTGAAACTTGCCACAAACTCAAAAGTCTAACAAAATGCATTTACTAAACTGTGCTCTATTCAAAACTCTAATGTAGGCTAGTTATGTAGTGGTACATAAAATCGCAAAGCACAGCAAGCCTTTTGCAGATGGAGAGTTTGTGAAGGACTGTATGGTGGAGACTGCCGATATAGTTTGTCCTGGTACTAAAAGCCAATTTGAGAAAATAGCTCATCACGCAGAACCATAACCAGGGATGTGGAAGTGACAGCTGAATAGCTAATCTCCAAACTGATCTAATCTCCATTACAAGACAAAGTAAAACAAGAAAGCCCAAACTCAGAGAAATTACTATTTCTTCACTGTATTATACATCAGGAAGCCCTGTGTAAAAATGTGTTGAAGCTAGAAAATGTTGTCAAGGTGGTTGTAAAACTTGTCAACTTTATACGGGCAAGGGGGCTTAACCATCACCAATTCATTCAGTTGCTCAGTGAAACAGAGGCAGCATGCAGAGGTACCATGACTTGTACCATTTAAATGTGTGCTGGCTAAGCATGGATACAGTGTTTCACCATTTCTTGGAACTGAGAACTGAGACAGTAATGTTCCTTGATATGGTTGGTAAAGCTGACAACTTCTCAGAGTTACAAGACACAGACTGGCTGGCCAACTTTGCATTCGGTGTGGACGTACTGGGGCATCTGAACAATCTAAATGTGAAACTACAGGGAAAAGACGTTTTTGTGCATGAAATGTATACCAACCTGAAAGTGTTCAAGGCCAAACTTAAGTTGTTCTCCAGACAAATAAGCAACTGATCTCTTGCTCATTTTCCAACACTGGCCACACTAAACACACCAATACGACAGTGTTGCATTGAGACATACAGTAGCACTTTGATCAACCTGCATGCTGAGTATTCCTATCACTTCACAGACTTTACAAAAACTGAAACTGAGCTTGAACTTGTACCATGCCCCCTGTCTTTTGACAGTGACAAATCACCACCATACACACAACTCAAACTCGTCGACATCCAATGTGACAGTGGTTTGAAGAAGTTCAAAACAGCATCAGTTGACCAGTTTTATGCCTCACTGTAAGAAAAAAGTTTCCAAACATTAAAAAGCATGCCCAAAGGATGATTGTTTCAGTTGGGTCTACTTTTGTGTGTGTGAACAAACCTTCTCAGTCATGAAATACAACAAATTCCAACACAGATCAAATTTAACAAATAGCCACTTGTCAGCTATTCTGAGGACCTCTACATCAAAGATTACACCATTTGATGCACTTGCCAAGAGAGGGGGCCAGGCTCATTGCTCACATTGCCAAAACCACGTCTGGGAAAGGCAAAGATTATGCTTCTTCTTCTGTTTTCAATACACATATTTTCATGGTGATGGATATGTAGTAATAGTTATCTAGCAATGCACTTGAGATGATTTGATAATTGTAAATATGGCTCACAATGGATATTAAATGAAAATTGTTCCTTAATATGCCAAATTTTTCAGAACTGTTTATTACATGTCTGTTGTCATATTTGTATGTATATCCAGTGATATGCACAAGGGTAGAGATGCAGGAAACTGTGTTTGAGGTGTTATAGAAAATTTATAATTGTTTTTTAAAAAAAAGAAAAAAAAAGGTAGAACTGTATGTCCTTGTATACATACAGTACAGTAGTAATCGACTGTCAGTTTGTAGTAAGTGAAAAAAAAAGGCTTCATTTGTCACACATACATACACACATCCTGCTGCTTTTGTCAGCAGTCACATCAATAAATACAAGAGAACCAGTTCCATTGGCAGCCATACATTACCACCAAAAACAGGAAGGCCAGATTAGAGTTTGCCAAACGACATCTAAAAAAGCCTTCACAGTTCTGGAACAACATCCTATGGACAGATGAAACCAAGATCAACTTGTACCAGAGTGATGGGAAGAGAAGAGTATGCAGAAGGAAAGGAACTGCTCATGATCCTAAGCATACCACCTCATCAGTGAAGCATGG
>CM040994.1:10064711-10077636 GCA_022985145.1 Pangasius djambal
TATATTCATTGTATATACTCATTTTTATATCCTGTTCACATTCTATCATATTCTCAACATGACTTCACCACTGTACACTGATTGTACATACATATATATATCATATTTATCCTTATTTATAATACCTACTGCACCTTCTGTACATAAGTCATCCATTTCCTTGCACATATCACCCTCATAGCTGTATATCCTTCTTTGTAATTTATTGTAAATATGCCACTTATGCACTTCTGGTTAGATGCTAACTGCATTTCATTGGCTTAGTACATGTACTTTGAACAATGACAATAAAGTTGAATCTAATCTAATCTAATCTAATCTAATCTAATCTAATCTAATCTAATCTAATAAATAGATAATAAATAACCTAAGGAGGGTGAACAGTTCATGGGCTTGGTGGGTGGGGTCCGTCATGATGTTCGTTGCTCTGGTTCCACATCTGCTGATATAGATGACCTCTAAAGAAGGGAGGTTGTTATTGGTCTTTTTTTGAGCAGATTTAACCACTCTTTACAGAGCAGTTGCCGTACCAGACAGTTATAGAGGATGTTAGGACGCTCTCCACCACACACCGGTAAAAGGAAGTCAGCACAGAAGAAGTGAGGCCAGACTGCTTCAGCCTCCTCATAAAATACAGGTGTTGCAAACTTGTGAGTTTGAAGAGCAATTACATAAAAATTCTACAGTAGAATTAAATGATCTTTATTCTGAGCATAGAGGAGCTCAATGTGAACTGAAATAAGTTGGGTTTATAATCTACCAATTTGAAATGTCTCTTTAATAATGAATCAAAAAAGCTTCCTGGATCTATTATACTCACAGACCTTGTAAATTTGAAGAGCAATTACTTAAGAATTCTACAGTAGAACTAATTCATATTTATTTTGAGCATAGAGGAGCTTGCTGTGAACTGAGATCCTTGAGGTTCGTCATCTACCAATTTGAAATGTCCCTTTTATAATGTACCAAATTAGCCTCCTGATTCAAATATACTGACAGATCTTGTGAATTTGAAGAGCAATTACTTAAAAGTTCTACATTAGAATTAATTCATCTTTATTGTGAGCATAAAGGAGTTCACTCTGAACTGATATCATTGAGTTTTCTTAATCTAACAATTTGAAATGTCCCTTTAATAATGAATCAAAATAGTCTCCTTGTTCAGTTATATTGACAGATCATGTGAGTTTGAAGAGGAAGTACTTTAAAATTCTACCGTATAATTAATTGTTCATTATTGTGAGTATAGAGGTGCTTGCTGTGAACTGATAGCAGTTGGTTTTGTCATCTACCAATTTGAAATGTCCCTTTAATAATGAATCAAAAGAGCTTCCTGGATCAATTATACTCACAGATCTTCTAAGTTTGAAGAGCAATTACTTATGAATTCTAGAGTAGAATTATTTTATCTTCATTCTGAGCATAGAGGAGCTACTCTAATTTTACTGTAGAATTTTTAAGTAATTGCTCTTCAAACTCACAAAATCTGTGAATATAATTGAACCTGGAGGCTATTTTGATTCATTATTAAAGGGACATTTCAAATTGGGAGATTAAAAGGTTCAATGATATCAGTTATCAGCGAGCTCCTCTATGGTCAGAATAAAGATCAATTAATTATACTGTAGAATTCTTAAGTAATTGCTCTTCAAACTCACAGGATCTGTCAGTATAACCAAACCAGGAGGCTATTTTGATTCATTATTAAAGGGACATTTCAAATTGGTAGATTAAAAAAACTCAATAATATCAGTTCAGAGTTCTTTATTGTGAACATAGAGGAGCTCGCTCAGAACCGAGATCAGTTGGTTTTGTCATCTACCAATTTGAAATGTCCCTTTAATAATGAATTAAATCAGCCTCCTGGTTCAATCATCCTGACAGATCTTGTGCATTTGACGAGCAATTACTTATGAATTCTACAGTAGAATTAATTGATCGTTATTCTGAGCATAGAGGAGCTTGTTGTGAACTGATATCACTGAGTCTCCTTGTTCAGTGATATTGACAGATCTTGTGAGTTTGAAGTGGAATTACTTAAAAATTCTACAGTAGAATTGATTGCTCTTACCATAGAGGAGCTCACTGTGAACTGATGTCATTGAGTTTTTTAATCTAACAATTTGAAATGTCCCTTTAATAATGAATCAAAATAGCCTTTTGGTTTAATTATATTGACAGATCTTGTGAGTTTGAAGAGGAATTACTTAAAAATTCTACAGTAGAATTGATTGCTCTTACCATAGAGGAGCTCGCTGTGAACTGATGTCATTGAGTTTTTTAATCTAACAATTTGAAATGTCCCTTTAATAATGAATCAAAAAAGCCTCAGTTCAATTATATTGACAGATCTTGTGAGTTTGAAGGGCAATTACATAGACATTCTACAGTTGAATTAATTCATCGTTATTGTGAGCAGAGAAGAGCTCACTCTGAACTGATATCATTGAGTTTTGTCATCTACCAATTTGAAATGTCCCTTTAA
This sequence comes from Pangasius djambal, assembly GCA_022985145.1. NCBI lineage: Eukaryota > Metazoa > Chordata > Actinopteri > Siluriformes > Pangasiidae > Pangasius > Pangasius djambal. The sequence goes on from CM040994.1 coordinate 10,067,197, forward strand.
TAATGAATCAAAATAGGCTCCTGGTTTAATTATATTGACAGATCTTGTGAGTTTGAAGAGGAATTACTTCATCTTTATTGCGAGCATAGAGGAGCTCACTCTGAACTGATATCATTGAGGTTCAGCATCTACCAATTTGAAATGTCCCTTTAATGATGAATCAAAATATCCTCCTGGTTCAATTATAGTGACAGATCTTGTGAGTTTGAAGAGCAATTACATAAAAGTAGAATTAATTGATTTTTATTTGAAGCGTAGAGGAGCTCACTCTGAACCGACATCATTTGGTTTTGTCATCTACCAATCTGAAATGTCCTTTTAATAATGAATCAAAATAGCCTCCTTGTTCTGTTATATTGACAGATCTTTTGAGTTTGAAGAGCAATGTCTTAAAAATTCTACAGTAGAATTAGTTGATATTTGTTGGGAGCATAGAGGAGCTTGCTGTGAACTATCACTGAATTAGTTGATATTTATTGTGAGCATAGAGGAGCTTGCTGTGAACTATTCACCAATTTGAAATGTCCCTTTAATAATGAATCAAAATTAGCATCCCGTTTTTTTTTAACTTAAAAACTCTACAGTAGAATTAATTCCTCTTTATTCTGAGCATAAAGGAGTTCACTTTGAACTGATATCATTGAGTTTTTTAATCTACCAATTTGAAATGTCCCTTTAATAATGAATCAAAAAAGCCTCAGTTCAATTATATTGACAGATCTTGTGAGTTTGAAGGGCAATTACATAGACATTCTACAGTTGAATTAATTCATCGTTATTGTGAGCAGAGAAGAGCTCACTCTGAACTGATATCATTGAGTTTTGTCATCTACCAATTTGAAATGTCCCTTTTATAATGAATCAAAAAGCCTCCTAGTTCAATTATATTGACAGATCTTGTGAGTTTGAAGAGCAATTACTTAAAAATTCTACAGTAGAATTAATTCATCTTCATTCTGAGCATAGAGGAGCTCACTGTAAACTGATATCACTGAGTTTTTTAATCTACCAATTTGAAATGTCCCACTAATAATGAATCAAATGAGCCTTCTGGTTCAATTATTCTCACAGATCCTGTAAGTTTGAAGAGGAATTACTTAAAGATCCTACAGTCAAATTAATTCATCTTTATTGTGAGCATAGATGATCTCGCTATGAACTGATATCATTGAGTTTTTAAATCTACCGTTTTTTGAAACGTCCCTTTAATAATGAATCAAAATAGCCTCCTGGTTCAAATTATACTGACAGATCATATGAGCTTGAAGATTAATTACTTAAAGACTCTATAGTAGCATTAATTGATCCTTATTTTGAGCATATAGGACCTCACTGTGAACTGATCTGAGTGGGTTTGGTCATCTACCAATTTGAAATTTGCATTTTCTAATGCTTCAATTTAGCCTCCTGTCACAATTATATTGACAGAGCTTTGAGAAGCAAATACTTTAAAATTCTACAGTAAAATTATTTCATTATTATCGTGACAACAGTGTAGGTCACTGTGAACTAATTTTAGTGGGTTTGATCATCACTACCAATTTGAAATGTCCATTTTATAATGAATATAATTAATCAAAATAGCCTCTTGGCTAATTATATTAACAGATCCGATATATTATATAGATCCAAAGTATATTAATGCTCACTTTCCGCGTTCAGTGTTATTACCGCTAAGTGTCTAAAAGCCGCGCCCCAAAACTGCACGAGCGGCTACATTAACCGTGGTTTCAAGAAGCGCGGCTGGCTTAACGAGCAGTAAAGCCTGCCTTCTTCGATTTGATTGGCCATCTCAGACATTTTAACGTTGACGAGAACTGCTATACCGCCAAGCCAGACCACCCTAACAACTTTTTAAACTTTTTTTCATCCTAACAACATACATAGCGGTGCATAATGGAGTGCAGCAGAGCAACATCAGAAATATCAAATACTGGGGGGTACGTGTCCCCCTCAAAGTCTATGGTGGTTACGGCCCTTTATTTGTTATTTGTAGGTTAATGAGGTTACAGCTGAAATTGACGTAAGGACGGGCGACGTTAACCCGTCATGCGCGCAGCGCCCTCATCAATTTCCGGTTATTTTAAAATCTCAGCAACACTAGTAATTACTACTGTAGAAATAATAATTATGGATCAATCGAATACATGCGTGGGATTTGATAAGACGGTTTAAAAAAAATATAAGTAAAAACCACTGAACAGAGGCCCCTGAGTACTGTGGGCCCTTAGGCACTCTCTTAGCAGGTCATCTCGAGGGGCCATCATGAATCCTTCTTGTTTCATTCTGGATAGTGGCTCTGACACTCACTAATCCTTTTTGTTGCTCTTAGAGTCTCAGGGTGCTGGAACCCTCTGTGCATTGTGAGGAGTTTTCCTGTCTTGACATCAGTGGCATCTATGTCCTCCTGTGGCCAGCTTACTATTCCAGCCTTACCCTAGCAAATACCTTGGAGGTAATTGGTTGTAGCTGATCTCCTTGCATCCTCATTGTGGCTCCCATTGGCATGAGGGATACCAAGATACTTGTTGCTGCCCTGTATATCAGCTACCCTACCTTCTGGTAACTCCACCCCCTCAGTCCTCAGACCTTCCCTCTCTTTGCCACCATGCAGCCACACTTATCCAGTCTGAATGATATCCTGATGTCCACCTGGTGAGGTGGATCAATGAATCGACGTCTCATTCATTCCTGACCTACAGCTTGATGTCATCCATATATAGCAGGTGAATGATGGTCACTCCACTTCTGAATCTGTATCCATATCCACTCTTTGCAATGAGTCAAATGCTTTTCTGATGGAGAACTATTGCAAAAGGAAATATTTTGATTTGTTTAGTTTTTCAAATAAAAACATTGATTGCAAGGACATATGGCACTATCCTACCACTGTGGTCTGGCCCTTTATCATCTTCACAAAGGGCCAAATATATGTATATACACACACACACACACACACACACACACACACACACACACACACACACACACACACAGGCAAAGCCAAGAAGTCAGGCATGAATGTCAGGTTATGTTTTATTTTAGATATAGTTTTAATAATTTTTGTTTCCACAATGTTAAAACCTTTTTATTTGTCTGTGAAATTACCAGTAGTCTTGTTTCATTTAAATAACCTTGTTCCTACTCTTTAAATAAACATCTTTAATAGATTTACTTTTGTGTCTGACATACTGTACATTACAAACTTTACAACTTAAAAACTTATTAGAACAACATGAGGAGTGCTTAAAGAAAACCTTAAAGAAAAACTGTGCTTCATATGTCAAAGATGAGAGAAGCATGGTGTCATTGGATTCATTACTAAATAAATTAGATGTAAGTTATGAAAACAATGGAGATTATTTTTTTGCAGGTTATTTTTACATGGCAATACTCCCTTAGTTTGAAACCTCTGGCACTGGTTTGAGGTTTAGCAGTCTTTGTGGGAGAAAATTTAGTAAAGTGTACAGTCCACAGTCAGTACTGATATATATATATATTCCATTTGAACTCCTGAATAAAAAAACTTAATTAATGCCTAAATAAGGCATTTTCTATATTTTCTTGGGCCTGAGTGACTAGTTTTGTCTGGCACTTGATTGAAGTTTAGCAGACATTGTGAAAGAAAATTTAGTAAAATGTACAGTCCACAGTCAGTGCTGATATATATTCCATTTGATCTCTTGAATCCGAACATAACATTATAATTAGTTATTACTAATTAAGGCATTTTCAATATTTTGTTGGGTTTGAGTGACAATTGTTTAGTCTGGCATACTGCTCATAATGTTATAGTAAGTAGAACTAGAAAAAGCTTATTACTCTAATAAATAGTTTAAAATTACAGCTCTAGTGTAGTGTGTACTGCACTCAGTTACACACTGACAGTCTGATCCACCCTGATTTCGGCATGCATACATCCACTACAGCACTGATCCCCCCTCCATCCATGAAAGGAGTGCTGTCCAGTTTAATTTCTAGGTTTATTTCTTATATTTTGTTAAGAAAAATTATTTTGTATGATAATTTTTATATGATATTGTACCCTGATTTCAGTGTGACTTTGTTAAGGGGTTTAATATGATTTTAATGCATTTGTCCTTATTTAATAGCAACTCTACAGGTTTCAGAGTCAGAAATCATAGATTTGTGTAATAAATGATGAATAAATGATAAGTAAACAGCCAATTTTGGAAAGAATGGCGATGATGGCATGGATGTGGACCATAATGGATCTAATAACAGGAAATTTAAATTGCAAATAATTAAAAATAAAACAACAAAAATGAAACAAGGAATTCAGGACAGATGTAAAACAAACATAAGGTGCACAAAAACTTTTAGAAACAGCATATCAGTAATTCAAGTGTCCAGTTTATAAAAAAAGACATATATTACCACAACAAAATCACACGCTAATGAGCCTATAAAGTATAATACACAGTACTGTACAAAAGGCACACAAATTTTTATAAAGCAAAGATGCTTAAAATTAAATTAATCATTTCTACATAAAATTGTAATCTAAAGGATGTTCTTTTACTGTACTATAAAGTAAACAGTAAAAAACCAACCTAAATCAATATTTAGCTTGACCACCATCTGCCTTTAAAACTGCATCAGTTCTTTTATGTACACTGTCATGCAGTTTTATAAGGAAATAGGCTGGTAATTTTTTCCCAAGAATCTTGAAAAACTTGCCACAGTTATTCTGGACACTTTTGCTGTTTCGTTTGCTTCTGTTAATGCAGGTAATACCAGACAGGCTCTGCAATGTTTTTATCTTAAAAATGGCCTATTACTTAATTTGCTACTTTTTTTAATTGTATATAGACATTTCTTTGTAAAATCTTTTTGTTTTGGAAAATGAATAATTGGAACCTAAAATTTGCCTAAAGTAATGCAGAAGACATAAAATAAACATCTTATACAAAATGTATCTAAATAATCTAGGGTGCCTAAGACTTGCACAGTACTGTATAAATTATACTCTGTGCATGTAAACATATATACATATGCCTACATATATAAATGTATATTTCATTTACATACAGTATCTTTAGTGCAATATTTACACTTCAATGAGGCAGCAGGTCTTTCTCTTTCTTGTGGTTTGAGCAAATATAGAACATACACACAGACCCATGAACTCAAACAAAGTCCTACACACACACCTGCTTAAACATGCACACACACGCACATGTTCAATCACCCGTCGGCATCCTCCTCAATATAATAATTAGGGGTGAAAGTACCATCAAAGAGGCCGGGGTCCAGAGATTTGCGTTGGGATTTTCCCCGGGGCAAACACTCGAGAGAGCGAGCCCAGGCTCATCTTCTCCTTCTTCTTCTTATGCTTCTGGTTCTCGAGGTCCTCCGTAGACTGAGCCAACAAAAGTAAAACAATGAGTAAAGGGTGAGCTAATCAGAGTTTATGTGTAGATTAGCAGAAAGCAACTGTCTCTTTAGAAACAGGGATTCAGTATCAGCCTCATCTTGTCTTCTTTTGTTAATGCTACTTAAGGGTCTTTTTCAAGAAGCTAGATAACACCTGCACAATCCTTTGATTGCAACTTAAATAAACATTTAAAATAGGCTTCTATTATTGTAAAGATTGCTTTAATCAAATTTGATATGGAGTTGAAATAACACCCAATTCAAACGAAGCAGAGTTTTGTTAACGTAAAGTGACATATGACATTTTCTGGGCTAAATTACATTAGAACATCATGGCAACCAATTTCAAACTTGTGCAACTATGAAACATCACATAATGGTCATGGTAAAAATACATCAAAACATCATAATCTCAATTTACTTAAATATCAGAAAAAATATACATAGCTCTGTTGTTACCTTTTGATGACCGTTAATGCCTTAATTATGTAGCAGTCCTATGCAGCAGGTTTATCATGCCTTTATGATGCCACCAAGAGCTTAGTTCAGGAGATGAGGTTTATATTTTTTGAATATTTTAAATTTTTTCAATTTAACCCTCACTTGGCTATGAAGTCTACCAGAAGGCTAACAGAAGTGCACTGAGCTACCAAGTCAGTTGTGCTGTTGTGCTGTTCTAACATAAGTCAGCACAGAAAGTGTGATAAGTATATATTATATAATTATATAATAATTATATGGAAAATCTAGTCACTTAACTCATGTTATATGTCAACTTGACAAAAAAACGTATAAATGTAGTCTTTATGTTTTCACGGAAAAAAGAAAGTATACCTACCTTCAATTCAATGTTTTTTTTATCTGGGTCTAAATAACAATTGTAAGGTCCTCACCAACTCTATAAAAATACAAATAAGGTGATGACAAAAAAAAACAAAAAAACAAAAAACAAAAAAAAACAAACAAAAAAAAAAAAACACAACAGATTTTGTATGTAGTCATTTTTTCCCCAAAATGTAAACCTGCATTCAGAAACCAGGAGGGGAAAAAATAAGTACACTTGGTTATTCAGTAACATTTAGTAAATTCAGTAATTGTTTTCTGTTGGAGTTTATCAGTCTCTCACATCATTTTGAAGAAATTTTGACCCACTCTTCTTTACAACATTGCTTCAGTTCAGTTGAGGGGCATGTTTGAGGGGCATTTGTGTATGCCCTTAAGATCCCGCCACAGCATCTCAATGGGGTTGAGATCTGTACTATGAGTTGGCCATTCCAACACCTTGCTTTTTTCTTTTTTAACCATTCCAAGGTCAATTTGCTGGTGTACTTGGGATCATTGTCCTAATGCATGACATTCAGCTGAGCTTAGGCTGCTGGAGAGATAGCCTCACATTTGTCTCAAGAATATTCTGGTATAAAGTGGAGCTCATTGTTGTCTCAGTGACTGCAAGTTTCCCATGTCCTGTGGCCGCAAAACAAGCTCAAATCATCAACCCTCCACCACCATGCTTTACAGTTGTACAGTTGGTGCTGTGTTTAGATTTTGCCAAACATGGCACTGTCCATGATGACCAAACATCTCCACCTTGGTCTCATCATTACAGAGGATATTGTTCCAGAACTTTTGTGGTTTGTTCAGATGCAATTTTACAAACCTATGCTGTGCGGTAATATTCTTTTTGGAGAGAAGGGGCTTTTTCCTAGCCACCCTTCCATGAAAGCCAAAGTTGTTCAGTCTTGATTGTGATGTCATGAACATAAACATTTAATGTGCTTACAGAGGCCTGTAGGTCACCTGCTGTGGGTTTTTCTTAATATCTCTGAGTATTAAACAGTCTGATCTTGGCCTGAATTTGCTGGGACGCCCACTCCTGGGAAGACTGGCAACTGTCAAGAAGGCTCTCCATTTGTAAACAATCATTCTCACTGTTGAATGGTGATTTCAAATTGTTTGGAGAATTTCAAATTGTTGAGATGGTCTTATATACCTTCCCAGATGGATGATCAGCAACAATTGTTTCTCTGAGGTCATGGCTAGTGTGTTTTTTTTCTTGGCAAGATGTTGACACACACCTGAGTGCTCCAGAACACCAAACTGCTAAAAGTTCTTCTTTTATACAGGTAGTCATGCTTCTTGATGATTAACTAATCTTGTGCATTTCATTAGTAACACCTGGCTCCTAATTATTCTCTTAACAAACCTCTTTGTGCTGACACCTATGTGCGCTTTAGGCGCTTAAAAAGCTATTTAAACAGTTTCAAAGCGCTACGAGCTTGGGAAAGTGGTTTTTCTAACAAGCACATATGTGCAGGTGCATGCAGTACTTTTCGACGGCAGATTTCATATGTTTAGGATAAAAGCTGATACGAAATATGATTATAATAAAATGTATAATTGGTTAATGATGCCTGAAAAAGTCTAAACTGTAACAAAAAATATTTGGACAGTCAATTCTAATCCTATTTGCACTAACACACTGTTTTCTTAACAAACTTCTTTATGCTGAACCCTATGTGCACTTTAGGCGCTTTCAACTCTTTTAGACAGTTTCAATGCGCTACGAGCGTAGAAAAGTGGTTTTTGTAACAAAAAAAAAGAAAAAATGTGCAGGTGCATGCAGTACATTTCGACAACATTTTTAACGTGTTGAGGATGAAAACTGATACCAAATATAATTGTTTATTTTAAAATTTATAATTGGGAAATGATGTGTGAAAATTTCTACACTGTAACAGAAAAATGTTTGGACAGTCAATTCTAATTCTATTTGCCCTATCACACTGTTTTCTTTACAGACCTCTTTCAGATATGTGCGCTTTAGGCCCTTAAAATGCTATTTTAACAGTTTCAATGTGCTACGAGCTTGGGAAAGTGGTTTTTCTAACAAACACATATGTACAGGTGCATGCAGTACATTTCGACGACATTTGTCACATGCTTAGGATGAAAACTGATACGAAATATGATTATTTTAAAATGTATAATTGGGTAATAATGTGTGAAAACGTCGAAACCGTAGCAAAAAATATTAATCCTATTTGCACTAACATACTGTTTTCTTAACAAACCTATTTGTGCTGACACCTATGTGCGCTTAAAACGCTGTTTCGACAGGTTCAATGCGCTACGAGCTTGGGAAAGTGATTTTTTCTAACAAACACATATGTGCAGGTGCATGCAGTACTTTTCGACGGCAGATTTCATATGTTTAGGATAAAAGCTGATACGAAATATGATTACAATAAAATGTATAATTGGGTAATGATGCCTGAAAAAGTCTAAGCTGTAACAAAAAATATTTGGACAGTCAATTCTAATCCTATTTGCACTAACACACTGTTTTCTTAACAAACTTCTTTATGCTGAACCCTATGTGCTCTTTAGGCGCTTTCAACTCTTTTAGACAGTTTCAATGCGCTACGAGCATAGAAAAGTGGTTTTTCTAACAAAAAAAAAAATATGTGCAGTACATTTCGATGACATTTTTAACGTGTTGAGAATGAAAACTGATACGAAATATAATTGTTTATTTTAAAATTTATAATTGGGAAATGATGTGTGAAAACGTCTACACTGTAACAAAAAAATGTTTGGACAGTCAATTCTAATTCTATTTGCGCTATCACACTGTTTTCTTAACAAACCTCTTTCAGATATGTGCGCTTTAGGCCCTTAAAATGCTATTTAAACAGTTTCAATGTGCTACGAGCTTGGGAAAGTGGTTTTTCTAACAAACACATATGTGCGGGTGCGTGCAGTACATTTCTACGACATTTTTCACATGTTTAGGATGAAAACTGATACGAAATATGATTGTTTATTTTAAAATGAAAAAGTCAAACAAAAAATATTTGGACAGTCAATTCTAATCCTATTTGCACTAACACACTGTTTTCTTATCAAACTTCTTTGTGCTGACACCTCTCTGCACTTTAGGCGCTTAAAACGCTTTTTAGACAGTTTCAATGCTACAAGCTTGGGAAAGTGTTTTTTTTAACAAACATATATGTGCAATACATTTCCACGACATTTTTCACATGTCTAGGATTAAAAATGATCCTATATATGATTGTTTATTTTAAAATGTATAATTGGGTACTGATGTGTGAAAAATTCTAAACCGTAACAAAAAACATTTGGGCAGTAAATTTTAATCCTATTTGCCCTAACACACCGTTTTCTTCACAAATTTTATTTGTGCTGAAGAATGTGTGCGCTTTAGGCACTTAAAACGCTTTTTAGACAGTTTCAATGCGCTTCGAGCTTGGGAAAGTGTTTTTTCTAACAAACACATATGTGAAATACATTTCGATGATATTTTTCACACGTTTAGGATGAAAACTGATACGAAATATGATTATTTTAAAATGTATAATTGGGTAGTGATGTGTGAAAAAGTCTAAACCGTAACAAAAAATATTTAGCCAGTTAATTCCAATCCTATTTGGACTAACACACCGTTTTCCTAACAAACTTCTTTGTGCTAACAGGTGTGCAATTTAGGTGCTTCGGGGCTCCATGGGACTGCAGAAACTTTTAGGCATGGTGCAGCTGACGATGACATTGCTTCGGGTCTCTTCATAAAACTGATGGAGTATACCTTAGAAAAGGGCGAGAAGCTAGCAAGCATTGCTAGGGGTATCCCAAAGAATGCAAAATACACATCTAAGGATATCCAAAATGAAATTATTGAAACATTGGCAGACATGGTGCTTGGGGAGATCAAAAAAAAATATGAAAATGCAGATTCTGCGGGGTTCTGCCTCAAAAGTGATGGGACCAGAGACAGGTGTAATGTGGAAAATTTGTCTGTGATGATTCGGTTTGTCAGCAATTCCATGCCAGAGGAGCATCTTATTGGGTTTCTTGACTTGCATCAACTTGATGCAGAGTACATCACCTCTGAGGTACTAACACACCTTTCTGATGCTGGCTACAGTGCTGACAACATACTTAGCCAGTGTTATGATGGGGCTTCTGTGATGAGTGGGGTAAGAGGTGGTGTACAAGCTCTGCTCCAACAGAAGCACTGCTACAACC
>CM040994.1:10091227-10106312 GCA_022985145.1 Pangasius djambal
CAATATTGCTGGAGCCTACACAGCAACCCCCCTCCCCCACCTGGGACAATCTGATCACCTCTCTTTGTTCCTCACCCCCAAGTACTCTTCACTCATCAGCCGTGTGAAGCCATCAGTGAGGACCATCAAAGTGTGGCCAGCGGGGGTGGACTCCGTACTCCAGGACAGGTTTAAAGACACAGACTGGAGTATGTTTGCCAAACATTGACTCTTACTCCCACTCAGTACTGGAATATATCAACTCCACAACTGACAGTGTAACAACAGAGAGACAGATCACCACGTACCCCAATCAGAAGCCTTGGATGAACAAGGAAGTGCGGCTCCTGCTGAAGGCCCGTAACAATGCATTCAGATCAGGTGACGCACAGGTGACGCACATTTATATATATATATATATATATATATATATATATATATATATATATATATATATATAAATAAATGCTATTAATTAATAGTCCATATACTTTTATAGTTTGCTAGCCCTTCCTTTTCCTATAGAAACATTCTAGGATAATTTCAGAGAGCTCACCGGTGTTAGTAGATACAATATTAAATACATTTTTTTTTTGATTATGGCCCTCACAAAAATGATCTGGCCCTTCCTGTCCCTGACTCCTTTTCCTCCCTACCATTGGAGCTAGCCACTGACACTTTCCTCTCCTCACTTTCCTCATCCATGGACCTCCTCTGTCCTCTATCCTCTAAACCCAGGAAGATTTCCAACCCGGCTCCTTGGCTATCAGATGTGTTACCCAGTAACCGGAGAGAATTAAGAACAGCAGAGAGGAAGTGGAAGAAATCGCAACTTGACGCAGATCTTGTCTCTTACCGTGCTCTCCTGTCCAAATTTTCATCTATAGTGACTTCTGCTAAGACTGTCTTCTACAAAGAAAAGCTGGAATCCTCTGCACAAGATCCTCGCAAGCTCCACAACATCTTTTCTTCACTCCTCTACCCACCAGATCCTCCTGCTCCATCTTCCCTGACTGCTGAAGACTTTGCCGCTTTTTATGATGAGAAGATTGGAAAAATCTGCCAGACATTCACTTCTACCCCTACACTACACACTGAGGACTCTCCTTCTGATTCGCTAACACAGTTTTCTAAACTAACAACAGAAGTAATCCTGCAAATCATCTTATCCTGCAACACTACCACATGCCCATTGGATCCAATCCCTTCCACAATGCTCCAGACCATCTCTCAAGACCTCCTCCCATTCATCACCACTATTGTCAATGGCTCCCTAACACCAACCTCTTTCAAGAAAGCAAGGGTTATTCCCATCCTGAAGAAACCCTCTCTAGATCCTTCTGACATCAGCAACTACAGACCGGTATCACTTCTCTCTTTTCTTTCTAAAACCCTTGAACGTACTGTCTATAATCAGCTGTCTCTCTATCTCTCACAGAACAACCTACAAGATCCCAATCAGTCTGGCTTCAAACCGGCGCACTCCACAGAGACTGCCCTTTTGGCCATCACTGAGAAGCTACATGCCGCTAGATCAGCCAAACTATCTTCAGTCCTCATCCTCCTCGACCTTTCAGCAGCGTTTGACACAGTGAACCACAAGACTCTCTTGTCCACCCTCATGAGCCTAGGAATTCGTGGTGCACACAGGCTACACAGGTGCTTGTTCAGTCCCTTGTCATTTCTAGACTGGACTACTGCAACTCGCTCCTGGCAAGTCTGCCTCTGAGCGCCATTCGTCCTCTGCAACTGATTCAAAATGCAGCTGCACGATTTGTTTTCAATCTTCCTAAATTTTCCCACACCACCCCATTGCTGCGCTCCCTCCACTGGCTTCCTGTAGCTACCCGTATCAGATTTAAAACACTGATGCTCGCCTACAAAGCCAAAAACGGACCAGCACCCACTTATCTCAAAGCTCTTATCACACCTCACGTGGCACCACGCTCCCTCCGGTCCTCTAGCACTGCTCGACTGGTCCCACCATCTCTCAGGGTACAAGAAAGACATGCATCGAGACTCTTCTCTGTTCTGGCACCAAGGTGGTGGAATGAACTTCCCTTAGATGTCCGAACAGCTGGTCTTCAAATGACGTCTAAAGACTTACCTCTTCATAAAAAGTACTTAAGTTAGCACTTACACACACACACAAAAACAAAAACAAAAAACAAACAAACAAAAAAAAAAAAACCAGAGTTTTGGACTGATGGTATTCCTAGTTTGTGACCTAGTGAGCCAATATCAGAATGTATTTTTGATAGACTTCAAAGCACTATTGTAAGTCGCTCTGGATAAGGGTGTCTGCCAAATGCCATAAATGTAAATGTAAATAAATGCAGAGTTTGACATCCCTTGGCTAGTGCATGTTGCTGTGCTAATGAACAGACAACACAAAATTACAGCGATCTGGATGTATTTCGTGATTAATGATCCCCCAATCAAAGCAAAGTGTCCCTAGTAATAAGGTTAGAAATAGTTCATAGATCAAAGTTTTAACTCAGAAAATTATTAAAACCTGTGTATCTATGAACGTTGACCAACTACATTTAATATATAGGGTGAATTCAGGCATATTGGAACATCAGGTGAAGTGGGACAGTGAAACTTAGTAGCATTTATTTTCTGGCCTTATAAGTAAACATAAAACCTTTTGTTACTGATGCCTTGCAGTGGATGTTCTTGATGGGAATAACATGAATTAATTCATGTGAAGGGTCAATGGTCAGACACAAAACGAAGTAGAAACAAGAACTGTAGGAAGACGAGGCAAAATACATATACATACAATAGGCAACAATAGGCTACACACAACAAGCAAGGAAACACAGAGGAAACAGGACTTAAATAGGGTTACTAATTGGGGAGAACACAAAACAGGTGTTTATAGGTAATGTGATTTGTGAGGCTGCTTGTCAGCCATTTTGTGGCCGAAACAAGCACTGACTTGACACAGTGAAACTATATTTCAAATATGTCATTGAAGTGCCTGCTGCAACACAAAGCTTAGGGAAGAGAAATTTCTAAGGCTATCTGATTTTGCGGTAGCTAATAGTGAAATACTTTTACTATTAACTGTGTTCAAAACTTAATTTTCTTTTTCTCACTAACATTCATGGTCCAGGTGCATGACACTGAGAACCTAAAGAGCTACAATTTTATTTATTTTTTAAAAATACTTTTGCATTCCCTCTCAATCATTTTTGCTTCCTCTTTCAACAGTTTTGCATTCCTTCACAATAATTTTTGTTTTCTCTTTTGCATTCCCTCTCAATAATTTTTGCTTCCTCTTTCAAAAGTTTTGCGTTACCTCACAATTTTTGCATTCCCTCGCAATACATTCATATTCCCCTGCAATCATTGCTGTAGTCCCTCCATGCATTACACTGTCATGCATTACACCCAGCAGTGTCCTGTACTACAACGGATGCATTTATTGAATTTTACTTTGAAGCTGAATTAAAATACAGTGAATTGCAAAAGTATTCAACCCCACTGGAATTTATCAGATTAACTAACAAATAATAAATATAAATACACATTCTTCTTGTCAGTATTTTTTAAATATTTTTTTTGTTATATATATTTTTTGTATTTTTTAAATTATTGGTCAGCAAGTATTTCAAAGAAAAATATACTGTCTTTAAAAAAGACAATTAACTTATAATTGGCTTCACCTCTTATATCTAGGTGGATATCATTATATCCAAAAGATTGGACATCCTAAGCACTGTTGGATCAATAGTGAGGAAGTGGAAGCTGTATCACACCTCCAAGTACTACCTAGACATGGCCCTCCCTCAAAACTCAGGACAAAAATAAGGCAGAGACTGGTGAGGGAAACCACAGTGTCCCAATGTCCCAGTATAGATGTGTTGTTTTGGTGGGATGAGACCAAGAATGAGACATTTATTTGAGACAAGTTTCAAAGCACTATGTGTTCAAATAACACTATCCCTACAGTGAAATATGGTGGTGGTAGCATCATGCTCTGGGGACTATTTTCATTCTCAGAACCTGGACTTTTTGTAAAAATTGAAGGGAGAATGGATAGTGCAGACTTTTAAGGGGATTGATTAGTCTTGAAAGGCACTGTATGTAAGGAATAACACACAGCAGACCAGGTGGTGGAAAATAATCCACACCAGTGTGGTGTGAACTCATCATGCTGTTAGCCACATAGTCTTTAATGTGTTATTCCTTACATACACTGATCAGTAGTAACTTAAAACCACTGTGAACAGTTCTCCTTCAGTGGACAGTGAATAGGTTCAATAAACCAGACTTCATGTGAAAACTGCAATGAATTTACTGGTTGCACAATTGCACTATTTGCCCATGTACTACACAAGGATTTATTTATAATTGCACTATCTTTTATCACCCAGATGAGGATGGGTTCCCTTTTGAGTCTGGTTCCTTTCAAGGATAAATTCACATATTTTCAATTTATTTTGATTTAATTTAATTTGAATGCATTTATTTCTGTAAAGCTGCTTTGTGACAATGTCCATTGTTAAAAGTGCCATACAAATAAAATTGAATTGAATTGAAATGAAGCAACACACATGCACCTGGCCATCCACATGATGTAAAAGAAAATGTGATTCATCAGACCAGGCCACCTTCTTCCACTGATTCATGGTCCAGTTCTGATGCTCATGTGCCCATGGTAGGCGCTTTCAGTGGTGGAGAGGGGTCAGCAAGGACACTCTGAATGGTCTGCTGCTACACAACCCCATATGCAGCAAGCTGTGGTGTACTGTGTGTTCTGACACCTTTTTTTTTATCATAGCCAGTATTAACCTTATCAATTTGTGCTACAGAAACTCGTCTGTGGGATCGGACCAGACGGGTTAGCCTTCGCTCCCCATGTGCATCTATGAGCCTTGGGCATGCCCATGTTGCCCGATTCCCTGGACCACTTTTGGTAGGTACTAACCACTGCATACCGGGAACATCCCACAAAACCTGCCGTTTGGAGATGCTCAGACCCTGTTGTCTAGCCATCACAATTTGGCCCTTGTCAAAGTTGCTCAGATCCTTACTTTTGCCCATTTTTTCTGCTTCCAACACATCAACTTTGAGAACTGACTCTTCACTTGCTGCCTAATATATTCCATCCCTTGACAGGTGTCATTGTAATGAGATAATCAATGTCACTCACTTCACCTGTCAGTGGTTTTAATGTTATGGCTGATCAGTGTATAGTTTGTTAACCTGGCACTTTACTCAATGTAATCTATGCATACAGACACCAGGGAAGATCAAAAAATAACAATAATAGAAAATACCAAAATTCCAAAATTCATCTCTATTGACTTTCCGGACATCCTCACATATGGTGCATGATCATATCTTTTATTCACAATGTGCAAGAAAATCATGAAAGTGCTTTTAGAATATGACACATATTAACAGCATAATATGTTAACAGCATCCTTACATTTATCTAGCTTGACTGCTAGAATAACACTGATGCTTCTCAGATTCTCAGATGTGAGAATCGAGTGCTTTAATCCATATTGTGCTTAACACAGTTTGCATCAAACCTCAAAACATTTGCTTGTTGAAGCCAAACCATACTTTTTATCCAAGCAACAATTTTTTTGTTGAACTTGCATGTCTCTGTTTTGGTCTAGTCACCTATACAAATAAGACTGAATTGAATTGAATTGAAGAAATTGGATAAGATTTTTAAAAATACTGTTATTGAAATGTGATTTATTGATGCCATGAATTTAAACATGTAATTGTGGATTAATTACATGAAGACCTAAAGACCTAAATCAAATACGTCATGCTGTCCCAAATTACCAAACATCATTAAAACATGGCTTTCAGTCAGTCATGACAAAAGAGTAAGCCATGCTTCTTCAGAATATAATATAAATATTTTTTCATGCAGTTGAGGACAAATGTTTACATACACCTAGGCTAAAGACAATCTCAGTTTTTCACATTCTCAACTCCACACATTTCACCAAATATTTCTTTCATAACGCATTTAATTTGTAGAGTGGGGTATCTACTCTGTTCACATCAGAGGTAATTTTTAAAACAATTGATTATTTATTTCAGTTTCAAAACACTATGTCAGAAATCCAGTTTCCAAAGTTTACATACGCCAATTTTACTGTCTCTTTGAACAGTCTTGAAGATTCCAGAAATTGATGTAATAATTTTTAGAAGCTTGTCATTGGCTAGTTGTCATATCTAGGAGTTAATTGGCTATATGTGGCTTCATTTAGAACAAGTGTCTTTTTGCCCTTGACACCATTCCAAAATCCAAACAACTCAGCAACCAAGTCCAGTCTCAGGAGCAATTTCCAAACAACTGAACATACCACAAGCATTTGTACAAACAATTGTATGCAGATATGAAAAACGCTGGCACCACATAGACACTACAGCTTTCAGGAAAAAAACACAAACTGATGAACGATGAATGAAAATTTCAGCTGAACCCCAAGACAACAACAAAGACTTGGTGAAGAAGTTGGACCAAAGTATGTACATCCACCATTAATCCTGTATTACCATGGCCTGAAAGGCTGTCACACAAGGAAGAAGCCCCTACTCCATGACCGGCATAAAAAGCCAAAATTAAGTTTGCAGGTGACCACTAGGATGAAACCCTAGCCTTTTGGAGATGTGTTCTCTGGTAAGATTAAACAAAAATGTAACTTCCTTTTCCTTTTCAAGTTCCTTTTAACACACATAACACTACTTGCCTCTATAGTATACAGTTATAGAAAAGAAATGATTTATAGTTGCAATATCTGTTGTCACCCAGAAGAGGAGGGGGTCTCTTTTGAGTCTGGTGCTTCTCAAGGTTTCTTCCTCTTGGTGCCTCTGGGAGTTTTTCTGGGAAAGAAGACTGCAAACTGTGCTCTGTGCAAATATCAAGAGGAGGATCTACAGCATCTTCCTATCCAATAACCACTTATGGTTTTTGCACAGTATCTCAAACAAAGAGTGCAAGGACAGCTAATCTGAGTACACAGTGCAGTATCAGTGAGTCTGATCATTTAAAATTTGTGTATGGTTCTTGCACACGCAAATATATTTGTGAGCATGGAGCAGTGAAGTGAGCATGCAGAGAAACTGTCACACATGAGAGCCTTTCAGTTGTTTGAGCACTGACCACGGAGACAAGCACACTTCCTCATCAGGGTATACACTTTGCTTGTGAGTTAGGATGCAACTCATGGCACCTTGCACTCATTTCAATGACTATGTTTGCTTATAATGATCTGTGTGCTCAGTCAGCAATTCTCTCTCTGTAAAAGATACTAGTTAAACCCCATAACATCGTAAACATAAAACACAGTATGAGGAGTTCATTGCTAATAGCACACGGCAGCAACCAGCATAAGCAAAGCTATTCCACAGTTCCAAGATGCCCCTGATTGGTTAATACTAAGTTAATAATTTCTGTATCAGCAATGGTAAGTACCAAAAACATGTACTCATACTTGATCTGAAAAAAAAATTGTATTGATGCATCCCTAGTTCTAACAACTGTAATTAGGTGATTATCAATGGTAGCTCATCCATAGGGGCACAGCAGAGCCATTCATGTTAATCTTCATAAAGTCCTGTTTCACAATGCAGGCGTGCGGTAGAGCGCTCCATATAAAGTTAGATACAGTCCCCTCTGAAACTATTGGAATGGCAAGGCCAGTTCTTTCTTTTTGCCATACACTGAATACATTTGGGTTTGAGATCAAAAGAATATGAGACTATAGTTCAGAATTTCAGCTTTCATTTCCTGATATTTATATCTCAATGTGTTAAACAAGTCTGAACATGGTACCTTTTGTGGCAGACTATGCAATTTTTAGGTGAGCAAAAGTATAAGAACAGAGAGTATTAAATAAATTTTTTAAAAATAACACTAATATTTGGTTCTTATTCCTTTCTTGCAATAACTGCATCAAGCCAGCAACCCACCAACATTAACAAGAAAAAGATCATTTTTCTTTTTTCTCTCTCTCTATATATATGCTACCTCTGGGTAAAAATGGTATTAGCTTCCACTGTTATGCTGATGATATACACTTGTGTTTCAGCAAACCCAGATTTAGAAAAATCAATGCGGTGTCTAAATTTCTAAATTTCAATTGTCTAAACCAATTAGTCACCCTTCCGTTTGGAGCCCCAGTGACATTTCAACATCTCATGGACAGAATACTCCCCTCCACACAATGCATATGCTGCTGCATATTTAGATTATATAATAATTTATAGTAATGATTGGCAGTGGCATTTACAACATCTGAGGGCTGTCCTGAGATCCTTGAGACAGGTGGGACTCACAGCAAACCCAAAGAAGTGTGCAATTCGACAGGTGGAAGTACGGTATCTGGGCTTCCACTTGGGCCTTGGGCAGGTGCGTCCCCAAATTGATAAGACAGATTAAGGCCTGTCCGAGACTCAAGACCAAAAAGGGAGTGAGGCAGTTCCTGGGGCTGGCTGGCTATTATCTGAGGTTTGTACCTAATTTTTTGGATGTCACCAGCCCATTGACTGACCTCATTAAAAAGGGAGTACCAGATCCGTTCCAGTGGATGGAACCAAGCAGGCTTTCTGCCAGGTAAAAGCGTTTTTGTGTGGGGGCCTGCTGTTGCAATCTCCTGACTTTTTCTCCTTTTTGGTCAGCTGACTGATGCGACTGAATAAACGCAAGCTTGGAGCTTGGCTAAAATTCTGCCTTCCTCATGAGTCTTCCTCCACACCCTCACACACCAGATTGTGAATAAACAAGCTCCAGTTAGTCCAGAAGGCAGCAGCCAGAGTCCTTACTAGAAGATATGACTACATCACCCCTTTCTTCTACACACTGCATTGGCTCCCTATCAGATGTCACATTATAAAATACTACTATTGACCTATAGTCACTAGTACTGAATAGTCTCGTGCCACAGTACTTAAGTGAAATTCTGGTCTTTTATGATCCGCCGCAATTACTTCGATCAAAAGGTGCAGGCTCTTTGTTGGTACCTCGAACAGTGAGGGCTACAGCAGGATACAAAGCCTTCCAATTAGTGTTCAGGATTAATACACAGTGTTTAAGTCTAGGCTGTAACCATATTTGTATAGTCAAACCTTTCCTTAATTGTTTTTTCTTAGGTAAATGAGCAGATCTGGATGGTTCATAGGCATAGAGTGTTTTGGTGAACTGGGATGTTTAGATGCTGTGACCCCCTCACTCTCGTTTTCACTCAAGTTTGTTGATGGTGGAGCGCACAGATCCTGTCTTTCTCCACACTTTGGCCTTTCCATCACTGTGGTAGAGGTTAATCTTGGTTCCAAAACTTGTGGTTCATCTCTGTATTTCTTTGGGAATTCCAATCTGGCCCTCTGATTATTACTGCTATTGAATGGTTTTCCTCTTGTGGTATAGCCTCTATATTTCTGCTCCTGAAGTCTTCTTGTGGTACTTTCACCCCTGCCATGTGGAGGTTGTTGGTGATGTCACTGACTGTTGTTTTTGGTTTTTTTTTTCTCAGCTATCACAATATTTCTGTCATTAACTGCTGTTGTTTTCCTTAGCCAACTTGTTCAATGTCTGGTTGTTGGTCCACCAGTGGTTTGTTTCTGGACATTCCAAATTGTTTTTATGGAATCTATGTTGTATATATGCCCAATGCTTATGAAATGGCTCTGATCAATTTTCCCTCTTTTATCAGCTGTAAATGCAGTCTTCACAGGTGAAACACAGGGCTCAAACCAAGAGTAGATTTTCAGAGCTATTAACTGTTTAAACAATGACTCTAACAGGGCATACCTGGACGACAACAACAACAACAACAAAAAAAACACCTGTAATGTCCAATATTTTTGATCACTTGAAAAATGGGGTCAAACAAAAGGTTCTAAATTGTTTAACACATCTAGATGTAAATATTAGAAAATGAAAGATGGCATTCTGATCTATCATCTTATATTCATTTTTTGATCTCCAACTCAAATGTACATTGTTAGTTTGATCAAGTTCGTTCAAGTCATCTCTCAACTGCTAAGTAGGTTTTTCTAAAATCTATCACTAGGTAGTAGCCTATAGCATAATGGAAGTATGACAGCCTCTTGGCTTTATTTTGTGTGAGACATTGTCATTATTACTGTGTAATGGCTCACCTCTAAGAGGCCCTTGTTACAAAAATAAATATAGACCTTGACCATGGTAAAAGTCACAGAAAATAAAGCTGATACCAATATACGTGAAAAATGAGAAAGTGTATTAACCAAGAATATATACATAAGAGCAAACATACTATATACACACCCCCAATTCCCTACAGTCCCTCAGGCTGTTAATAAACGGTACTCGGTATAAGTCTAAGTAAATGTTCAGAGTTTGTTTAGGGTAGACCTCACCCAATACTCGGTCCCAGGTGAGTGTATCCCTCCGCTTTTGCCAAAAGCCACAGCCGCAGGTGAATCCTCCCTTCAATGGAAACTACTTCCAAAGGAATGGTATCCACCTTTAATCTGCTGTCACGTTGTCTTCAGCCAAGCAAAACAATAATCCACAACCTTTTTTGTCTTGTCTCCCTCATAGTGTCAATTTCCGGTTTAAGTTCATTTCTGCTTACATCTATGTCCTTGACGTAGATACACGTAAGTATTTTCAAGTCTTGCGATACGTGAGAGTGTATGACATTATATGGCAGCAACAAAGACAGACTAAAACCTTTAACACGTCTTAACAGTAACAATACTTAAACCACCTATAAGAGAAAAAATATGTGGCGGTGCTACAAATGTCATCCTTGGGCCACTCCTCATGATTATTTAATAAATGTTATAGAATTACTAAAGATCCAACTCTTAAGATGTGCTTTGGATTCACCAGGAGCTGAGCCAGTGTCTTGTCAAACAATTCAACAGTGACACTCAAAGAGCTCCCAAGTGGCACAACAGGAATGCGTTTGCCCTATCATCCTGAGATCGTGAGTTCAAATCCTTTCAATGCTACAGCCATCCATGGCAGAAAACGCAAAATTGGCTGTGCTCTCTGAGTGGGAAGGATGGTGTACTGTCTGTCCCTCATCAATCACAGTCACACTAACCAATTATGAGTGTGTTACACCAACCTGTGACACAGCAGTTTGAAAAGGTGTGTTTGGTAGATTCATATTTCTTGGAGGAAGCATGTGTAAAATCCAATTTATACTTCTGCATTAACATGGATTATGGGTAAACATGACATGCTAGTGTGCAATCCTCCCATGAGCTAACGATGCATTGTGTGCCTTTTTGGTGCTGTGCTGTGCAAACACTGAAATGAGGGAGGATGTGTGGCTGCAGCAGGTGGGGGAGGAGAGCATCACGCTGAACCTTTTTAAAAACTCTATGAGCTCATTGGTTCTGTCCAAGCTGCTCCCAACTGGCTGTTGCTTCACCCTGAAGCCGGTGTTTTGCTTCATGCCAGCCCATACCCTCTTTGCATTGTTTTGTTGAAGCCTACCCTCCAGCTTCCTTCTGTAGGCTTCCATGTTCTCCCTCAGCCTCACCTTCAACTTGTTCTGCACCCTCCTCATCTGTTCTTTGTCCTTATGTCTAAAAGCCTACTTCTTCTTGTTCAGCAGTTTCTTCCGATCTTGGTAATCCAGAGCTTATTGTAGGAAAAACAGTGAGGGCTTGTACCTTCCTCTTTGCTTTTTTTTTTAGTCCAACTCTGCATCCTCTGTATGGTTTGTTTATTTCTTTAGCAATGTTTAACCATGTGCAGGATGAACACATTGACTTGTGAAGCGCAAACAGCTGGTCACGGCTGTAAGTGAAGTGATCATTTACTTCTCTGTAGCTTTCCCTTCAGAATGTATGGTATGATTTAAGTATGGTTATCATATAATCCATCAACTATAATCAAGAGTTAAAATACTTGGAAGTAATAAGAGATTTGGTACATTTAGAAAGTGACTTTATGCATATGATTTTACAAGAATATTTCTGTGTATGTGAATCAAGAAACCTAAAACAAACTGGTGTGACCTTGCAGGTAGACTGTGCTTTTGGGAAAAAAATTAAGCACACAGTTCTCATTCATAAATTGTATATTCATCCATCCAGATGTGCTCTGTCATGTCTCATAGGAGGGTGTTTTTCTCTCTACCAGACTACTGAAGTGCATTGTTGAAGTTGTGATGAAGGTTAACTTTTTTAAAAAATAAACTGACTGAACTCTCCCTTAAGAGACAAGGGTGTAATAATAAAAAAAAGAGAAGACTTCACTTAATGAGATCATTATTTTAGAAGTCTATAAAAGCATGAGCCATGACTATGTAAATCAGATGATCATCTTGGCTTTGTTGGTTGATTCAATGAAGTCTAATTTTTGGCATCCAAAACCCTTTGACTTATGAAAGTTATTTTATTTATATTTATATTTTTCTCATTCTGAACTGAAGAGTTTTGCCATGACAAATGTAGAGTGTAAATAAATAAAAAACTATGTGTCAAAACAAGCTAAAAGGATACACAGTAGATGTCTAAAATGCTATAATATGATCACATATGTTCACATTATTGCATAATGGATTTATTTATGGAAAACTACAAATCGTATTTATATTGTATTAATATAAATACACTCACTGGTCACTTTAATAGGAACACCTGTTCACCTGCTCATTTATTCGGTTATCCAATCAGCCAATCATGAGGCATCAGCACAATGCATAAAATAATGCAGATACAGGTCAAAAGCTTCAGCTGATGTTCACATCAAACATCAGAATGGGGAAAAAAAGTGATCTCTGTGAATAACCATGGCATGGTTGTTGGTCCCAGATGGTTGATGAATTTTGAGGTGGATGGGCTAGATCATGGGACCAGGCTCACTCAAACTGGACAGTTGACAATTAGAAAAAAAAAAAATCACCTGCTTTTTCCAGTCTGTCCAGTCTGAGTGGATCTGTGCTCATGATGTGAAGCCTCACATTTCTGTTCTTGGCTGACAGGAGTGGAACCCAATGGGAGTGGAAACTTCTGCTGTTGTAGCTCTTTCGGGTACATGTAGGTCGATGTTTTGTGCATGCTCAGATGCTTTTCTGCTCACCATGGTTGTAAAGAGTGATTATATGAGTTACTATAAACGTCTAGCAGCTCAAACCAATCTGGCCATGTTCCTCTGACCGCTCTTACCAACAAGGCATTTCCACCCACAGAGCTGTCACTCACTCATTGTTTTTTGTTTTTTGCACCATTCTGTGTAAACTTTAGAGACTGTTGTGTGTGAAATTCCCAGGAGATCAGCAGTTTCTGAAATACTCAAACCAACCATTCTGGTACCAACAACCATGCCATGATCAAAATCACAGAAATCACACTTTTTATTCATTCTGATGTTTGATGTGAACGTTACCTGTAGCTCTTGAGCTGTATCTGCATATTTTGCATTGAGCTCCTGCCACATGATTGGCTGATTAGACAACTGCATGAATGTGCAGGTGTACAGATATGAAGTGAACGGTTGTAACGTGTAGAGTCAGGACAAGGGAGTTGGGGATCCAAACGCAAGGCTTTATTGCAATCGTGGTCAAAAACAGGCAGGGTCGAGCACCAGCAAACAGTATAATCTGAGGTCTCTCAGATCTCTGGTGTGACAGACATCTTGTGAAGTGGCTCTGGACTCGCGGCCATCTTGGGTCGAGGCTCTGGGTTGGCAGCCATCTTGGGACGAGGCTCTGGGTTGGCGGCCATCTTGGGACGAGGCTCTGGGTTGGCGGCCATCTTCGGACGAGGCTCTGGGTTGGGGATCACAGAACAGGAAGGCGCAGAGAACACAGGAGTGGCAACCATAATCAGTGGACCTGCTGGTGGCCATGATGGGTCAAGCTCCGCTGCAGCCGGAGCTTGCCGCTGCTGGCCCCCCCCAAAAAATTCCTTGGGGTTTCAAAGTCCTCTGCCTCTCCCACAGTAAAAGGAGAGCCACATGACAACAGCGCATAGTCCATAAAGTCTCTTAAACTGCAATTAGATTCCCCTCCAGGTAACAACGACCTTGTCAGCTCATTAAGTCCAAGACGGAACAAGTCCTTAAACAAGATTTAATCATAAATCGGTACTTGATATGACAACTCACAGAATTGCTGAACGTATTCCTCAATGGATAGGTCTCTTTGCCGAAGGTGCAGTAGTTGGCTGACTGGGTCCATGATTGGCCTGGAATGCTCAGAAAGCCGCTGGATCCGGGTGTGGCTGTTGATTCTGTAACGTGTAGAGTCAGGACAACGGAGTTGGGGATCCAAACGCAAGGCTTTATTGCAATCGTGGTCAAAAACAGGCAGGGTCGAGCACCAGCAAACAGTATAATCTGAGGCAAAGGCAAAAGAGTAATCCAAAACACGGGCAATGGTCAGGGCAGGCGGCAAACAATCAAAAACAGGGAAAACGGTCCAAGGGTCGAAACACAGGAAACTAGGCAACACGGAGACTAGGAAACTTAGAAACACGAAACACCAAACAATCAACAGCAAATTAGGAGCAGGTGTGAGTGACTTTTAAACAGGGGCAAGGAGAACACATGACAAAACTAACCAATCAGAACATGACACACAGACAATGGAGCACATGACAAGATCACATGAGGGACAAGGAACACATGGGAAATTGAGTCCAGGAACAATAGCCAGAGTCTGAGGTGGAGTGCCCTCTAGAGGAGTTCGTGGGCACTCCAGCTGGTGATCGTAACAACGGTGAGTGTATATTATATAAAGTGCGAGGCTCTATACCACCTTTAGTTCATTATAATGGCCAGTTTAATCCTGCAGGATCACACGCTTTTATTTTTTTATTGGGAGTCTTCTAATGCATCCGGCCATGATTGATAAAATTGTGGATTTAAACACTAGTTAAACTGAAGTGCTTTCATAGAAGAGCCACTGATACTGCCTAATACATATGAATTAAAACACTTTAGAAATTCTTTCAGTGAGAATTCACTTGGTTTATAATTAATCACGCAAGGTTTCTTTTCCTAGCACTTTACAAAACAAAACTATGTTCGGTTCATCTTCTTTTAATTTTTCCTACAGTGAAACACAGAACTCGCATTGTTTTTTGGCTTTTCTTCGCTGTGTAAATAAATAAATTCTGG
>CM040994.1:10119155-10142676 GCA_022985145.1 Pangasius djambal
ATATATATATATATATATATATATATATATATATATATATATATATATATATATATATATATATATATATATATATATATATATACACTCCTGAACAAAATCTTAAGAAAAGGGAAAATATTACAAGTATTCACACTTCGCACTGGTGGATCGTAACCAGGTTGTAAGTACTTCTTCAAAATGCCAAAAGAAGAAACAAGAGCAAGAGACAAAAAATAGAGAGTAGGCAATTTATTGAAAACTGCATTTAAACTCAAAAAGGCTGGTCATCAGCTGATCAAAAGTTTAAGACCATAGCCTTTAAAAATTAAAATCTGTGCAAAAATATGGCTTTAATGTCATTGTCCTTCAGACAGTCACACTGTCATGATCTCCTGATGGCAAAAGCAAAAAGGCTTTCTGTTTTTGAATGTGGCAGGATTGTTGAGCTGCACAAGTAAGGGCTCTCGCAACGCGCCATTGCTGCCGAGGTTGGATGCAGTAAGACAGTCATTTTAAATTTCTTAAAAGATCCTGAGAGTTATGGGACAAAAAAAATCAAGTGGTAGACCCAAAAAAATTTCACCTGCACTGAGCCGGAGGATTCAACGGGCTGTCCATGAAGACACAGGCCGATCCTCGACCCAAATTAAGGCCCTTCCTGATGCTGACTGCAGCCCAATAACCATAAGATGGCATCTGCGAGAGAAGGGCTTAAAGAACAAAAAACGTCTTTGAAAGCCACGTCTCCTCCCACACCACAAACTTGCCCGTTTGGAATTTGCAAGGGAGCACCAAACATGGGACACTGAAAGTTGAGGAAAGTTTTATTCTCGGACGAGAAAAAATTTAATCTGGATGGTCCTGATGGCTTCCAACGATACTGGCATGACAAGGAGATCCCACTGGAGATGTTTTCTACGCGGCACAGTGGAGGAGGCACCATCATGATCTGGGGTGCTTTTTCTTTCAATGGGAAGACTTCAGATTGTGCGGGGGCATCAAACAGCGGCTGGCTATGTGAACATGTTGCAGCAGGCACCCCTCTTGACTGAGGGCCCTCATCTGTGTGGTAATGACTGGGTCTTTCAACAGGACAACGCTGCAGTTCACAACGCCCGCCTGACGAAGGACTTCTTCCAGGACAATAACGTTGCACTTCTGGACCATCCTGCGTGTTCCCCTGATCTAAATCCCCTTGAGAACGTTTGGGGATGGATGGCAAGGGAAGTTTACAAAAACGGACGTCAGGTCCAGACTGTGGATACCCTCCGTGAAGCCATCTTCACCACATGGAGCAACGGTCCCACCAGCCTCCTGGAAACAGTTGCATCAAGCATGCCGAAACGAGTGTTTGAAGTTATCACCAAGAACTGTGGGGCTACTCACTACTGAGCCCTTTTTTTTTGACACTTTTAGCTCTGCTGTAGGTATTTTTGGGATATGGTCTTAAACTTTTGATCAGCTGATGAGCAGCCTGTTTGAGTTTAAATGCAGTTTTTAATAAATTGCCAATCTCTGTTTTTTTGTCCCTTGCTCCTTTTTCTTCTTTTGACATTTTGAAGCAGTCCTTACAACCTGGTTATGATCCACCAGCGCGAAAGGCGAATACTTGGAATGTTTCCCCCGGTCTTATGATTTTGTTCAGGAGTGTATATATTTATATAATGCAAAAATGCATGTAGGGACCCCTAAAATGCGAAATGTGTTGTGTATTTGACATAATAAAGCCAAGAATGTTGAAATGCACTTGTTTTATTTTGTTTACATGTCACAGAAAATAAATGAACCAGAATGCTTTGTTTCATTATTTTATTTTATTATATTTTATTTCCAATGAAATATTTTCTTGAACTAAGGTGTAGCACTGCTGGCACCTTAGCACTGCCAATCAGCATTTAGTTTGATTAGTTTGTAAGTGACTTTGCTTTCACACCACATTGAATATAGTGAGTAACACAGCCGAAACATCATCCGTTGAATGTGCACTAGCGAGCTGGATCCCAACGATAATACGCGTTTGTGCACTTCATGCAAGTGAGATGGTCTTTACATAACTAATTGAGACTTAAACTTTCATATGTGCCATGTTTATAGTGGGTTTGGTTACATTTTTGGAGGCACCCATGGGATAGTTTTTTTTTTTCCTGTTTACTAGATTTTTTCTTCATTCTTTCTCTATATTTTAGTTCAGCAGTGACAGTTGACTCAGAACATTCTTTCTGTTTTCTTGTTTATTTTTGCCACAATATTAGCTATTTACTTTTACTTTCACAAAGTATGGACCTTTTGAAGACTGTCAAGCGGAGCCGAGAGGAGAGTGTTAATATCTCTTGTGCCATCATGTTGAGCTATTGACAAAGTGTTAAACACAGTGAAAGTTTTTGGTCATACTAAAATACGTGGTCGCTGTGGTGATGCAACTGGCTGACAGCTATTTATTTTAGTGGAGACCATTACTGATCTAGATCCTGATACTATACCTCCTGAAAGAGGTACTGAAAGGGAACCTGGACCCTGGACTGTCCATTTGGTTGGTAGTCTAGCAGCTCCTAGTCCTGCTTCTGAAGATGATACCTTCCATCTTAAATTGCTAGCCTTGTTGCAGCAGGAGGGTAAATCTTTGGAGGAAGTGAAGGCCATAGTCATGGGAAATCAGTCTTCTAAATCTGATCTCAGTGTGGATCTAGTTGACTCTTTAGGCAAATTAGTAGTCCGTTGTAATCAGGTGTAATCAGGGCCTGGTTATAGAAATTGAGGTTGTTCTCAAGGTTAAGACTTGTCCTTCAAGGTGAAGAAGAGTATGAAGTCTGGATGGAGCAGGCCGCTCAAATGTTCAGTGAATGGCAATGCACAGCTGCTGCAAAGAAACAACCCATTGTTGAGAGTTTGTGGGGTCCTGCTGCTGATATTGTCAGGTTTTTCAATTTTATTTGTACAGCACTTTTAACAATGGACATTGTCACAAAGCAGTTTTACAGAAATATGTAAATTCAAGATGTAAATTTTAAATTTATGAATTTATCCCTAATGAATAAGCCAGAGGTGAGGGTGGCAAGGAAAAACTCCCTGAGACAATATGAGGAAGAAACCTTGAGAGCAACGAGACTGAAATGGAACCCATCCTCATCTGAGTGAGACCAGATAGTGCAATTATAAATACTTGCCTTCTAAACTGTATAACTGTATAAAAAGTGCAATTGTGTAACCACGAAAGTTCATTAAGTCTATTGACATGTCTAGTCACATGAAGTCTATTTTGTCAAAGTTATCAATTGTTCACTGCTGGTGACTTGAGTGCAAAACTGTTTGTGGGAATTGCAGTTCTAAAGCTATCAAAGCAATCATAGTCCTAAGCGATCGTAGCAAAACTGTTCATATCATTTGAGCAGCTCCAAAGCCATCTTCATGGTTTCACAGTAAGCTCAGGTCACTTTAAGCTGTCCGTGTGGGGCCATCCTCAGCAACAGTGAGTGGTTTCCAACCAGACGTAAGGCATCAGGATGGATCAGGCAGGTCTGGAGAGCAGGAGGGGCCAGGATCACTGGTTTCGTCATACCTATCAGGAAAGTGGAGAGAAACTTTTGGCTTTCTCGTACAGGTTCGATAAACTTCTTCACTCGGTTTTCCTGAAGGAGCAGGCAGCAGGCAGGAGGCATAAATAGAGTTAGAATGGAGCAGCTTATTAAGGGAGGCCTTACAAAAGTCCTTACAAATGCTGAGGGATCCCGCTGTGAGAGAGGAAAAACACTGGGTAACTGCCAGGGAGGATTTTAAGGCTTCTGTTGCCACTGTCATTTCTCACCAGGTGTCTGTGCCACCTGAAATGCAAAGCTTGAAGAAGGAGGTTAAAGTTGTTGACTTAAGTGAGTCAGCTGTTGAGCGTGGCCACTGTGACTTCTGGCTCTGACATAGCTTTCTGTCATACAGAAAACCCCCAGTCAGGCGCCCAAAACTGTGATCCATGACAGTTCCCACAAGCCTAAAACTTCAAAGTTGCCGTTGCCTGGTATCTTCTGCTACAAATGTGGAGAAGATGGACATAAAAATGAGAATGCAAAGCACCTGAGGATCTTAGAAAAGTGAATCAAAACTGATTAACGTGTTGCTCACAAGGAAATGTGACCTTAGCTCAGTCAAGGAATGGCAAGGGGCGCCGAATAACACATGTTCCACTCATTGTTCATTTTCGGGCTAAAGCTAGCCAGACACAGTTGTCTGTAGGTTTAATAGGACCTGTGTCTGAGGTTTCTGTTCAGATAGAAGGGATTTACACAAGAGCTCTTCTTGACAGTGGTTCTCAGGTAACTGTATTATACCTTAGTTTTTATGATGCATATCTGAAGCACTTGCCTCTTCAGCCTATAGAAAATCTTGAGATCTGGGGTCTGAGTTCTCACTGATATCCATATGATGGATACTTACCCCTTTAACTTGACTTTACTGAACACGTATATGGAGTGCATCAGGTGGTTGACACTCTCACAGTAGTATTTCAAAGGTCTAGACCCTTCAAAGGTCCAGACCCTTTGAAAAGGGAGGGGATAGCTATTTTGGTAGGTACCAGTACTCATTTAATGAGGAAGCTGTTTGAGTATTGAGTGAATTGAATTGAATGAGCAGAGAGACATTCTTACGCAGTTTGACTATACATCCCATTATCAGAGAAGCTTATGAGTCTATTCAGAAAACAGAGGATGACACAGTTTGGTTTGTGAAGCATAAGCCAGTTGGCTTGAAGCCAGGACAGGTTTTACAACCCATGAGTTTACCTAAGTTCCCTGGTCAGATGCCTGAATCATTGGTGCTAATAGACTTAGCAGCAGATGACAATACTGCCTTTTCTGCTGAATTAGGTGAGGCCTGAAATAGGTGAGGCCTGAAGTACATTCAGCATCTGTTGTGTAAAGCTGATGAGTCATGGTGACTGTCCAGAACGTTTCTACAAGGTAAGTGTTGGTGAAATGGAGAACTGAACTCGCTTATGTATTTCCAGTGACCTTAGTGCCACAGCTTACTCCCAACCGTTCGCCAGAGCAAAGTAAACTTTCCCCTGCATTATTTGATTTCGGCAATTTTCCTGTGCTGGAAAAAAAAAAAGCAAAACAGAGCTTGTGTGAGAAAATGATGCAGAGAAGAAAAGTGTTTTCCCTTCATGAGTAGGAGATGTAGTGTTTAAAGAGTACCATGCATGAGATAAGGCTGAATGATTTGCAGCCTTTTTGGGAAAGATCTTGTCGACTTGCCCCAGCTGCAGGACCTTAAGAGAACTGGCATTATTCCAGAGTCTCCAAGTCCCTACACTTCGCCCATTGTGGTGGTGCGTTAAAGGTTGGGGAAGGTCAGAATTTGTGTGGACTATCAGACGGACCATACCAGATCAGTGTACTGTTTCCCAAATCGAGGATGCTCTACATAGCCTATCTGGGAGTAGATGGTTTACTGTCTTAGATTTAAGGAGTGGATATTATCAAATACCTATGAGTGATGCTGACAGGGAGAAGACTGCATTCATCTGTCATATATATATACACGTATGTGTGTGTGTGTGTGTGTATAACTTAAAGTGGTATTCCAGTAAATAACCGAAATGTAACTTGCTTTACTTGTTTTACCACCTGCCCCAAACGCTTTCACACAACACAGCTCAACAGCCATGTTTCGAAAACAATATCATCTATACTAGGTACAATTAAGGTGGTATTAATGTCATCAGATCATCCAACATTTTAAAAGTTCAGTTATGTTCACATGTGGGAATACTAGTGTATTACTTTGATTTGCATGAAGTAATGCAATAAATTAACACTTATTGCTTTTAAAAAACTACAGTAAACAGGATTTCTTTCCCCCCATCATTTGGGGCTTTTGAACAATGTGACACCATGGGCAAGGTATAGCCACTGGATTGTAAAAAAAAAAAAAAAAAAAAATTAAATCCCACTGTTAAAAGTTTTTCAGGTCATTTCTATTAAATTTTTATTTGTATAGCAGTATACAAGTATTGAACATTGTCACAAAATAAACAAGCAAACAAAAGTTTAGTGAGTTAGAGTTTTACAAAAACAGTCAGTGGTATGTAAATGTGGTTGGCTCTTTGTAATGTAAGTCAAACAAGCCTCTCCCTATAGGCAGTTCTTGGCCACATTTATTAAGATACTGTATTTATAAATATCCGTTTGCAAACGCAGCACTCTGTGTAATAAAGAGAGAGGATGCAAGCAGTTGAGGCTTATGAGGCTTAATCAGGGCCCAACAGTGGCTCTCTGGAAGGCCAGAGATTTGAACTTGACATTCCTCCAATTACTAGATAAGAGCCTGAACCTCCACTGACTTAAATGTTCTGGAAAAACCCAAAAGGTTCTTTTCTTTTTACTGCTTGTTTGGAAAACATGAGGCATTGGAAGGGAGTATTAACAAATTGGCATCTCATTCATGAAATAGTTGGATGCAGTGATTTGAGCATAAATGATTAATCAGCTTCAGCTGTGTGGACACAAGCATCTACCCAGCAGTACCTAATTTACATGTCATATGCATATGGCATACCTCAATTTACCCTCATATACATTTAGTTATTCAAGATCTGACGAAGTAAACGGGCGGGGAAAAATTTCAGTAAAGCTGAGTTTTGTGCTCATGTCTGGGGCAGCTGCAAATTCAACAGCGGATGGCACAGCAGGTTGTCTTTCAGTGTCCTTTCTCTGTTTTTAAAGGTATCGTGTAGGTGTACATAGTTCGCTCTATTTTCTTTATAAAGATGTTCAGGGTCAAAATCAGGTAGAAAACTAAACCTTTTTCCAACCTCCTCTGCAGGTATTTAGGTCAACTCTACTTGGGGATAAATTCTTATTGATTTTAGTACTTGCAAAGGTCAGATTTAATTAAAACTCTATTTATAAACATAGGTCACTCAAGTTTCCATCCTGAATAAATGGACAAAGCCTTATTTCATAGACCCAAAACACTGAAAGATGAATAAAATATGAAAGATGAATAAAATCACATCGGGTGTGCTTTATTGTTGATATCAAATTTTGTAATAACCTCAAAAAATGTGTGATTATATTCAAGCATCTTTGAATAGACTGCCTTGCAAATAAGACTCTGCCTCCAGGTCTACCACCTTTGAGCAAAAGTGCCTGTTTACTTATTTATAGGATTAACGAGCTGATAAACAGCCACATTTGCATCTTTGATACTAAAGCTCATTATCTATAATTTAGTACGAGGTTCCAAGATGCACAATTCTAATTATCATTGGTACAGGATTTTTACTGTTATTGTTTCTCCTACTCTGCTCTACAAGAATGTGAGGCTATCATGGGCACAGTCTCACTGAAACTGGACAGCTGAAGACAGGAAAAAGACCAGGTGATTTTTTTCCTAATCTTTTCTCATCCAGTATTTTTTTTAAATAATCTTTCCAATGAACAATGAACCTGTGCCCATTATAGCCCCAGATTCCTGTTCTTGGCTGAAAGGTGTGGAACCCAATGTGGTCTTCTGCTGTTGTAGCCCTTCCACCTCAAGGTTCGATGTTTTGTGCATGCTGAGATGCATTTCTGCTCACCACTGTTGTAAAGAGTGCTTATTTGAGTTACTGATATGAAAATTAACTGAAGCCCTTGACCTGTAACTGCATGATGTTTTGTATTGCGCTGCTGCCACATGATTGGCTGATTGGATAACTGCATGTATGTGAAGGTGTATAGGTTAATAATAAAGTGTATGGTGAGTGTAGATCCCGAAGAAGCTACACTCACTTTATAGCCCATTGGCTAGCCGGCTAGCTAGATTTGTACATTCCCATTAAAGGTGCATCTGGTGAAGTTGGTTTCCCTTCTTCCTTTTTATCTTCATCTGATGAGTTTTCATATTTTAAGTCAAAAGTTACAGTTATGAAAAATTTATTGTTTGCCATGTCTGCTGATGATTACCTCTACCGTAGCGACAGTTACGTGAACAAACTATCGCTAGAATTGGAAATTTATGTGGTGAACACAGATGAGCAGAGTGATACAAACAGTGAAATGTCCCAGTGCGGTTATACTAAATATATGCACTCTTGGAACGCTGCTTATCGAATCAAATAAGTGGATCAGAACTACATGTTGTATAGCACTGACTATACAGATCTTTGTTTGAGGAGGAAAGTATACATCACTCATCACAATTAGCTGGCTAACTTGTTGCTAACAAAAGATGAACATGGGGTTGTCCATGTTTTATCCCCCACTTTGCACCTCAAATGCATGGAGGTCGAAAATGATGTAATTCCGTGTTCTGACTTCCCACTTCTGAGGCAAGTCATTTTCAGCATAAATGCCCAAACAGGGACAGATCCCTTTGCTGGAATTTGCACACAATCATTTCCTAGAACAACTGTGTTGGCTGCACTGTCTGACTGTCTGTAGAGCTCTGAACTTTGTGGTCAAGCTGACTGAACTGAGTGAGCAGCACCCATTGAACTTCAACTGATTCCTGCATTACTCTATATTTTAAAACATGTGGGAAAAGAAAAGAAACAAAAGAAAGCCTTAAAAAAGCAACTCATTAAGAAGGACTATTCTTTTCTTCACAAGACAAGCACCCATTTGGTGCTTTTATATTTTAATACACATTCAGCTACAAGTAGAATACTTTGGAGAGTTCAATTGAACACAGATCAAAAGAGCTCTTTGTGAACAAGAGAGAAGGTCCATAAAACACTAATCACTACACTGCATTTTTCCATTCCCCTTCCATTCAGACTCTTTTATGTTACTTTCTTTTTCATAAAGCACAAATGGAATGTTTGATGAAAAAACATTCAGCTTGGTCAGAATCATACACATAACTATTCTTCAGAGAGATTTGTGCTGTGTTTAGTCTTTCCTCAGATCTTTCTGAGGATATTACACAATCAGCCAGACAGTTCCAGCCATGCAAGAACATGTTGCTCTGTGGTAGATTTTAAGGCTTTCAAGAGGAGAGCTCCTCTAGCATATGCAGAAGAAAAAATCATCATGTGAATGGTGAATTTACCAAATGCCACATACACTGTCCTCCATTCAGTTTCACATGAAGTTATTCAGATATCAGCGTGTGTGTGTGTGTGTGTGTGTGTGTAGGCCTGCTACTGCCACAATGTGTATGTTCTCTCTGATGATTATGGATTTTATTCAAATCAAAGTGACATGGTGACAGCAGTGGTCAGAGCTGTGGCAATATGTGACAGTTTTCATCTGATGCTGCTACAAATACTTATTACTGTACATAGGCTGCTACTCTTATGTTTACACTATTTCAGCTACTTATATCATACTCTTGTAATATTTGCACTATTGTCACTAGGTCACTTTTAAACAGAACTGTGTACTGGTCAGCGCTGTAGTCATTGTACTGTCTTGTTCTGTCTTGTGCTGTCTGCACATGTTTGCACTTGTGCACTTTATGTATAAATTATGTAGTCCCTGTAGTTCTGTGTTGTTCTATGTTGTCTTATGTAGCACCTTGGTCCTGGAGAAACGTTGTTTCGTTTCACTATGTACTTGTATATGGCTGAAATGACAATAAACTTCACTTTGAACTTTGAACTTTGATGGATCACGTATGTAATGGCTCTGTAGGTGCACAGAGGTCAGGTAACCTTAACAAATCACATTCAAGCTTATGTACAGTACTGAAAAGCCTTTAACCAAAAATTAACATTCATTTATAAGCAACATGTTGACATACAATAATCACCTTATATCTCATTCAGCTGTATTCCTTGTGGGAATATGAGCTCTGCACCTCCATCAGCCTCACCCAAATCTTACACACCAGTTCAGAGCAGAATATCAGCCACAGTCTTATACATGGCATAAGGCTTACACATGGCATACACTCAAACTAGCAGTGTCAGCCAGCAAATGTTCTCCATCTGGGTACCTACAAATACAGCATTAGAGTGTGTAGAAGGCATGTGGTCTGATGGAATGACAAAGTTATTTATGCTGAAAATGAGGGCAGCAAATGCTCCTTTGCTGGTTAAAACATGTAGTACTCTTTTTCTTTCAACAACAGTGAACATGTTAGAGAAAGTGGAGGGCACATAACTGTTGACAATCATTGCAGCAAACACAAGGTTCACTCTCACTGAATCTAGCAATGTAATAAAATTGCAGCAGCATTATATTTTAAATATTTTCATATGCTATATGGCCAAAATTATGTGGACACCTGACCACCAACCCATGGTCAATGGGATGTTGAACATCTCGTCTATATCGGAAGGTTTTCCATTAGATTTTGGAATGTGGCTGTTGGGATTTGCTCATTCAGCCATAAGAGCTTTAGTGAGGTCAGGTGCTGATGTGAGGAGGCCTGCTGTGTAGTCAGTGTTCCAGTTCACCCCAAAGGTGTTCAGTGGGCTTGAGGTCAGGGCTCGAGTTCTTCCACACCAACCTTGGCAAAACATCTTTTTACAGACTTCGCTTTGTGCACAGGGGCATTGTCATTCTAGAATACGTTTGGGCCCCTTAGTTCCAGTGAAGGAAAATTATAATGCTACAAAATATAGAAACATTGTAGACAATTGTGTGCTTCCAACTACTGTGTGGCAACAGTTTGGGGAAAGACTCTCATATTGGGGGTGATGGTCAAGTGTCCACATACTTAGAGTATATCAGGGGTAAATTAATGACCAATTCATTAGATAGCCCACTGGAAAACTGGTGAAAGCCCCATTGCGCTTGCCTGGTCCCATGTTTCGTAGCTTAGAAACCTAGGCTACAATGTTGTACCTAACATAATTTAACTTAACTAGTTAAGTGCATTAATACAGACTAAAGGAAAAGAGTATATGAATAGAATAGAGTAGAGTGGATGACTCTGTG
This sequence comes from Pangasius djambal, assembly GCA_022985145.1. Classification (NCBI taxonomy): domain Eukaryota; kingdom Metazoa; phylum Chordata; class Actinopteri; order Siluriformes; family Pangasiidae; genus Pangasius; species Pangasius djambal. The sequence continues at coordinate 10,129,997 of CM040994.1, forward strand.
TAGCCATATCATTATCCTTTTTTATCTTTATCCTTTTTACAAATCATTTGCTGAGAGTTGCCTATGTCAGTTTTTAAACTATACAATTTTTTTTCGTTTTCATAAATAATTTTGTGCTATCGTTTTCTTTCATTGTATTTTTCACTATCTCCTTCTGCTACATTCTCATTTTCCCATTTTTTTGTCTAAAGACAGCAAGCGGAGACCATCTAGATCGGCTTTGCCTAAAATAATCTCGACCTAGGTACATTTAACACGGCAAACTTTCAGCTTGTTCAGTGTGCTGAATGTAGGCTGTTTAGTCTTTAGTAGTACTGTAGCTTTATTTGTGATAAATCTATATTAGTTAGCCCTCTGACAGAGAAAATTGCAGGATTAGAGGTGCACATTCAGATGCTACAGAGGGTTAGCGAGAGCGTGAGCAGCATAGTTTCAGTAGGGGAAAGTCTGGATGCCTTAGGCCAGGGGTGTCCAAACTACGGCCCACGGGCCAACTGCGGCCTGCGATCCATTTTTAATTGGCCTGCAGCAAATTCCAAAAATATACCAGAATATGGCCCGCACATGACAAGATAGGACTTAAATGGGACAAGTTGTGTGGAGTTACAACGGATGGAGCTCCAGCTATGACAGGCAAGCGCAAAAGAATGGCCTCTATGGTGTGCGCCAAGGTGCAGGAGAGCGGAGGTGAGGCAGTTAAAATGCACTGTATCATCCACCAAGAAGCACTCTGTGCCAAGACAGTACAGCTTAGCGATGTGATGAACACTGCTGTGAAAACAGTAAACATAATTCGAGTACAAGCACTCTACCACAGAGAATTTCAAACTTTCTTAACTGACGTTGATGCTGAATATGGGGACCTGCTCTACCATTCAGAAGTGCGCTAGCTAAGTCGTGGCTCCGTGCTTCGGCGGTTTTATTCTCTGAGATGAGAGATCGACCAGTTTTTGAAAGAAAAGGACCGACCTCTTCACGAGCTGAGTGACCCTCTATGGTTGGCAGACCTGGCATTTTTAGTTGGTCTCACTGAACACCTCAACACACTCAACAAAAACCTACAAGGCAAAGATCAACTCGTACCACAGCTTCCCGCACACATGAAAGCATTCTGTGTGAAGCTCCGACTGTTTGAGGCACAGTTGCGCACCTTCAATGTCGCGCACTTCCCCACACTGTCCGAAATCAGATCTGCGTTTCCAAAGGCCGATCTCTCTGATAAAAAGGGGAAATGTGTCTATGATCACATCGCTCATGACAGAATTTTCTCAGCGCTTCCAAGATTTTTCTACCATCGAGAATGATATCAAGCTGTTCGCGACTCCCTTCATGATAAATGCAGAAGAAGTGGAAGAGAGTCTGCAATTAGAACAATTAGAAATGCAGTGTGATGAAGAATCAACATCAGTTTCTCTCCTTACCTGACTTCTACCAGAGCTTGGAAAAAGCCAAGTTTCCTCTGATGAGACGCCATGCAAAAAGAATGATGAGTCTGTTCGGCTCAACATACATATGTGAACAAACATTTTCTCTGATGACGCTGAACAAAAGCAGATTGAGAACCAAAATGACCAACGACCATCTCTGTGACGTCCTTCACATCTCAACCACAAAACTGACTCCGGACCTGCCAGCAATCCTGCAGGCTAAAGTCAAAACAATTTCATTGTTCCCACTGAGCGCAACCGTGTTCCCCTGAGTTCAAAATATATTAGACGTTCCATGTGTTATTAAACCCTATTACTTAATAAATGTAATCATTTTATGTTGATAGCATTTTCAAAACAAATATTAGTTGATCTGTTAACAATCCAAAATTATTTGCATAACAAGCTTGAAATATAGTATATAATTTATTTTATATCCCCACCCCCTCCAGGTCTGTCAAGAAGGACCACCATCCAGAAGCAATCAGAGGCAGCTGTTTTGAGAATGAACTGCCAACCTTTTTTGTTCTAAAAAAAAAAATCCCATTCATGAAAAGCAGTGTTGTAGGCTGATTGATTTAGTTTACTTAAATAAACCATGTGAGGCAATACGTACTTCCCCTCGAGTGAGTGGCCCGGCTGTTTGTGTATTTTATCGCATATGGCCCTTGGTGAAAAAGGTTTGGACACCCCTGCCTTAGGCAGAGATAGCATTAGAGCCCTCACAGAGGGGCAAATGGGTGGTGACAAAGTGGCATAATCACAAAGCCAATGCTAAGGCTGACCCATGGGAGCACCACTCCATCACCTATTCATCAACATATTTGCTCTCCTCAGAGAAGCATCCGCTGAGAAACCTGATAGAGCTCCTGTTATAGGAGACTTACGGCACATGAAATTAGCTGGGCCTTCAGGGTTCAAGTTCAAGTTCAATTGGAGTTTATTGTCATTTCAGCCATATACAAGTACATAGTGAAACGAAACAACATTTCTCCAGGACCAAGGTGCTACATACATACAACACAGAACAACACATACCTACAAGGGACTACATAATTTATACATAAAGTGCACAAGTGCAAACGTGCAGACAGCACAAGACAGTACAAGACAGTAGGGGCACTAGCAGTGATAGTTAGGTGTGTGCTGGGAGCCAGGGTGCCAGACATAGCAGGTAATCTTAGAGTCTCACACAAGTACAGGTTTTCAAAGGTGGTTATTCACATAGAAGCTAGGGATATACACTTTTGTCAGTCAGAAGTTACTAAGAGTAACATTGTAGAGGTGTGTAAATTAGTGAAGGCGATGCAGTCTACCGAAAGTTATGCAGGTGATGTTCAGAAAACAATGTGGGCTTTATTAATAATTAGAGTAATTATGAAGGGAAGGCTGGCCTGTTAGGGCAGAACCATATCCATCTCAATTGGGGAGGTGCTGCTCCCATTTCTTGCACCATAGCTCATAGTCAAAGAACAGGCCTGTTTATTCGGTGAAAGTCCAGAGCCAAGGCCAGGGAGCAGATAAGCAGGCTAAACTGACCATCTGCTAGCTGCCTTGAATTGTCACTCAGGTTCCACCATATTGAGACTGTGTCTGCTCCCCGAGCTAAACGAAAATGTAGAAACACTCAAAAAGTTTATGTAAGTAACCTAATTAACACAAAATAAGATCATACTGAATGCATAACCAGCATGCTTTGATCTGAAGCTAGGACTGTTAAATATTAGATCTCTTGCATCTAAAGCACTTATTGTAAATGAAATTTGAATTAAAGCAAATTAATATGTAGCATTAAATTAAGCAAGTCCTCTCAGATACAGTTATATACACTCGTTGTCCAATTTATTAGGAACACCTGAACACCTTCATGTTCATGCAGTTATCTAATCAGCCAATCATGTGGTAGCAGTGCAATGCATAAAATCATGCAGATACAGGGCAAGAGCTTCAGTTAACGTTCACATCAAATATCAGAATGTGGAAAAAATGTGATCTCAGTTACTTTAACCTTGGCATGTTTGTTGGTGCCAGATGGGCTGTTTTGAGTATTTCATAAACTGCTGATCTCCTGGGATTTTCACACACAATTGTCTCTAGAGTTCATGCAGAATGGTGCGAAAAACAGAAAACACTGAGTGAGTGACAGTTATGTGGGTGGAAATGCCTTGTTGATAAGAAAGGTCAGAGGAAAATGACCAGACTGGTTCAAGCTGCCAGGAAGAATATAGTAGCTCAAATAATTACACTTTACAACTGTGGTGAGCAGAAAAGCATCTAAGCATGCACAAAACATCAAACCTTGAGGTTGATGGGCTACAACAGCAGAAGACCATATTTGGTTCCACTCCTGTCAGCCAAGAACAGAAATCTGAGGCTATCATGGGCACAGACGCAACCAAACTCAGGAGTTGATGATTAGAAAGAAAAATCACCTGGTCTTTTTCCAGTTTTCAATTGCCAAGTTTCGGTGAGTCTGTAGCGCTGTAGTGATCTGGTAGCGCTGCACTGATGGGAACACTGGAAGAGACTGCGTCTGGGTTGGTGAAAGTCTTTGACAATCCTCATAGCCCTGGTCTTGCATCGTTGGCTGTAGATGTTTGTGATGCAGGGGAGAGAAGTTCTGATGGCCTTCTTTGCTGTCCTCACCACTCTGGACAATGCCTTTTGGTCCTGGGCCGTGGTGCCTCCGAACCAGGCAGTGATGCTCCCTGTGAGAAGACACTCCATAGTCCAAGTGTAGAAAGCTCTCAGCACCCTGTTGGAGACCTTGAACCTAGCCAGGCATCGTAGATGGTAGACCGTGGCCTCATTGATCATCAGGGGGCTGTAGTTCCTCACCTGCTTCCGTCAAATAATCATCTCCTTAATCTTGGTGACATTCAGGGAGAGACTGTTCTTTTGACACCATGTGGAGAGGACATCCACTTCCTCTAAGTAGGTCTTCTCATCGTTGTTAGTGATGAGGCCTACCACCACTGCATCACTGGCAAAATTCACCAACTTGTTGGAGCTCTGTGTGGCTGTGCAGTCACTGGTGTAGAGGGAGCACAGCAGGGGGCTGAGGATGCAGCCCTGAGGGGCTCCAGTGCTGAGAGTGAGTGTGGAGGATGTGTGGTTTAAGGAAGTCGAGAATCCAGTGGCAGATGGAGTTCAGCCCCAGATTCTGAAGCTTTTTGCAGAGGTATGAGGGGATGATGCTGTTAAAGGCAGAGCTGTAATCCACAAACAGCATCTGCATGTAGTTTCCTTTCCTCTGGTTCAGGTGGGAGAGGAAAGTGTGTAGGGTATGGTTGATGGTGTCTTCTGTGGACTTCTAGGACGGATATGCAAACTGTAACGGGTCTAGGCAGCTGGGGAAGGAGGAGCAGATGTAGGCTCTGACCAGCTTTTCAAAGCACTTCATCATTATAGAAGTGAGTGCTACAGGACGGCAGTCATTCAGCACGGGGGTTTTGGGGACAAGAATAATGGTGGAGAACTTAAAATGTGGGGACAAGATGCTGGTTGAGGGAGAGGTTAAAAATGGTGGAAAAGACTGGTGCTAGTTTGTTAGCACAGACTTTTAGCACATGTCTGGGGATGTTGTCCGGGCCATATGCTTTTCTGGTGTTAATTTTGTGTAGCACCTTCCTCATATCCAGTTCTGAAATGACCAGTCTTTCCTCTTCCCCAGCTTGACCTGATGGTTCATACTAACAGTTTTCCTGGTCTGTGTTAGTGGCAAACTCAAACCATGAATATAAGTTATTCAAGTCATTGGCTAGGGAGGCACTGCCATTATTTATGCTGGGGGGCTTGGGTTTGTAGTCTGGAACAGTTTGCATGTGTGGGAATAGTCCCTCCTAACAGAAACTCTGTATAGCCAAGCACCGCTGGGTGCCAACATCTCCAAGTCTGCGTCCTCCAGCGAGTCTTGTAGCGTGGCTTATGATCGGTCAGTCCAGAGCCACATTATATTTTGGGAGCAGTAAAATGCCGGCGTGATCGGACTTACCAATTGGCAGTGTTTTTATTGCCTAATAGCAGTCTCTGTTTTGTGTAACAGTGATCCAGCCTCCTTTCTCCCTGTGTACTGCAGGTTATGTGCTGATAAAAATCCAGCATGACTTTTTCAAAGTTAGTCTTGTTAAAGTCACCGATAATCACCAGTGCTGCTTCCAGGTGTGATGACTGTAGTAATCCAATGTCCCAGTGTAGTGTTGATAAAGCAGTGTCTGTGTGGGCCTGAGGTGGTGATGGTGGAGGTGAATTCTCAGGGTAAATAAAAGAGACGGCATTTGATAGTGAGGTAGGGCCAGTGTGCATAATTCCATAAGACGATGGGTGCGCCCTGCACTGCACCATTTGTTGTTGATCATAACACACACTCCACCACCCAAATTTTCCCTGAATTCTCCGTTCTGTCCATGCAGTGAAAGGAGAACCCAGGCAGCTGTACAGCATGGTCCAGAATGGTTGTCGTGAGCCATGTCTCGGTGAGACAAAGAGCTTTGCAGTCCCTGAAGCCTTGCTGGAACTGTATCCAGGCTCTAAGGTCATCCAGTTTGTCGTCAATGGACTGGACATTAGCTAACAATATGCTGGGCATTGGTGTGGTGTGTGCCCTGGCTTGTACCCGGTTCCTCATGCCGATTCTTTTTCCTCGTCATCATTGCCATTGTCTCAGGAGAGTAAATCTATTGTTTACCTGGCTCACAGTGATCGCCAGAGGCCAGTTGGGGTCAGGATGAAAACGGGACATAGAGTGGTGAGTAAAGTCTATTCCAATGTTGATTAAAGTTCGTCAGTCTTATATGTCTGTGGGCTAACTCAATATTAGTGCAAAACACAAGATAAAATACTCAAAAATTGCAGTGTGGGTTGCGATCACTAACATAGGCAGGCTTACTTAGTGGCACCATCTTAGTAAATCCTTTAATTAATTAATTTAATGAAATTTAATGAAATTAATTTCATTAATTTCCTTATCAAAATCATCATCTTGTGTACTAGATCCCTTACATACATGTTTCTTCAAACAAATAATACCAGAAACAAACAAACCTCTTCTACATAATTTGCACTGGCTATGTACCTAAATTGTTTAAATTAGCAGTTATCAAAGACCTGATTAAAAAAACCCGACCTTGATCCTTGTCAGCTATCCAACTGTAGGCCAATATCAAACCTCCCCTTTTTCTCCAACATCCTAGAAAAGGTTGAAGCATAGCAGTTATGCTCATTCTTGCATAGGAAAAACATTAATGAAATCTATCATTCAGAATTTAGGCCTCATCACATTACTGAGACAGTGCTAGTTAAAGTGGTAAATGACCTACTACTGGCCTCTGATCAAGGTTGTGTCTCCTTGCTTGTGCAGCTTTTGACACCATAGATCATAACATTCTTCTACATAGACTAGAAAATGTTGTTGGAGTTAAGTGAACAGCCCTCTCCTGCCTCAGGCCTTATTTGCTTAATCATTATCATTTTGGAGATGTAAATGGTGAGTGCTCTATGCACACAAAAGTAGAGTTTGGTGTTCCACAAGGCTCTGCTCTTTTCTCTATATTTGCTACCTCTGGGTACAATTATTCGTAAACCTGATATTAGCTTCCACTGTTGTGTTGATGACACACAGTTGTATATTTCAGCAAAGCCAGAGGAGAGACACCGGCTTAATGTCGAATGTGTAAAGGACACTGGATGCTGAGTAACTACCTCCTACTTAATTCCAACAAGACAAAATTATTTCTACTAGGACCACAGGCAACTAGAAGCAAGCTTTCTGATTACCTAGTAACACTAACTGGCCTTTCAGTTGCATCATGTGCAGCAGTAAAAGACCTTGATGTGATTATTGACTCCAGTCTTTCATTTGAAGCTCATGATCTACTACTATTGCTAAATTGCGAAATATTGCTAAGATAAGAAATCCAATATCTACATGATGCAGAAAAACTATTTCTTATCTTAAATCTCGTATTCTATTTCGTATCTTAAATGCCAGATACCAAAAAATGATCCACACATTGGCATCCTTTATGCAGAGGAACCACTGGAGTGGGGTGTGATCGGAACAAAGGGTAAAGGGGTGCCAATGGCCAGACATTCCTTTTTGATTGTGCTGTACTTAGTCTCCCTTACTGTGAGATTCTGCTTTGCTGTGAGTCCTGCCTGTCTCTACGATCTCAGGACAGCTCTCAGATGTTGTAAATGCTGCTGCCAATCATTAATGTAAATGATAATGTCATCTAAATAAGCATCAGCGTATGCAATGTGCGGGCAGAGTATTCTGTCCATGAGATGTTGAAATGATGCTGGGCCTCCAAACAAACCAAATGGAAGGGTGATAAATTGGTGTAACCCAAATGGAATGGAAAAGACAGTTTTTTCTTGAGATATTGGAGTCAAGGGAACCTGCCAATACCTGTTGTTTAAATCCATTGTTGAATAAATGTGAGCTACACATAACTGATTGGGCACTTCATCAATGCATAGTATTGGGTATGCATCAAATTTAGACACCGCATTGACTTTTCTAAAGTCCACAAAAAAAAAATGGACCATCCCATTGGCCTTGGGCACCAAGACCACCAGGCTGCTCCAATCACTGTGGGACTGCAATATTACTCCCATTCCAAGCATAGCCTTGAGTTCATCCCGAACCACATTTTTTTTGGGTAAAAGGTATTGGTGGCTGAGTACCACCACACCTGGAAGTCTTGATGAGGTGCTCTATGAGCTCCATGCAACCGGGTAGAGGCAAAAACACATTGGAGAATTCCCTTTGCAACCTGTGCTCTCTGAAATGGTGAGAGGTGTTCTGCACAGGGGACCGGGGTGAATTGGGCCACAACTTTTAGATTTACCTCTGGTCCCAGGTCCTCCCTCTTGGGAACCACCATTACCAGAGTCACAGGAACCACCTCTCTCCACGGTTTCAGGAGATTGAGATGGTATATTTGAAGTCCATCACCTCTATCTGTTTGCCTGTCCTCATAATCGACTTCTCCGACTGGCTGTGTGACCTTTTGCTCTCAGGTCCAGAACATAGTAATTTTCATTTTTGCTGTTAGTAGGTCCCTCCTCCCAATTTTGCCTAATGATGTCTAAGATGCCACAAGGCTTTTGTCCATCTCGTACTGCAGACAACAGGGGTTCAATCCACTTATCCCAATTTCATTGTGAATAAACTTACAAATCATATTTTTAAGCATTTCATTAAACCATTCGACCAGCCCATCCGTTTGTGGATGGTAAACACTGGTAGAAATCAATTTATTCCCTAATAATTTGTATAGTTCACGGATGGTGCGTGGCATAAAGTTAGTGTCCTGGTCAGTCAGAATCAGAATACCCTGGAAGAGTTCCTCCACAATGCTGCCTGCCGAGATGTTGCAAAGCACCATGGCTTCCACATATCGCGTTGCCTAGTCCACTAAAACTAACACAAAGCAATGCCCTCACGCAGACCGTTCTAATGGCCCAATGAGGTCCATTCCAATCCTATCCAAGGGGACCTCGATTAATGGGAGCAGGCACAATGGGGCTTTTGGGGTGGCCAGCGCATTCACCAGCTGACATTTTGCAACATGCCGTGCACCACATGCATACACTGCCATTGCCCGGCCAATAGAAATGGGCCATGAGAAACTTTAGTGTTTTATCCTGCCCCAAATGCCCAGCCATGGAATTATGATGAGCTGCATGGAACAGGAGTTCCCCAAGGCTCTTCAGTACAAACAAGTGAGTCATCTTTTCCTTGGTTTGAGTGTTCTGCATCAGTTGATACAACCCATCCTTAATAACTGAAAAGTACAGGTGGGATGTCGCAACATTAGACTGGATTTGCTGACCATCAATGAGCCTCACTTGGTCAAAGGCATGCCTCAGGATCGCATCACGTGACTGCTCCAAGGGCAAATCCCAGAGGGGAATCCTCGCAAAGGGTGGAGGGGCAGAGCCCACCCCACCTTCTGTGTCCCCTTGTTCCCCGGAGCTGACATCAATGGCCCCAGCACAACCTCCCCAGCCAACAGTGAGCACATTTCACACCATGCCTTGCTCCTGCAGGACCCATCCACAAACATTTCTCTTACTAATGCCTGAAACCCAGGTGAGATGAGGACTAACCACTGACTCTACTCTACGCTTTTGCCACTGAAATTTAATAATGACTGGTACCAGAGGATACTCATGAACATTCTCGTACACACACTTCACTTTCACCAATCATGCATTTTCCAGTGCCCTGCTTTGAATCAGTCTTTGATGGATGGTGGTTTTGTTACACCCTGAGTCCACCAAGGCCTGATGTGTACTCCCTTGTATACTCACTGATGTGCAGTAAATTCCTGCTTGATCGGGGGAGGCTTGCAGCACATCAGGGATCCTGTTTAGTGTTCCCCCTTCCCTGAGGGAATGCTGACCCTGGAAATGCCTGGCTTCCCTGCCACACCTGCAAATCTGCCCAGGCTTTACCCAGTCCTGGTGGGCACAGACAATTCTTTGTGGAGAGAGAGGGAGCTGGGGGAGACATCTGAGGAGAAGGAAAAGGGGCAGGCAAGGAAAAGTTGGAGAAAACAGGGTTCAAGGGGGAGGTTGGGGAGGATTTTTGGGCCCCAGTACCTTGGTTCCGCAGAGCTGGGACTGGTGTAAGTCAAGCAATCCTTCACCAGCTGAGCTGCTTCATCCAGGGATGCAAGCTGTTTGCACTGCACCCACTCCAACCATTCCTGTTGGAAGTTGATTGAGAAATTGCTCCAGTACCAACAGTTCCGCATCACACTCCCCCACCATCAACCAGGGGTAAAAGGAGTCCGTCATCTGCTGTGCATGGGCGAAGGGGCGGCCCATCTCGGGGAGCTGCAGTGACTGGAAGCATCAGCAGTGCTCCTCTGGTGTCCAACTGACATGCTGCAGGACTGCCCTCTTGACACTTTGGATACTCCAGGTGCATCCGTGACAGCAGCTGCTGGGTGGCAAGCTGGGCTTCCCCTGATAGCAAGGGGAGGAGTCAGGGAGCCCCCGTCTCCTCTGGCCATATTCACGCAGCTGCAGCATGTTTGAAAAGCTCTAAGAAGGCCTCATACGTAAGTTCTTTTAACACACTTAGCACTGCTTGACATGAAGTTTCTGTTGTTAATTCTATTGTATTCAAGAAAAAGTCTCTGGCAAATATTTTGTCTGAGATCTGGTGTTCTTTTCTTACATTGCATGTAAAAGATATTATTCAAGCCTGGCTAACATCTTTTCTCTAGACATTTTTTAACTGTGAGGTGATGTATTGTACTAGCAGGAGAGTTACGTATATGATGCTGCATTTACATATATACCAAATCTTTTGTTAGCTTGTCCTGGGCATCCATGATTGTGATTTGTCCAGCCTTGTATATTTACATCATAATTTAATTATTATGAAGCATTTGTAACAGTTTTTTCACACAGTAATATTAAGTGGACTTGTAAAACTTCTTGCAGTTGCCATGGATATTACCTGTTTTGTCTAAATTATTGATTTGCATGATTTTTACTTTAGTACAGTGTTTATTGTTCAATGATAAACAATTTTACCATTTTACCATTAGACTGATCCACAAGTATGTCCATTTGTATTCTGAAGAGAGCGGTACATTCCTGACACAGACACATGATAATCTGCAAACAGTAAACACAGTGTAACTGCATTTAAAAGATCACACCCATTCACCTGATGTTTGTTGATGCTGTACAGGAAGAACACCCAGGCAAGAACAAAGGAGAACACATCAGCTAACCTTCAGTGACAGCCCATTTTTTTTCACTGGTTTGCCCCTTTTTTGGTTGAGTTTTGGAAAGTGTGCTGAAATAAATGCAAGCCCCAAGCTCCTGGTTTCCACCTTCCTTTTCCTCCTCTGCCTCCCTAACAATCTATCTTCCAGTGCTCTGTCTCTCTCTCCACAGGGGGAGCATCCTGAGCCCACCAGAGCTGGGGCAAAGCCCGGCAGGTTTGTTGGTGCTGGGGGGATGATGGGCATTTCCAGGATCAGTGCTCCCTCACGGAGTTGGGAATTCTGATCCAGATCCTTGACACACCTCAGGCCTCCCCTGATCAAGCAGGAACGTACCACATCCCAGTGAGTATACAATGGATTACACATTACAGCCATGGTGGACTCGGGGTGTAGTCAGTGCAAGGCTTTCGGTAATGCATGTTTGGTGAAGGTGAGGTGTGTGCATGGGGATGTTCACGAAAATCAGCTGGTGCCTGTATATATAAATTTCCAGTGCCAAACGCATAGAATGGAGGTGGCAGTTATTCCCAATTGTTGGTACTGAAGAACCATCAGGAAATGTTATTCAAGGTGGCTCAGTATAATCCAATGACGATGCATCTAGAACAAGATAAAACACTCTCCCATGTAATGGCTTGTTTTTATTGGCCAGGCATTCGCAGTGATGTACGCAGGTGGTGTGCAGCATGTCGCAAATGTCAGCTGGTAAATCCGCCCTAAAGGCACCATTGCACCCATTAACCTTAATCAAGGTCCCATTCGAAATACCTTTGTGTTAGTCATAGTGGACTACGCAAAATGACATCCAGAAGCAGTGTTTCTATTCTATTGGACTATATTCTAGTCCAGAATGCAGCAGCAAGAATCGTTACTAGAACCAGAAGATATGACCACATCACCCCTATCTTATCCACACTGCATTGGCTCCCAATCAAATTTCGTATTGATTATAAAATACTACTATTGACCTATAAAGCACTAAATGGTCTCATGCCACAGTACCTGAGCGAACTTTTGGTCTTTTATGATCCGCCACACCTCAAAAGGTGCAAGCTATTTATTGGTACCTCGAATAGTGCGTGCTACAGCTGGGGGTAGAGCTTTCTCTTACAAAGCCCCACAGTTATGGAACAGCCTTCCACTTAGTGTTCGGGGCTCAGACACAGTCTCAGTGTTTAAGTCTAGGCTGAAAACATATTTGTTTAGTCAAGCATTTTGTGAATATTTTTTTTCTCAGGTACAGGGGCAGGTCTGGAGGGTTCACAGGCATTGAGTGTTGTGGTGAACTGGGATGTCTGTATGCTGTCGCCCCCCCACTCTCACACGTTCACTCAGGTTTGTCGACGGTGGAGTGGCTGGCTGCCTTATGTCCCAGGGTGCCCTCATGTCTGTGTTAGCTTCTGGCTCTCCCTTTTAGTTATGCTGTCATAGCTAGTCTTGCCGGAGTCCCTGCTTGCACTCTGCATGCAAAGTATATTGTGCTTAACCATTAGAGGAC
>CM040994.1:10154670-10165811 GCA_022985145.1 Pangasius djambal
TTGATGGGGAATATTGTTTTTCATTAGTGAAGTCTATGCCTCAAAGAATTCAGGCTGTCATAAAAGCCAGAGGAGGAGCAACAAAGTACTAATTGTGTTTTTTTGTTGATGATTCCATAATATTTTCCTCAACATTGAGTGATTCCATACTTTTTTCCTCTACTTGATTTGGAAAATGACATGCCATTAATAAAAAAAAAAAGTCAATGAATTTTTTTGATGTATGTTTCACAAAGCCAGAATGTTAAGCTATTGAACAAAACCTTTTTTGTGTCATATCTGTGATTTGTTTGTTTGCTATAAAGTTAAAAAAGCTGGGTGAACATCCTCTAAGTGTGGTAAATTGGTGGCATGCTTAATAGAGGTAAATTCTTTTATTTTGGAAGGGGTGTTTCAGAAACCCTGATTTACACCATTTATACCCCTTTTGTCTCAAAATGTAAATGTGCCGCTCTGGTCATAGTTAAAAAATAAATAAATAAATAAAATAAATAATGGTATGTTTCTACTATTGCCACTAACAATAATACTATGAAACAAAATATGAAACAACTATGAACTATGAAACAAAATAATATACTATTAACAAACTTGTAATGAATAGGTCAAAGGTGCATGATAATGAGGTTCTTGGAGGAAGCATTAGGCAGAGGTGGAGCAGTAGGCGGAGGTTCCTTCACAGTGCTACACAGCAGTCTCTGAACTACGAGTCTTCGAATTACTTCATGAGCTGCACGTAATATGGAAAATTTTAATTCATACTACCATGCTATTGTAAACGTAGCGAATGTGTGCTTAATTAATTATAATAAAAATATAACTCGATTGCTGCAGCATTTCTGACAATGACATACAATTTGTTTTTATCCAAGCCATTCAATGACAGTAGCACAGTTTAGCATGTCCTCATGTGCTTATTTAAGTATTAGTTACCAGTATTAGTTATTTATTTAATGGCTTTTTTTTAATGCTTTTAAGTTTTATTGTATGTTTTGGGGAAATGCATCTAAGTGAAATGAAATCTAAGGCCAAGTTCAACACTCTAACATGTAAGGTATTCATATCTTTGATTTCATGATAGCTAACACTTTCATCCATATAATACAAACAAAGTTTACAACGTCAACAAAATTGAACATGAATTCAACATGATTACCTTCTTGATTCTCACTGTTTTGTTTGGTAAAATAAAAGTAAATAATATTTAGTAATATTATCATCTCCCTATTTTCATTTGATTTATGTTATTCAGTGTATTAGTGCCGATCTTTAAGAATAAGGGTGACATGCAGAGTTGCAGCAACTATAGGGGGATAAAGTTGATGGGCCATACGATGAAGCTATGGGAAAGAGTAGTGTAAGCTAGGTTAAGGAAGGTAGTGGAAATTTGTGAGCAGCAGTATGGCTCAGATGCAATTTTTGCTCTGAGAATTTTGATGGAGAAGTATAGGGATGGTCAGAGGGAGTTGCAATGTGTGTTTGTAGACTTGGAGAAAGCGTATGACAGGGTGCCAAGAGAAGAGCTGTGGTACTGTATGAGGAAGTCAGGAGTAGCAGAGAAGTATGTCAGAGTGGTGCAGGACATGTATGAGAGGAGCAGGACAGTGGTGAGGTGTGCTGTAGGTCATACAGAGGAGTTCAAAGTGGATTGCATCAGGGATCAGCTCTGAGCCCCTTCCTGTTTGCTATGGTGATGGACCAGTTGTCGGAGGAAGTGAAGTGAAGTGAAGTGACTTGTGGCCAAGTATGGTGACCCATACTCGGAATTTGTGCTCTGCATTTAACCCATCCAAGTGCACACACAGTAGTGAACACACACACACCCATGTGCCATTTTAGCTGCGGCGCCCAGGGAGTAGTTGGGGGATCGGTGCCTTGCTCACCTCAGTCATGGTATTGAGGGTGGCAGAGAGCGCTGGTCATTCACTCCCCCCACCTACAAGCCCTGCCGGACCCAAGACTCGGACCCACGACCTTCGGGTTCACCTTCGGGTTACAAGTCCGACTCTCAGACCATTAGGCCACGACTGCCAGACAAGACAAGAGTCTCCTTACACAATGATGTTTGCGGATGACATTGTGATCTGTAGTGAGAGCAGGGAGCAGGTGGAGAAAACCTGGAGAGGTGGAGGTTTGCGCTGGAGAGAAGAGGGATGAAAGTCAGTCGTAGTAAGACTGAGTACATGTGTGTTAATGAAAGGGAGGGAAGTGGGGTACTTGGGGTCAACAGTCCAGAGTAATGGTGAGTGTGGGAAAGAGGTAAAGAAGCGAGTTCAGGCAGGTTGGAATGGGTGGAGAAAGGTGTCGGGAGTTCTGTGTGATAGAAAAATATCAGTGAGAATCAAGGAGAAGGTGTACAAGACAGTGGTGAGACCGGCCATGCTGTATGGTTTAGAGACAGTGTCACTGAGGAAGAGACAGGAGTCAGAGCTAGAGGTAGCAGAGCTGAAGATGTTGAGGTTCTCTTTGGGAGTGACAAGGCTGGACAGGATTAGGAATGAGTACATCAGAGGGACAGCTCATGTTGGACGTTTGGGGGACAAAGTTAGGGAGGCCAGATTAAGATGGTTTGGACATGTTCAGAGGAGGGAGAGTGAGTATATTGTATGTTGGACATGGAGCTGCCAGGCAGGAGGCGAAGAGGAAGGCCAAAGAGGAGGTATATGGATGTAATAAATGAGGATATGAAGCTAGTGGGTGCAAGTGTTGAGGATGCAGAAGATAGGGATAGGTGGAGAGTGATGATTCGCTGTGGTGACCCCTGAAGGGAAAAGACGAAAGAAGATGTTATGCAGTCTATCTGTATCAACGTCTTTCATAGAATGCCAAGGAAAGAAAGATTGCAAAGAAAAAAATAAGGAACTCTCAGTTGCAGCCAAAGGCAGCATCCCTCTCACAAGTTGGCTGAAGAGAGAGAATTAAGATGAAGGTACTGTTTCAAGTACTTTTTGTTTAAAATAATGGTTTAATAGCTTATTAGATTACAGTCTTAAAAATAGACACTTAAGAACAATAACAAGTGTTTATTAATGGAATAATTCACCCAAAATGATAATTCTGTCATCATTTACTCACCCATATGCAGTTCCAAACCTGTATGACTTTGTTCTGTGGAACATAAGATATTTTTAAGAATGTTTTTTGTCCTTATATTGAAAGCCAGTGGGGACCAAAATGGAGCTTGTTTTGGAGCAGATGGAGCGAAATGGAGCAGATCCAAAAGTTGACCCATCCTTGATGGCCTTACAATTTCCAACAGACTCAGCTCATATTGATCAGTGAAAAATAAAGGGTAACAGCAACTATATAAAGTTCTGCTGCTCTCTCGGGCCATGTCAACCAGTAGCTGGCTTTCCAAAAAATCCACAAGGACGCTCTTTTCAGAGCTGGCAACAACTGGCTGGAGTACTCTGTGGAAAAAGATGCAATGTACTGCTTTAGTTGCCTTTAGAACAGCATGCAGAACAGTTGGAGTTGTTAACTGGAGGAAGGCTGTTGAAAAGATTCATGAGCATGCAGCCACTGAAGCCCATATGATCAGTCTGCTGAGCTGGGCCAACTATAGAAAGGGCCTTTAGTTGAAGCTTTTAAAGCTCAGGCTGCAGAATGTGAGTTACAAAATGAAATAGAAAGAAAGAAAAACAGAGAAATCCTATTTCGGTTAATAGACATCATAGTATATTAGGCAAGGCAAGGACTTGCATTTAGGGGCCATGATGAAAGTAGCACCAGTTCAAACAGAGGAAACTTCTTTGAGGTTGTGCACCTCTTAGCTGAGTATGACAGTGTCTCCAGAATGCATCTTGAGTGTATCCAGATCACTCAGTCCCACAAGAAGAAGCCACAGGTGACACTTTTATCCAATAGGACCCAAAATGACCTAATAAGAGCTCTTGCAACACAAGTGAAGAATACAATTTTGTAAGAGATTAATGAGGTCAAGATATTTTCAATTCTTTTGGTTGAAACTACTGATGTGCCACACCCAGAGCAAGTATCCTTTGTGGTCCAGTTTGTCCAAGACAAACTGTCCTCTTCTAGCAAGCTGCATTCATAGAAATGCAAAAGTTGTTAGATGCTGGAGAAAAAACCTGAAAAATAAAATGGCTGACTGACACATGCTGGGCCTGTCGAGAAAATGCCTTAAAAGTACTAGAGAAAGTCTTTTCTGCAGTTATGCAGATGTTGAAAAAATTGTCAGAGAGCAATGCACCTGATCGAGCTCCAGGTGATACTCTGATGATTCATAAATTTTGAGTTTATGCTTTGTTTGGAAGTGGCCACCCCAGTGTTTCAAGAAACTGTTGTTGCATCAGCTGCTCATCAGTGTAAAGATGTAGATCTGGCAGTGTCATACACAGTTGTGGAAGGAGTGCTAAAAAGGCTTCAGGAACTGAGGGCAGAAAGTGAATTCAAGGTTGTGTTTGAAAAAGCAAAGGAGTGGGCTGAGGCTGCTGGAATTGAGGTTCCTGACAAAATATCTGGTGAGTCAAGACCCAGAAAAATACCTGAAAGATATAAGTACAGTTCAAGGTAGACAGTCAGGTCTGGAAGTATTTGGACAATGACAGAGTTTTTGTGATTTTGCCTTTATACACCACCACAATGGATTTGAAATAAAACAATCAAGATGTGATCGAAGTGTAGACTTTCAGCTTTATTTTAAGAGGTTCCACAAAAAATATGGCATTTACCATTTAGGAATTACAGCCATTTTCAACAAAGTACCTAAGGCCTTAGAGAACCATTCAACCACAAATAAGATTAACATGTTGTCCTGGGATGCAGGCAGTCCGGTGATAAAGTCTAGAAAGGTGGGACCACACGTGCAAAGGGATAGGCAAAGGGCCTGTGGGTCTTGTCCTGGGCTTCTTGTTGTGAGCACATACCTGGCAGGCTGCTATATAGGCCCAAAACAACCTGGTCCATACCTAGCAACCAGAAACACCTACATAGGTATTCCAGGGTGTGGGTGACCATAAAGCCTATCTGGAGGCCCTCCACTCAGGTTGGGCTCAACCTGGAGTGCACACTGAATTTTCCACCCCCCAGCAAACTGGAGCCATAATTTATGTTTCAGGGACAATAGTTTCTGGTGCTCAGAAAATGGGGGCTCCCACTGGCGGGAGAGGGCATTGGGCTTAGCCTTCTTTGAGCCTGGTCGAAACAACAGCACAAAAGAGTGCCTACCTGGCCTGGTGGGGGATAAGACACTTGCCCTGCTGAATGTAGGCCATTCCTATGGTCTGTCCAAACCAGGAATTGGTGTTTTACTCCCTAAAGCCAGTGTCTTCATTCCTCTAGGGCCAGTTTAACTGCCAGGAGTCCCTGGTCCCCAATATTATGCTCTGCAGGAGTGAGTCAATGTGAAAAGAAGGTGCATCCATCTCTACCACAAAGGGGACCTGGGGTTCTGGGAGCTGCAGGACTGGGGCTGTGGACAGGTGGAGCTTGAGCTCCTTGAATGCCTCCTGGGTTTCTGAGTTCCAATGAAACTGCCTTGTAGACTTCTTTGTAAAGGTGGTTAGTGGTCTGGCCATGGTGCTAAAATTCCAGATGAAATGCAGGAAGAAATTAGCAAAGCCCAAAAAGTGTTGCACTAGGTGGACAGTTGTCGGATGCAGCCAGTTCATGACTGCCTTGGTCTTACCTGTTAAATTTTCAAAATGCAGCATTATTGTAACAACCCAGCCTGGGGCTGCATCATCAGCTTTGGCCAACCTGTGCCTACCAGAGGGAATGTAGTCTCCCATGGCTTTCCACTCAGGGCCTGATAGGGAGAACAGTCTTCCCCACAGAGGACTATTACCAGGGAGAAGGTCAATGGTACAGTGGTATGCAGTAGTTAAAATCTACCAAAGTGGTCCAAGGAAGGACAACCGGTGAACCGATGGGCACCCAAGGCTCACTGATTTGCGTGGGGAGCGAAAGCCAGCCCGTCTGATCCAATCCAACAGAAGAGCTACTGTAGCACAAATTGCTGAAAAAGTTAATGCTGGCAATGATAGAAAGGTGTCAGAACACATCGCACTGCAGCTTGCTGCATATGGGGCAGTCAGAGTACCCATGCTGTCCCCTGTCCACTGCCGAAAGCACCTATAACTGGCACGTGAGCATCAGAACTGGACCATGGAGCAATGGAAGAAGGTGGCTTGATCTGATGAATCACATTTTCTTTTACATCATATGGACGGCCAGGTGCGTGTTCATAACTTACCTGGGGAAGAGATGGTACTAGGATGCACTATGGCAAGCCGGCGGAGGCAGTGTGATGCTCTGGGCCGTACCACTTTGTACATCCCTTCATGGGAACAGTATTCCCTAATGGCAGTGAACTCTTTCAGCAGGATAATGTGCCCTGCCACACTGCAAACATTGTTCTGGTATGGTTTGAGGAACATGCCACAGAGTTCAAGGTGTTGACTTGGCCTCCAAATTCCCCAAATCTCAATCCAGTCAAGCAGCTGTGGGACTTAGAAAACTTAGAGGATTTGCTGCTAATGTCTTGGTGCCAGATACTACAGCACACCTTCAGAGGTCTTGTGGAGTCCATGCTTTGATGGATTAGAGCTGTTTTGGTGGCACAATATTAGTCAGGTGGTTTTAATGTTATGGCTGATCAGTGTGTATGTGTGTGTGTGTGTATATATATATATATATATATATATATATATATATATATATATATATATACACACAATATTGCCAAAAGTTTTGGGACATCTGCCTTTACATGCAGATGAACTTTAATGATGTCCCATTCTTAATCCGTAGGGTTTAATATGGAGTTGGCCCACCCTTTGCAGCTATAAAAGCTTCAACTCTTCTGGAAAGGCTTTCCACAAGGCTTAGGAGTGTGTTTATGGGAATTTTTGACCATTCTTCTAGAAGCGCATTTGTGAAGTCAGGCACTAATGTTGGACGAGAAGGCCTGGCTCGCAGTCTCCGCTCTAATTCATCCCAAAGGTGTTCTATCGGGTTGAGGTCAGGACTCTGTGCAGGCCTCCACACCAAACTCGCTCGTCCATGTCTTCATGTACCTTGCTTTGTACACTGGTATGCAGTCATGTTGGAACAGGAAGGGGCCATCCCCAAACTGTTCCCACAAAGTTGGGAGCATGATATTGTCCAAAATGTATTGGTATGCTGAAGCATTAAGAGTTCCTTTCACTGGAACTAAGGGGCCAAGCCCAACCCCTGAAAAACAACCCCACACCATAATCCACCCTCCACCAAACTTTACACTTGGCACAATGCAGTCAGGCAAGTACCGTTCTCCTGGCAACCGCCAAACCCAGACTCGTCCATCAGATTGCCAGACAGAGAAGCGTGATTCGTCACTCCAGAGAACACGTCTCCACTGCTCTACAGTCCAGTGGTGGTGTGCTTTACACCACTGCATCTGACGCTTTGCATTGCACTTGGTGATGTAAGGCTTGGATGCAGCTGCTCGGCCATGGAAACCCATTCCATGAAGCTCTCTACACACTGTTCTTGAAAGTTGGCGACTTCTGCGCACTGTGTGCCTCAGCATGCGCTGACCCCGCTCTGTGATTTTACGTGGCCTACCACTTCGTGGCTGAGTTGCTGTTGTTCCCAGTTGCTTCCACTTTGTTATAACACCACTAACAGTTGACCGTGGAATATTTAGTAGTGAGGAAATTTCACGAATGGACTTATTGCACAGGTGGCAACCTATCACGGTACCATGCTTGAATTCACCGAGCTACTGAGAGTGACCCATTCTTTCACAAATGTTTGTAGAAGCAGTCTGCATGCCTAGGTGCTTGATTTTATACACCTGTGGCCATGGAAGTGATTGGAACACCTGAATTCAATGATTTGGAGGGGTGTCCCAAAACTTTTGGCAATATAGTGTATATACACACACATACACATACTATTCTGTACTAATGTGCTAAATCTTTCATCTACATCCATCTAAATATGCTGTATGTTCCACAACAAAACAGTTATTTATATATATATAAACAATTTATATGATGGTGTGATGGTTTGTTTGTGGAAAAACTAATTAAGTGTGAACATTCACTACTGTTCCTTTAAGTTTGTAATCATTCAGAAATTGACTTGTTTTCTCAATCAATATAGCATTAGATTGCTCAGAAATAAAATCTAGACATTGTTAAGGTTGTAATGTACAGCTGATTTTTAATGGACTTCTACATAGGCATACAGAGGCCCATTTTTGGTGACCAACACTCCGGTGATCCAATGGGACACTGTGTTAGCTAACCTTAAGTTATCATGTTAAAAGTCTAATTAATCATTAGAAAACCCTTGTGCAATTATGTTAGCATAGCTGAAAATCATTGTGCAGTTTAAGGAAGCAATAAAACTGACCTTCTTTGGGCTACTTAAGTATCTGGAGCATCAGCAATTGTGGTTTAAAATATGGTCTCAAATGGTCAGAAAGAAAGAGCTTTCTTTAGAAACTCATCAGTTGATTGTTGTTTTGAGAAATTAAGGCTATTCCATGCATAAAATTGCCAAGAAACCAAAAATATCTTTAAAAGGTGTGTACTACTCCCTTCATAGAACAGCAAAAACTGGCTCTAACCAACATATAAAGAGAAGTGTGAGGCCCCAGTGCACAACTGTGTAGAAGGATTAAAAAAAATCAGTCTCTAGTTTGAGAAACAGACACCTCACAGGTTCTCAGCTAGAAGCTAAATACTACTCACAAAACACCAGTCTCATCTTCATCAGTAAAGAGGTGACTCCGGGACGCTGGCCTACCAGGCAGTTTTATTAAAAAAAACATTTCTGTGACTAGCCAATAAAAGCAAATGATTAAAATGGGCAAAAGAACATGGAAAAAGTGTTATGGACAGATGAATTTAAGCAGTGCACTACATTATGCAAGACTTAATGTAGCATTAGCTTTGGCTTCGCAATTATGCCGCCGAGTCATCACCCATCGCCCCGCTATAAGGGCTCTAATGCCAGAGTTGGGGGATCGCTAACTCTGCCTAAGGCATCCCGACTTTCCCCTACAGAAACTATGTTGCTCTCACTCCCACTAACCCTCTCTAGAGTCTGGATACACACCTCTAATGCTGCAATCTTCTCTGTCAGAGAGCTAACTAATATACACTTTATCACAAGTAAAGCTATTACTAACGACGGCGGAAGAAAACACCCCCTCAATGCGTACTTACGAGGACTCAGAGTAGTCTCCTCAATTCCAAATTTCTCCAACTTCAGCAAGTGACGTCAAATCAACATGGCTGTGCACAGCAACAGTAATAAACAAAGCAGCAACTCTTACCTTTAAATGAATTATGCTGGATCTAAAAGTATTTGCCTTAGATCAATAAACATAAAGACATACTCGCTTGTTAAACCTATAACACTGACTATACTGTTTGCTGTTTTGAGGAGGAAAATATACAACACTCATCACAGTTAGCTGGCAAGCTTGTTGCGAACAAAAGATGAACATGTTGGCATCCGTGTTTTTTTCCCCACTTTGTAGCGCAAATGAACAGAGCTTGAAAATGATATTGTTCTGTTAGCTGAATGCAGCAAAAGGCCACACCTAAAACTCCACCTCCCTCCTAGCTTACATCCAGTTTCCAGAATAATCAACCCCCTCCTCATATGACCTCAACCCAATTGAGCATGCTTTTCCCTTACTGAAGAAAAAATTGAAGGCAGAAAGGCCCACAAACAAGCAGCAACCGGAGGCGGCTGTATTAAAGGCCTGGAAAAGGGGAGGGTTTGGTGATGTCCATGGGTTCCAGACTACAGGCAGTCATTGACTGCAAAATATTAAAAATAATCCTTATATTTATAATTGTGTCAGTTTGTCCAATTACTTTGGAGCCTGTGAAAATGGAGGGACTATGGAAAAATGGCTGCAAATCCTAAATAGTTAATGCAATATTTTTGTTTTCAATTAAATGTGAAAGTCTACACTTTGATCATATCTTGATTGCTTCATTTCCAATCCATTGTGAAGGTGTACAGAGGCAAAATTACAAAAATTGTGTCACTGTTACAAATAGTTATGGACCTGAAAAATAATTATGGAGAAAAAGCTAGCACCCCGGTATAGCGATCACACACGAACTTTAAAACAGACCACTCGAAAACTAGAACGTAAATAGCGTCAAACTAAATTAGTAGTATTTCAAATAGCATGGAAGGAGAGCCTTGTGAGCTATAGGAAAGCTCTTAGTGCTGCTAGATCAGTGTATCTCTCCACCCTAATTGAAGATAACAGAAATAATCCTAGATTCTTATTTAATACTGTAGCAAAATTAACTAGGAATAAGACCACAATAGAAACACACACACAATCATTATATAGCAGCGATGACTTCATGAATTTTTTCAATGGTAAAATGGAAAATATCAGGCAAGAAATTCAGACTATTAATTTAAAACCAGGCAGTTTTATAACTAACCCTTGAGATGATAATATAATAATATTAGATCAACAATTACAACGTTTTACTCCCCTTGAAAAGACCGAACTAATTTCACAAATTTCATCATCAAAATCAACCTGTTTACTAGATCCCTTACCTACTTGTTTCCTCAAACAGATAATTCCTGAAACAATCAAACCTCTTTTAAAGATAATAAATTCTTCCCTTAGCATTGGCTATGTTCCTAAATCTTTTAAATTAGCAGTTATCAAGTGCTTGATTAAAAAACCTGACCTTGACCCCTGTCAGCTGTCTAACTATAGACCAATATCTAACCTCTCCTTTATCTCCAAGGTCCTAGAAAAGGTTGTAGCACAGCAGCTATGCTCATACTTACATAGGAATAACATTCATGAAATGTATCAGTCAGGATTTAGGCCTCATCATAGCACAGAGATAGCACTGGTTAAAGTGGTAAATGACTTACTACTGGCCTCTAATCAGGGTTGTGTCTCCTTGCTTGTGCTGCTTGACCTTAGCGCAGGTTTTGATACTGTTGATCATGCTATTCTCCTCGATAGACTAGAAAATGTAGTAGGCATTAAGGGGACGGCCCTCTCCTGGCTCAGGTCTTATTTGACGGATCGTTATCAGTTTGTAAACGTAAATGGTGACTTCTCTTCTCTTACTAAGGTAAAGTTTGGTGTCCCGCAAGGCTCTGTTTTAGGCCCACTGCTCTTTTCT
>CM040994.1:10165911-10200474 GCA_022985145.1 Pangasius djambal
GTTTGCTGGGGATGGTGCCACCTGGGGGCTGTGGAGATGGCTTGGGGATCACATATGGGGAGCTGTACTGTAATGGCTTGGGACTGCGATTGCTGTAGTGGCTTTGGGGCTGCGGTTGCCACGAGCAGCTTCGTACTCAGGACTCCATCAGTGGACAGTGGATAGATTTTAACCAACCGGACTTCTTGCGGAAACTGTGCTGAATTTATTGGTTGCACAATTGCACTACTTGTCCTTATAGCGCACAATAATAGAAGGGATTTATTTATAATCGCACTATCCGTTGCACCCAGATGAGGATGGGTTCCCTTTTGAGTCTGGTTCCTCTCAAGGTTTCTTCCTCATATCATCTCAAGGAGTTTTTCCTTGCCACCATTGCCACTGGCTTGCTCATTAGGGATAAATTCACAGTGATAAATTCAAATATTTACAATATATTTTTTGTGAATCCATTTATTTCTGTAAAGCTGCTTTGTGACAATGTCCATTGTTAAAAGAGCTATACAAATAAAACTGAATTGAATTGAACCTGACTGTAATTTACAATGAATTTTAATTGTAACTGTACAAGTACTTTAAGCTTTAAAACTTGCAAATATGTCAGTTTCAAACTTATTTAAAAATGCACAATTTTATAAGCATTGAATTTTATGGAGTATTTATGACTGTAAACTATCCCTCAAAAATGAAATGTCCATATTTGAAAGAAATTTGAATTTACAAAATTGAAAGCTGTGCATTTGTAAACTGGCTGTATTGTTGAGTTGTAAGATTTTTATTCACATTCACTTTGATTTTAAGCAACTTACCTTCAGTCTCTTCAGCAATGTTTCTCTTCTCTTTATGTTTACTTTTCTCCAAAGCTGCTCAAACTGAGAACCTACTGGCCACAGTGGTCAAGTTCTTATATTGTTTAAAGAGCAGTGATTATTCCTTTTGTTGACACATTTCCCTTTGAGACAGGAAGTCAGAGTGACTGGATGTTGGAGTGCTTGACTGATTTACACAGCCAGTAGCGGTCAAGATACACCACACCACACCACACCCCTCCCAGGCTAAGCTAACCTGACAGTAGCTTAGTGAGGTTTATGGTTAGCGGTGTTGATGGTGATGGAGAGCTGCAGGGTACCACCAGGGTACATCTGATATGTCTGGGTGGTAGATAAAATGATATTACTTACTCTTACTGATGGAGAAGCCCTGGCAGTGTATATCGCATTCTCAATCTGAGGTTCTGGCATTCTGGCAATGAACAGCCTCAAGTTGGTAAAAAAATTTTTTTAAAAAAGTTTCGATTTCCCATTTTGGGATGAACTGAAATGCCAACTGTGCCCCAGCCCTCCACGGCCGACATCAGTGCCTGACCTCACTAATGCTCTTGTGACTGAATGGGCAAGTACCCACAGCCAAGTGGATAGCCTTCCCAAAAAATTAAGGATATTATAATAGAGAAGGGGGGGACTGTATAGGAATAGGATGTTTGACAAGAATATATGGGCTTGATGGCTTCCACAAACTTTTGGCCATATAGTGTACATATATATATATATATATATATATATATTTATAACTAGTAAAACACAAATTAAATATTGCACTTACCAGTGTGAATATGGGTTGTTTGGTTTACATGTTATTCGCCAGGTTTCTCATTAGCTATTAGCAGATCAGCAATGCAAGCTAACTGTCCTAACTACAAACACTAATGATCTCTGCTGTTTTCTTCCAAGCTTTATTTTTCTTCATAATGTCTCAATACACATTTAATGAGAGGTCGTATATGACAGCATAAGATAAAACTACTGTTATAGGTTTTTCAAGTCAAGCAGTACATAGGAACTAACTGCAGATAGGAATTAATGTTGTGAGTGGGGAATGAGAAAATACCACGCGCAACATACAATTAGTCTGAGGAATCATTCGAGCCATTTGTTTGGATTTGTCACTTTACTGCATTACACTTAATCTGCATAAAGTTCACTAGTGTGAATGCACCTTTACATTTGAAGGTTTCAGTAATTCACTGATGTAACTTCTTAGCTCCAATAATACCTTTGACCTACTTAAACTTACTATTTACTTCACAACGTGTCTCAGGCTTGAGATTTGGTTTTGCCTTTTTTCTGTTCTTTTATAGGGCCTGACCATCTAATGCTGACAGAAGGAAAAGATTTCTCTTTTACCCTCAGATCCAGTGCAGTGCTGGTTTGTTCCATTTATCGATGGCATAGATGAAACAAGTCTTTTCAAAAAGGTATAAAAAAAATAAAGGCAGCTTTATTTATTTATTTATATATATATATATATATATATATATATATATATATATATTGGTACTACAGAACACAGTTTTCAGCATTGCAGAACACAGCTGTGTTACTGTGAGGCTTTAGGAACTTGATTCATGTAATGGTATGAGAATTAATATATAGACCTTTAATGTGCAGCAAAGTACTTGGGTATAAATGGGTATGAAGTTCATCATTTACAGCATACACAGTAAAGTCAGCAGGGTTAAATGTCATGTCACAGTCAATTGGCATGAATGTTACATGTCACAGTATTGCCAAAGTATTTCAACTAAATAAATTAACAGATTGTAGCCGTATCTGTGCACATACAGCACACTTGCACATATACAAACATATCACTACATTAACACTTGCAAACACATATCAAAAAACAAAAACTTTGTAGATGCATTTGCCAGTGGTTAGGAAAATACTGTTTACTAATGGGTATTTATAGTTGTGGACAAGGGAGGAAAATCAATAGGTGCTGAATGCACAGTGCATTAGTGCTGAAAGGTAGCTACAAGTGCTTGCTGATTCATTGCATTCATGCTTATGCTGTACATGGCCAAGCACAACTCAGAGGACAGGCACTCTTACCAGTAGCAGCTCATGACCATAGATATGGTAAGGCAGACCAGCACTAATAACAACATAGCCTCAAACAAATTCGAGAGGCTATCACAAGACTTATGCTACAGGCTACTGTCTAGTAAATTTTTAGAGAAACCCTGTAATTTTAGCAGCTGCTCTCTTAACCTGACGCATTTGTCTGGCAGAAATCTTCCTCATTGTGCCTTTATCTGCTCGAACCTGTGTGTGTTCTGAATCGGCTACAAATCTCTTTATTGTACGATGATCACGGTGAAGTTGTTTTGAAATATCTAAAGTTGTCATACCTTCTCCTAGGCATTGAACTATTTCTCGATTTTCGGCAGCAGAGAGATCCTTCTTCTTCCCCATATTGCTGGAAAATGGTGGTCTGCTTAATAATGTGGAACATCCATTCTTAAGTAGTTTTCCCTTTAATTGGTCTCACCTGCAAACTAATTGGCACAGGTGTCTGAGATTGATTGGAGTGATTGGAAGAGCCCTGACACACATTCCCATCCTTGTGTTTAAACTGACAGACAAAAAAATGACTTTTATGACCTTTAAACACAATTTGCATAATAATGTGGAACGCGGTGTAAGTTGCTTGTGAATGTTTTTTCTGTGAGACTGGATTGGTCATGGTACCCGAGAAATGTTTATGCAAACAAAAGAGCAATGTTTCCACCCTCTGGTGACACGTTCCTCCCCTCCTTGTCAAATTACCCCAAATGTACAATTTTCTGCAACCCCAAGCCTTGACCAATTTCTATATATTAAAAAAAAAAACAGATTTATAATTTTGGATTACAGTAACATTTTGAACATTTTATTATGTAGGTAACATGTACCAAAGGTGGAAACACTTTACAATGCTGTTCAAAAACTCATAGGTAACTCTGCAGGAACTAATTAGGAATGAATGAGTAGTTCTTCACTTATTTTTTCTGAGTATTTAACACTTATCTTATTCCTATTTAGGAAATGCGTGTCCAACACCTTATTTTCTTTGGCGCAAAAATATGTATTCTGATAACAGAGAGCAGATAAATGTGCCTACAAAAGAAACACTGTGTGAGCTCACAGCTGTGTTTAATAAAGTTTTGGGGTTTGTAGCAAGAGGGTTAGCTGTGCCCTAATAGTAAACTTTGTTTTTGATGATGTCTTGGTTTATGACCTTCCGCGCTTTATGCATTTCTGTCCTGACAAAGATTTCCGAGATGTCCCAATAGCAGTCTGTTGTAACTTATAGAAACACGTGCTAATAGTTGTTTATGTATTGAATATACATTTAGACTAATGTGGCTTTAGCTGGTGTTGAATAGTTGTTAATGGATTATAGTGCATTTAGGCTAATGTAGCTAAAGTTGTTACAGTTGTTTCAGCAACAGCTGTCCTATAGCTGTTAAGCTACTCAAGTACATTTAGCATAAAACGGTTAAAAATGTCACACAAGACTGGATATAGGTAAAACTGTAGCATTTAGACCTACCAAAGCTGTAAATTTTAACCACAGCCAGTAATCTTATGTTTGAGGTTAAAACTACAATCTGATCGTGAAGTAGTCATCAGATTATTAAGACCCAGGT
This sequence comes from Pangasius djambal, assembly GCA_022985145.1. Classification (NCBI taxonomy): domain Eukaryota; kingdom Metazoa; phylum Chordata; class Actinopteri; order Siluriformes; family Pangasiidae; genus Pangasius; species Pangasius djambal. Next base: position 10,170,383 of record CM040994.1, read on the forward strand.
GTTAAGTATGATAAACTTTTTCCGATCTCTCATAATGGCATTGTGTGGGTTATTTCTACCATAAATAACACCAACAAAGCCCTACTAAGAGTTGACTGTTGAATTTTAAATTAATGTAATGCTTCTCCCCACAGCATTTAGAGGTACTACACCTCTGTAGTTAATGTAACATGCTCATACACAGCAACAGGATAGTTAATAGAGCCAGTTCACAACTTGTGCATTATTGGCTCCCTGGTTTAGTATCAGGCTTTTCCAAATTCTGCATCATTCACTGATAAAAATTAAATGTTATATTGCCTCTTGCTGGAGCATTTTCTTTACATTTATCTCACAATGCTGTTGAATTCTCAAATCTCATTTGCTCGAAGCCATTGATTAATTTTCTATAACAGCACACCCTGCCATGTTCTATTCCTTATGCATACGTAAAAGACATAGTCACACACATAGTAACAGATATACACGTAGGGAAAACAAAAACTAGGTGTCTTAATACATAAAGCCTGCTAGTAGGCGTTTTAGCTACCGTACATTGACCCTAGGGGTGTGTGTGTGTGTGTGTGTGTGTGTGTGTGTGTGTGTGTATGTTTGTGTCATGCCTTTGTAATGGGCTAGCACCCCATTCAATGTTTATTCCTGCACTGTGCCCTATAACTCCAGAGGAAACTCTGGATCCACTGAGATTTTTATACCAGTTAAAGAAAAAAAAAAGAATAAATGTCATTCACATTAACATCTTCATTTTTGTTTTGTTTTATTTATACTGTGAGATGTCTAAACTTGCAATAGAAAAGTTACAGCAACTACATATACAGCAACATTTGTCCCTTTTTTCTGTCTATTTTAATTTACAACTAGAACATATTAGGCTACTTCTCAGTACTTCTCAGTTCTCTTTTTATGAGAAATGGTCAGTTTGATCAGTTTGTACAGGAGCAACTTCAATATCTGTCTGAGTATATTGTCATTTTTGACTAACATTAATACACACCCTTTTATACATTCTGAGCATACTTTTCAAGATTTAATCAATAATTCAATTCAATCTTATTAGAGATTGTTATCAAAGATCTGGATATCTTATGGGACCAAACGGTTATATCACTAGATAAAGTAATATTCATCACATTGCTTCCCATGAAATATGAAACTACGCCATGTGTATCTTGTCAGTCCGAGTTTACAGCTGCAATGTGTGTCTAATAGAAGTATATCAGTGTATCCAAATGTTTGTCCAAATAACATAGAGAAGAAGTGTCTGAAAGTTTGAGGACCTCTTCAAACTATGGGATCTCCTGCATCCCGCAAAGGAGGTAAGGAATAACTTCAAAATGGGACATTCATGCATTTTAGGCAAGAGTACCATTGGACACTGATGTATCTTACTGCTGGAAGGAGAGGCACGGCCTGCTGGGAGGGCACAGGAGCCCACGAAAGGCAACTGACTTCAGCTGTAACAGAGTGCAAACCAGACAGCAAGATTCCTGACCAGTACCTCCACACAGCTAAAGATGCTTGGTGGAACTGAATCTTCAGTTGTTGTTTCCTGGTCAGCCCTATGATCACCATCACCTGTAGACATTACTTCAATCTACGATGACTGCCACAAGTTCTCGGGCTGTTAAATGTCTCTGCATTCAGGCTACGTTTACACGACAACATTGTAGTCAAAACCAGAAAAGTTTTTCTCTTGCGTTTTCAAAAAGTTTCACGTTTACACGACACCGTTTTCAAAACAATTTGCGTTTACACACATCCGCGATAACGGCCAAAAACGCTGTATTATGTATGCCACAATAGACACTTACTGTGCATGTCTACATACCTAACACGTACTACGCACGCGCATGACGTCACTGTTTTCAAAGATTCCCGTATTGGGTGTTTACATGGAGACGATAACGGCGGCGTTTTCAAAAACTTGCACTTTGAAACCCGTTTTCAAAAATATGCGTTTTCAGTCCCCAAAACACCGTTGTCGTGTAAACGAACAGGCAAAACGCATAAAAAGTTTCCCGTTTTTGGCTGAAAACGTTGTCGTGTAAACGGCCCCTCAGATGTCCCGGAGGGAGTAGATTTATAAATTGTGGCAGAAATTTGATTAAGGTTAAAGTGATCAGGAATGTGTGACATGTGATCTAAACCTGGTCATGTAACTATGTTTAATTAAAATATTCCTCAGGGCATGTTTGGTATCAATCTCATCCATATTTCATTGGTGACATGGTGACACCATAAATATCATATAAGTGTAGGAAAAAACATTTACAGTATATGTTGCAATGTGTGTGTTTTATTCCCACACACACCTCCACCCACACGTATAGATACTGAGACCACCTGGTCTGCATGGGAGAACTTTTGCCTTTGCTTTCCCACAGACTCTGGAATCTTAAGATTAGATTACATTCTCAGGAACCTAATTAACATACAGCATCCTAGGGTGAGCTACCCAGCTGGGGGTCCATCCTGCCATAAAATACATTGTATCTCTTCCATTTGGTACTCTGTTCATGATAGACGTCAAAGAGGCTCAGGGGTATAAAGAAGTATGCACTGTACAAGATCGGAAGCTTTACCATCAGTGAGATGCTTTTTAATAAAACATCATATGCCTGCGACTCTATCTACCAACTCTGTAAGTTCTCTTTTTTTACTTTCTGTATATTGTGAATTTGTGTTTTGTACAATAAATCCATTTATTACTGTACCTCTAATTACTCATTAGTTCTTCTGCAGGAGAGTGCAGTGCATTTAACTGCATGATTTTGTATGATTTATATGGTTATTAGAAATAGTTTCCTAGCTAAAGCTTTAGTACATTAGACATGTTTGAAAGAGACTTCTAACAAGCCATCATAAGACGCTTGCTTAATGCTTGCAAGCTTAAAGAAATCCTCTGAAAAGTACATAGGAAAGGCCTAGGCTTGCACATTGAAAGAAACCTCTGAGCTAATAGAATAATTGTTTAATAAATAGGCTATATAAAAGCCTCTGCCATAGGAATGTCACTTTATAATGAAAGCATAACATGAAGCTGTTTTCCATCCTTGGTCATAGGAGAGCAGCAGACTAAGATAACATTTACGAAAGGGGTTGTAAGAAACTCACAATCTCCTCTTCTGTTTCATGCATTTATTTTACAAATTAGATAATAAGATGGATTTTGTGTGCTACTAATTAGAAATGTTACTGGAAGTCACACTTAAATTAATAGTGCACATTACAATAGTGTAGATCAGCAATAAAGATCAGCTTGAAGATCAGCTTGTCAGTGTGTCGTTACTATGCATAAAATCGCTAAACATTTTACAGTTAAACTTGGAAACCTGATGTGTCGCATTTAATCCTCCAGATTAAATAAGCAGGTGAGTATGTCAACAATGTCCCTCGCATAGCCATTGCTTCTGTGTGTGCATGAAAAGTCATGTATAAACCAGGCTCATCTGCTTTGTGTTGGGCTGTATCACACCACCCCGGCATGGATTGCTTTCCTATAATACAACACTTCCCAATAGAAAGGTAAGTCAGTGTATGTAAAATTCTTGCGTATGTAAAATGCTACACAATTTCATCCACAGCAATTTTAAACACACTGACAAGCTCTGTCTTTCTTAAAACTTTCCACTGTTGTCATGATTGTTGTCATGAGCTAGGTCTCAAAACAAAAACTCTTAGCCATGCCCACTCCATTAAAGGTGGCGCTGCCTCTGACATGGTGGAACAAATGGAGCCGAGTGCTCAGCAGCATTGACGCCGTGTTGGGGTTGCATTAAAAAGCTGTCAAAAATCAGGAGTTGAAATGTCTTCATTCCATCCAACTGAGTTAGCAGTTTGGTCAGACACGATAATGAGAAAAACTCTGACATGGTTCAATCTGACACAGTTCAGTAATGAATATGAATTCATATGAGATAAGCACTCACACTCAATTTTTTGTGCAGACTTACATTCACCACATTGATATGTCCCTGTTGTATCCAATAGTGTACCCAATACATAATAATAATAATAATTATTATTATTATAATAGTCTTTATATTATCTTTATCATTATGGCTTCAAAATCTCAAAATGGTTTACATACAGGTGATTAGAAAGACAAAAAGTATTTACATTAAAGCACATAAATTTGATCCAAAGATGCTGGTCTTGTATCACTTTAGAATGGCAACTATTTGTCAGAGACATAACAATAAAAAAAAAAGCACAGATCAGAGAATATTGACTCAGCAGAAAGACTGGAATTGAGACTACAACTTAACAACCTGGCACAGAACTGTGTAACCTTACTTGTACCTTGAAACTAGTATCCACCGCCCTGGGAAGTGACATAGGAGCCTGAAATGGACAAAGAAGATTTGGAACATAATGAAGACAAATGCCTGGAGCCTGCTATCTAGGTTTTTGGCACTGTAACTGCCAAAGCATGTACCACAATAATATTTGTATAATATTTGTCAATTTTATGCCAATATCTGCTTTTATAAAGAATCTCTGAGTGAGAATGATAAAGAAGGCTCATATTTTCTTCTATATGTGGTGATCTATGCCATTAAAACCAGCACAGTTTCATAAAAGAGTCAAAATGAGTCATGTTCCCCCACAGCTCTGAATAATGGCCCACACTCACAGGGGTTCACCTGCTGAATCTGGAGGCATGGCTAAATGTTACATAGCGCTCAGTTGGATACTAATGATCCAAGCCAGTTTATAAGGGTCAGGAGCACACACAGGGGATCTTGGAGAAAGGTCACCTGGGCTTGACATTTCAATCACACACACCACCCACTACTAAGAGATGGTGATATATTGAAAGCTTAAAACTAATACAGCAAGGGGAACAAGAATACAAATAGCAGATAGATGGGCTTAACTTTGCAAAATTAAATATAGCCACAAGCGGCAATTATTGGGGTCCAAGCACCTTCAGCCCCCAGTGGCCAATTTTTGCCAAGTTACAAAGAACAATAACAATTTCATAGATGATCATAATTTAATAAGTATGAAATGTCTGAAATTGTATGAAATGCTAAAAGCCATTTGGCTGAAGGCAGCCATGTTTTTGAAGTAACAAAATAGAAATTAAAATACAGTTACAGATTAGCAGAGAAATTCAGAACACCAAATTTTAGCTTAATCAGACTTTCGGTTCTGGTTCGACAGCCATTTCCCCATGACAACCTTATGACATGTGAAAGCAATGTTTGTAAATGTCAACATGTTTTTGATTGTTCTTAAATATTAAACTTTGCTGAGTAACATGACACCAATTTTGGGAACATAGGCTAAAAAAAAATCCTAGGACTACTCTGCAAAAGTATGTTTAGCATATTATGCAAATTTTCATAAACTTGAGTGGGCTTGGCTAAAGGTTCCAAAAGGCATTTTTTTTTTCAGACAAAGGATTACGAGGAGAAATTAAATATTACTATTATCCTTTTCCAGAGATGTACTTGTTTTTGTGTGAAAACAGCCACCAGTGGCCAATTTGAGTGAGTTTCATAGCTTGCTAGTCCTGTATATGACTTTCAAGTTTTGTGTGAAACCATGCAAGCAATTGTGAGTTAGAGCTGTATGTGTAAATTAGAATTTAAAGATTATTGGATGATGGCGGCCATGTTTATTAAGTAATCAGGTCATCATCAAAGATTACAGATTAAATCACTTACATCTTAGCCCTACTTACATCTATGCACACTATCAAATGTATGTATGATCATGCTCCAAACTTTGCATATTACCTCAGAATGGTTCCCTGTATATGCCTTTCAGGTTTTGTGCAAATCCATGAGTTAAAGATTGATGCAAATGGTTCCTGAGAAATAGTTATCTCACCCAAGCGCCGTCCCTATGAATGACCACGCCCTAGATTTTGCTTATCACCTCAGAATCTTGTCCTATATAAGAATTTCAATTGAATTCATTTTAGAGAAAAAAAAGAAGATGATGAAGAAAAGGAAGAAGCAGAAGAAATACAGTTGCAAGAGGTAATCTGAGGGGGCCAAGCACCATGTGCAGACCACACAACAGGTAGCTAGTTCTCGCCAAGTTGCAAATAAAATGAAAATATATTTAAAATAACTGAGATTGGCTTGATAGTGCAATGGGCATCTGTAGAACCCAGTGTGGATGTGTTCGGAGGAAGACTCTGGAGGAAGGCTGAATGTCAGCAGCGCTCCAGTATTGCCTTTATTTTCACTGTGCTTTTTAGCACAATTTCCAAAAACTCAACAAAAAGGGACAAACCAACAGAAAAGGGGCATCACAGCTTTTGCCCTAGTCAAGATCAAGGTATGCCACTCACACTCTATCAGGTTATGACAGTTACTTAAAGCACAAAGAACCACACATTAGTAGACTGGAAATAATAAGACACAGGTGAGAATCATCACACATTACCTGCCTGTTCAACCTGCATCCTCTCCATCCGCAGCTGACGCTCGGCCATGCCCCTTCTGCAACATAACCCCAATTAAGGCTGGAAGCCATCTGGCCTACAGCTGACTCCTTCCCACCTCCCTCATATTCGAGGTGGCCGCGGCCTGTGGACCACCTCGAATATGAATGGCTGAAGTGACAGATACCAACGAGTGATTGTCCAACTGGCAAAGAAGGAGGTGTCGCAGTTATTTATAATGATAATCTAGGTGTCCACAAAAACCTAGAGATAAATTCAATGCATTTGAAGTTCTTTATACTAACATAACATATGTAGCTACAAATTGTGGATTTCATTTAAAACCTGGTTGTTTTTTTCAGACAAAGCCAAATTGTTGGAGACTTTAATATTCATTTTGATAATCCGGAAGACCCTCTAAGAACAGTGGTTGAGTCCATTCTAGATGCAGTAGGGGTTAATCAGAACCACTCATAATGGTGGTCATACTCTTGATCTAATAGTAACATTTGGATTAAATATAGAAAATGTAGTCACATTTCAGCAGTTTGAAGTTATCTCATTATCTCATCTCTTTTAAATTGTGTCTTAGTCTTAATATTTGCACCTTGCCATGCTACCGTGTCAAACAAACATTCACGCCAGCTACTTCACAGAGTTTTATCAGCTATGACTGGGTCACCATCTGCCCCCACAAAACTTGATCAGGCAACTGAATTATCTCTAGATAATGTAGCTCTGCTTAAAAGAAAAATACTTATAGAGGAAAAAAAACTAGCACCTTGGTATGATCACACATACACTTTGAAACAGACCACTCGAAAATTAAAATGTAAATGTCAAACTAAATTGGTAGTATTTCAAACAACATGGAAGGAGAGCCTCCAGAGCTACAGAAAATCTCGTACTCCTGCTAGATCAACGTACCTCTCCAACATAATAGAAGATACCAAAAATAATCCAAGATTCTTATTTAATACAGTAGCAAAATTAGCTAGGAATAAGACCACCACAGAAACTTGCACACCATGTAGTAGTGATGACTTCATGAATTTATTCAATGACTAAATTGAAAATATCAGGCAGAAAATTCAGACTATAAATTTAAAGCCCGAAAATTTGATGACTAACTACATCAGATTAGCGATTAGAATGTTTTACTCCCGTCTGAGAGACCGAAATAATTTCACTAATTTCCTCATCAAAATCATCAACTTGTGTACTAGCCCCCTCACCTATATGTGTCTTCAAACAGATAATGCCAGAAACAATCGAACCTCTTCTAAAAATAATCAATTCTTCCCTTCGCATTGAATCTTTTAAACTAGCAGTTATCAAACCCCTGATTAAAAAAGCTGACCTCGACCCCTGTCAGCTGTCCAACTATAGGCCAATATCAAACCTCCCCTTTATTTCCAAGATTCTAGAAAAGTTTGTAGCACAGCAGTTATACTCATAACTACATAGGAATAACATTCATGAACTGTATCAGTTAGGATTTAGGCCTCATCATAGCACAGAGACAGCACTGGTTAAAGTGGTACATGACATACTACTGGCTTCTGATCAGGGTTGTGTCTCTTGTTGCTTGTATTGCTTGAACTTAGTGCAGCTTTTGACACCATTGATCATACTATTCTCATTTCTAGACTCGAAAATGTCTCTCCTGGCTCAGGTCTTATTTGACTGATCGATATCAGTTTGTAGATGTAAATGGTGACTTCTCTATGCATATTAAGCTAAAGTTTGGTGTTCCACAAGGTTCTGTTTTAGGCCCACTGCTTTTATATACAGTCAGGTCTGGAAGTATTTGGACAATGACAAGTTTTTGTGATTTTGCCTTTCTACACCATGCAATGGATTTGAAATAAAAGAATCAAGATGTGATCGAAGTGTAGACTTTCAGCTTTATTTTAAGAGGTTCCATAAAAATATGGCATTTACCATTTAGGAAAAATAAAGTAAAGCCAGTTTAAGCAAAGTACTTCCATTTTCAGGTGCTCGATGAGTGAGGCTGGGACTAACCATGGCCTCCATGCTATACGTTTGGCCCTGGGAAAGGCCTGAGGCATGTCAAGAATCCGGATCAGAGTTTCCACCTCCATGAGGGAACACTGATCCTAGAAATGCCTGGATTCCAGCCAGAGGAGCAGGATGGGGAGGGGAAGGTGAGAAGAGAGAGAGAGACAGGGGGAAGAAGAAGCGAAAGGAGACAGAGAGAGAGAGAGAGAGAGAGTGAGAGAAAATGAGGGATGTCTGGACCAGGGACTTCTGCCAAGCAATCCTCCACCAGCTGCACGGCTTCATCCAGGGATGTAGACCAGTGGCACTGGACACACTCCACCATTCCTGTTGGGAGTCGAGCATTGAACTGCTCTAGTACCACCAGCCTGATGATCTGTTCCTCATCCTGTTCCTCTGCTATCAACCACCAGCAACAGGAGTCCTTCAGCTTCTTTGTGTAGGTTTTCAACAATGAAAATAGCACAGTCTTACTTACTTAATATGCAAACACAATGCACCTGACTGAAGATAAGTAAACTAACCAACCACTAGATAAAATTAACAAACTAAATAAACTTTACGAACTAAAAAACTCAGCACTCAGAGGTTCTTGAAACATGCTTTTACTCCTCTCTGAATTTTAGTGCTTGTGAAGGGCACACTATGACTGGTCAATCCAGTCAATCTCATTTAAAGGGACCATAGCCTTTTTTAAAACACATGATTATCTCAGCTGAAAATAAACATCTCTCGCTTTTTCTGGTGATGTATGCACACACACACATACCATTGCATTTGCAGTAAGCAGTTTTAAAGTACACTGTCCTTAACCATTACAGGACAAAAAGCATACCTAACAATCTCTCCCTCTCTCTCTCTCTGTTTCTCTCTCTCTGTCGCTACTCATGCTACTCCTGAGATACCAGTGATCCTGACCCCTTCTGCTCTCTGGACCTGCCTAATCCATCCTGATGCCCTACTTCTGGTTGGAGTTCTCATCAGTTGGAGATCGCTCACTGCCCCACATGGATGGCCAGAAGCTTATTGGGATTGCTGGGGATGGCTGCTTGGGGACCATAGAGATGGCTTTGGACTGTGGTTCATATTGCCATTTGTACTGTGATGGCTTGGGACTGCGATTGCTGTGATGGCTTTGGGGCTGCAGTTGCCGCAAGCAGTTTTGCACTCAGGTCACCATCAGTGGACAGTGGATAGGCTCAACAAAACAGACTTCATGTCAAAATTGTAATGAATTTCCTGTTTACACAACTGCACTATTTGTCCATGTAGTACATAGTTATAGAGGGGATTTATTTATAATCACTATAATTATCCTTTGCACTATCCATTGTCACCCAGATGAGGATAGGTTCCCTTGTGAGTCTAGTTCCTCTCAAGTCTTCTTCCTCATATCATATCATCTCAGGGAGTTTTTCCTTGCCACTGTCGCCTCTGACTTGCTCATTAGGGATAAATTCATACATTTACAATTTATATCCTGAATGTATTTATTTCTGTACAGCTGCTTTGTGACAATGTCCATTGTTAAAAGCTCAATACAAATAAAATTGAATTGAACTGAATTGAAGTAGTGATGGGAATTCCGGCTCTTTTTATTGAGCCAGATTGTTTAGCTAAGTTCAGCAATAAGAGCCAGCACATTTAACTGTATAATGTTTAATACTTGCAATTGAATGAAAGTGTATAATGTTCATGTTTCTTTCGGCTCCCAAACAGCTCTTCATTTAGTAATTCAGTCAAATTTAGCAATGTTTTGAGGTATGATTGGTATGCGTGCACATATATCACATAAAGTATTCAATGTAATTATACTAAGCTTTAAAATTTCCAGAATACCATAATTTTACATTATGTTTGGTATAAAAACCTTAAATAATGTAACAAGAAAAAAAAAAATCAAACACTATTACACATGTGTATTGAATACACAAATCACACTCAAAACAGAACACAGTGTGCCATATAACAAATAAAAAATAAACTACAATATGCAGATTTGGATGTACAATTCTAATATGCCTGTGAAGGTTGTTAGGAGACCCTGCTGATATGATAATTTTACCTTACAAACTCTACATTCTCCTTTATGTTGTCTATGTTATTAAAATGCATCCAAATGCTACTTTGTTTGCAACTGCCACTCATCTTATTTTCTGACCCGAAATTAAGGATGATCTTTTCTCCATATTGCTCGGCCATGCACACTCCATGCATTAGTGAAGCATCGGCACAATCATCTGCACGTTTTCCTTCTTGGCCATCGCCTGTGACTGACGTCACTTCCAATACAAACATGCCCCATAATATACTCCCACTCCAAACACTGATTGACAGGTTTCTGTGCAAGGCCTCGGAAAGGCAAATTTGGATGAATTTTGGCAGGCTCCATATACGACGCTGAGGAAATGAAATAGCAACCAGGGTAAGTGCTATTGCTATTTCTATACTGTAAAACAATAGTTTTGACAGGGTCAAAACTCAAAAGATGTGGGAAATTCAGTTGCAAATAGACTTTGCTTTTCCATTTGAAATTTAGCAGACATTGTACATTTGTGTAAACGATTTGCATTTTCATTTGAATTATTTCACAATTTATGTGTGCACAAATTGAAAGCCAGTTGTAAGTCAGTGCTGAAGACGTGAAGAACTTGAGTCCCTTATCAGTAATGGAATTTGAGATAGCCAACATCTGATAAATCTCTAATTAGCCTGAAGAAGTGCATACCTAATAATTCCCTGGAAGGTTTCTGATCACATTTTCATGGTATTTATTCATATGCTGTTCTCTCTGCATGCTGCAGAGATACAAGGATGGCTAAGCCGCTTGCCATTTGATTTGACTTTACAACTACAGGGTTGGTATCATAGTCTGTGGCTAACTACATTATTAGTTCTATGGTCTGGTGTCTGCTGATGTTGATGGTACAAAAATGAAAACAGTCCATGTCAGAGGTTGACAGACATGGAAATGTTAGTAGTAGCTTGTCACCTTCAGGAAAGTGAAAAATTTACAGAGAACCAATTGTAAAATTCTCAGGCCAACACTTTATTTGAAGGAGAAATGAAAGTAGGCCCTCATAAGGATCACACAAGCATCCTTTATAAAAACAATGCTGGAGGATTAGTGTAAAGTTTTTTTTGACAAACTTTTGAGTTTTAAATCATGAGTCTTAATTTCTCAGGCATTGCTTGAGGAAAGATTAATGCATTGCCTATGAATGTGTTATAAATGCCCATTGCCACTTACCTATGGTGCAGTGGAAACACTGGAAAGTACTGATAAATGAAAAAACTCCAGTGAACTCCTGCTCTTTTATAGTTCTGATAGTTATTCAGTCTTTCTGTCTCTCTCTCTGTCTCCCATACACACACACACACAAAGAAGAGCCTATGGCCTATAGTCACTCATCGCCCTGACCTAATGGCTTTTTTGGACAGCTCACTGGGTGAATTGGGATTTAAGATCAAGATTAAAGTAGCAAATTCTGCCTGTTGAACTCATGCACTGACACAGCGAGGAGAAACATTCAGCCAGGACACACTTCTCAAAATGAAGAGCTGACATCTACACTTCAGAAAAGAGTGGAGAAGGTTAACAAGTTGATAGCAGCAGTAAAGGAAAGGCAGAACCACATTTCACTTAAGTGTTTCAGTATTCCTAGTGTGTGATGGGACGTTTGCATTTATTAGCTCTCCTGTCTCACACACACACACACACACACACACACACACACACACACACACACACACACACAATGGATAGATCAAGCTCTCTTACCTTCTGGCTGAACTATCAGTGAGACTTTGTCCATTCACTGCCACCATCATGGCCTCTTTTGTATCAGTGTTATAGTCATGATATTTTAAATTAGTTAATAAGTTATTTGAAATGTAGTTTAATTTTAAGCCTGGTTTTGTGCTTCTTTAAAAAGGCAGAAATTCATTCACATCTGCTTTTTAGCTTTATGTCACTTAGTTTCACAGAGCATTTGAAATTCATTACATTAAAAAGGGTTTTTTGGATGAACAGTCCTAGGTACAACATTTTCTATTTGAAGACTCCCTGAAAGAAAGGTTCTTTGCTCCTCCAAAGAGTTCTACAAAGACACATTCAAGAGTTCTTTAGTACCTTCCTAATGGGATCTACAATGGATGTCTACACACCCCTTTTAAAATGGCAGGTTTTTGGGGTGTAAAAAATGAAACCAATCATGTCAGAACTTCTTCCACCCTCAATGTGAAATTACAACATATAAAAATTTGTGAAAACAATCAAGAAACATAGGGAGAAAAAAAAAAACCTGGTTGCATGTGTGTGCACACCCTTTTATAATTGGGGATGTGGCTGTGTTCAGAATGTGTTCAATCACATTCAATCTCATGTTCAAAAGTAAAGCTGAAATGAAATGATTCTGATTAACCCCAAATAAAGACCAGTTGTTTCTGTAGGATTTTCTTAACCTCTTCTTGGATTCATCTGACTGCTGAATCCATGGTCTCCAGAGAGCTTACAAAGCATGTAGAGGATCTCAATGTGTTGAAAGGTATTGATCAGGAGAGGGGTATAAAAGCATTTCCAAAACATTAGATATACCATGGAACACCATGAATGCCATCATCAACGAGTGGAGAAAATGGGGTACCACAGTGACATTACCAAGAACAGGGCGTCCCTCCAAAATTTACAGAAGGACAAGACAACGAATAACAGGGAGGCTGCCAATAGACCTACAGCAACATTAAAGGAGCTGCAGGAATATCTGACAAGTACCGATTACTCTCTGAATGTGACAGCAATCTCTTGTATTCTTCACATGTCTGGGCTAAAAACCTTGAGGTGTCTGCCAGTAAACTGAAGATGAAAAGGAGTTTCACCTTTCAGGACAACAATGACCCAAAGCATACATCCAAATCAACAAAGAAACGGCTTAACCAAAAGGTCAATGTTTTTGAATGACCTAGTCAGAGCCCAGACCTGAATCCAACTAAAAATTTGTGGGGTCACCTGAAGCGGGTTGTGCACAGGAGAAGCCCTTACAATTTGATGGATCTATAATGTTTTTGCAAGAAAAAGTGGGAAAATATTGCCAAGTCCAGATGTGCCATGCTCATAGACTCTTACCCAAAAAGACTGAGTGGTGTAATAAAATCAAGGTGCTTCAACAAAGTATTAGTTTAGGGGTGTGCACACTTATGCAACTAGGTTTTTGTAAGTTTTTTTTTTCCCTAAAATATTTCTGATTGTTTTTCACTTTATTTGTATACTTTACAATTTCATATTAAAGGTGGGAAAAGATCTGACATGATTTATCTTAGTTTCATTCTTTTACTTCACAAAAACCTGCCATTTTAACATGGATGTGTAGACTTTTTATATCCACTGTACTTGTAACCATCTCTAATATACTGTAGAAATTCCCTAGACTTGTTGAGGAGGCATCCCTGTGGACACCATTGTTAGCCATACTGTATATATGCTTTTAAGATCAGAAACTGCAAATGAAATATTATTTTCTGTGCAGCCAATCCTTCTATAAGCTGCAGTGTGAGGAATGAACAAGGGTAAGATTTCATGATTAAGTGCTATTGACAGAAGAGATTAAATGAGGCCTGACTTATTAGCAGATGCATTAGGTGGATGAAGAGCTGAAGAAGATGAAAAAGAGAGGAGTCACACTAAAAATAACAGCATGACATAAAAACCAAATGAGGAAGGTTCAATACCCCTTTCTTATGGGAGAAAAATGCCCCCCAGCACCACAAGGGATATTCAGTCATTTTAACAGAAAACTGGAATGTCATTGCATAATGATTGTTATACTGGAAAACTGGTATTTGGCAGCCTGACATTTAAATGTGTTGCATTTCATGATTGGACTTGCCATACAGCAAATGTCGTACCACACTTATGCTTAAATGCTGCTATGTCATCACCTAAGCTTTATTTAGCTAAAGCTAAGTATTTAGCTTTAGAAGCAGAGGTCAATGAGTACATGAACAGAACACTGGATGAAAACTCAGATTAAAGAACATGTTCAACAGGGTAAACATGAATGGTTGAGTGTCCTTGCACCTTCACAATCATGTCATGTTTAGAAGTAAACACTTTGTGGTTATCCCTGGGGTCAGGCTGTTTGTTTTTCAGGCTACCAGAGGATGGATTGACTGCAGGAAATTTGTCAATAGCTAGAGGAATACACTCGCTGCAATTCCAGCTGTGTTTATATGTTGAGTGACAGTTGATCAATGCTACCATGCTCCTGTAAGCAGAGAGACTGAGTTCTCCTGCCACTTACACACAGCTTTATACAGCAAATCTTGATAAAAAAAGACATTTAAGCTAATCATAACTGATACAGCTGGGGAACTGAGGGAAATGCTCAAGTGCTCAATTCCTCCTAATGCATATCTCAAGTCCACAAATCAAAGAAACGAAACCCTGACAAACCCGCATATGGAACAAAATACCTCTGCCAACTCAGGGGAAATGCCAAACACCCACTAGAAATATTTCCACCATTCATCTCTGGGCAAATGCAGACAAATTGAGAACTGCCACCCAAAGAGTTGTGAAGCTGAGCAATATTAGTGGGAAATAAAAGATAAATCTTAACTGCAGTCTAAAAATTGGAACACATTGCTTTTCAAATAGAAAATATAACATATTCACAGCGTCTAAGATACAGTCTGCTCATCCTTTCATCAGCAGTCTTTAATTAGTCAGCTGTTATATGGTTATACTAATAAGCACCCAGGCTAGGCAGCTGGCACAAGCCATTATTATTTTTTTAAGAATCAATATTCAACCTAAACAAACCGTATATATATCTGGATTAGTAACTTATACTCATGAACAGTTTGCATAAAGTTAATAGCAAGAGTTCTCAAATTTCTTTGCAGCCAGGACCCCTTTCAGAATAAAAGTATTTAAAAAAGACCACTTATGATCTCACCACAGACTTAATATTAAAAACAACAACAACAGGGCAATTGTGTACAATGACATTAATTTAATTAAGCCAGTAGAGCTTTTTATTCCTGAACTTTCCACTTCATCCAGATGTAGAAACAATGTGCATCATTTTAGTAAAACTAACATAATTATACTTGTTAATTAGACTTAAAACTATGATAACAAAAAGTAACCATAACTACCATGATACTAGTTGACCAGACAAAATTTCCACAGCACTCATGTAATCAAACAGCAGCTGAGTTATAGAGCTAGCAACATACTGTTATACTTAGTAGCTCGATTAATGCCATCCTGTTTCTGTTACCAAACTGGATGATTAATGCGTGATCCTTGGTTCCAGTCACAGGTAACAAAGTGGCTGAACTTTAACCTTGTTAATGATAGTCTGACTCTATGTCATTCAATTAAATTCAATTTTATTTGTATAGCACTTTTAACAGTGGACATTGTCACAAAGCAGCTTTTCAGAAATATATAAATTCCCAATATAAATCTTTAATTTAAGTTTATTCCTTTATTCACAACATGACAGACAAATTTTAACAACTAGTGCTTTGAAAAAGTATTAAAATTTGATTTCTACATTATAAATAATAACTTACACATCAGTATTTTATTATGAACTCATGATATTACATCATGTTCCAGGCTAAATAAGCTGATAATCATCAGAAATACTGCTTGCATAACTATTAAAAAGATTGAAAAACAATTCCCTATCAAGACACTCATCATAAATGCAGGCTGCTCACAATACAAACACAACAACACAGAACTTAAATGGGTTACTAATCAAAGAAACACAAAGCACAGGAAATGATTACAGACAACAGAAGAAGACATTGAAAATGTGAGTGAGGGTACCCTCTGGTGGTCTGGGGGTAAATTGTCCACGACAAATGTGGCAAACATGTCCCAGCTTTTGGCATGAAAAAGTACACCAAAGCTTATATTTTAGCTAGGTAGCCAACATTAGGTGACTAGCTCATTCTGGAGATTTTTTTTTTTTTTTATGATTTTGCAAAATAGGCACAGCTGCAGCATCGGTAGTGCACATGAAGACTGCTGCTTAATCAGGTAGTCACAGTGAAAGCTACCTGGATAATGTTATGTTATTAAAAAAAAAAAAAAAAAGCTAACCTGTTCACTGAACCTGGTAACCTAATTTCAGGTAGCACTGAATGCAAGACAGCACCCGTTTATATTGTCTAATAATGAATGACACATGAATTGAGACACTATGATATATACAATGTGGAGGAGATGAGAGATATGAGCAGCTGTTTCAGTATTATAACACATTGGGAGTAAAGACACATATTTCACAAATGTTGATCGTATATGTTTTACTTAGTTACAAGATGCAGTGCCTGGTACCTACCAAAAGTGGTCCAAGGGAGGATAACCTGTGAACCTGCGACAGGGTCATGGGCGCCCAAGGCTCATTGATGTGCGTGGGGAGCGAAGGCTTGCCCACCTGGTTCAATCCCACAGAAGAGCTACTGTAGCACAAATTGCTGAAAATGTTAATTCTGGTTAAGATTGAAAGGTGTCAGAACACACAGTGCATTGCAGCTTGCTGCATATGGGGCTGCATAGCCGCAGACCAGTCAGCGTGCCCATGCTGACCCTGTCCACCACCAAAAGTGCCTATAATGCCTATAATGAATCAGAACTGTACCATGGGAGTATTGGAAGAAGGTGGCCTGTTTTAATTTTCTTGCATTAATCATTTAGGAATTACAGCCATTTTTTACATAGTACCTCCGTTTTCACAGGCTCAAAAGTAATTGGACAATTGACTGATAAGCAGTTTCATGACCAGGTGTGGCCTGCAGTTTTGTGTGGGGGCCAAGCTCTCCTAACTTTTCTCTCCCTTTTGTTTTGCAGACTGACGCGTCAGACAGAGGGCTGGGGTCGTTTTGTCCTAGGTGGAAGGATTATTCAGCTGCAAGCTGGATGGCTCCCCAGAATGAGTCGGGTGGTGGGGGAATGTGGTGGTGTGGGCGTGGTCCAGCGTCAGCTGTGGACGGCGAGGAGGCAGGTCGAGAGAGAGAGAGAGAAAGACATAGCTGGCTAGCTGGCTGGTGGTGCTTGCGAGACACAGACACACATACACCAGCACACACGCGCCGTGGAGCGTGACCTTGAACTTGACGGAGCAAAAGCTGCAAGTCCGGGACGTACCTACTTCTGTTCAGTTATTCTGATTTGTTGCATTTTTAAAAGTGCACTGAAAAGTGTGGACTGAATAAACGTGAGCCCGGAGCTCAGCTAAAATTCCGCCTGTCTCCCGAATCGTCCTCCACACCCTCACACACTTGGTTCTACACATAGTTAAAGTCTGACCACATATAAGTAAGTACTAAGTACTAAGTAAAGTTACTTAGTTACAGGATGACCATGTGTTTTACTTAGTTACAGGATGACCACATATAATTTACTTAGTCACTGGATGGCCATGCATGTATTATTTAATTATAGGATGATCACATATACTTACCTTAGTTACAGGATGAACAATTTTTTTTTGCATAGTTATGGGATAACTGCAAATGTTTTACTAAGTTACAGGATGATCATTTATACTTTATTTAATTACAGGATAACTACATATGTTTCACTTAGTTACAGGCTAACCACATAGGTTTTACTTATGCCGAGTTCACACTGCACGATTTTAGCCCGATTTTTCACTCGCCGACAGGTTTTGCGAAATCGCCGACAAATGCCTGAAATCGGAGGCAAATCGGTGCTCGTTCACGCGAGTGACAATCACGCAGTGTGAATTATCAAAGACGCGATCTGAGAGATTCACCGATGTGTCGCCGACGCTCGTGAAATATTTGGCATGCTAAATATCTGGACCTTTCGGCGATTCAAAATCCTGCTGTGTGAAATGAGTTCTGACTGAAACAAACATCGGCGATGACCTCCAGCCAATGAGAGAGCAAGATACAGGGCAGCGGGAAGCTCGGGGAGGAGTTATAGAATATCAGAAAACATGGCTTCGGTGCCGAAAAAGGCTCCTTCTTGGTCTGTTTGGACCCAAGAAATAGAGGAAAGCTCCCCGCGTCTCCCCAACCATTTCCTCCTCCATAATCTTTTTTTTTTTCTTTTTTGCAAACCAGCACACAGACCATTTGGATTGCGAACTTCTTGCGGGATACCATTTCCAGTCTCGCGCGAGAACTCTGATCTCATGTGCGAATTCTTGTGTTATTTCCTTATCACTTCTCGCGTGCGTTTGGTTGTGAAACGCAGTTTGCGAGCCAGACAGAGTCGTCGGCGATTCTTTCTATTGTAAAGTCATGCAGTGTGTAACGTCCTGTCGCCGATCCATAGTGCAATGTGAACACAGCAGCGACTGAATGCTACCTCAGATAGTCGTGCAGTGTGAAAACCACAATGATCCGACGACTTTGAAAATCGTGCAGTGTGAACTCGGCATTAGTTACAAGATGCTCAAGTATGTTTTATTTGGATACAGGACAACAACACAGGTTGTACTCAGTTACAGCTGAGGTAAAACAAGAACAGAATAATAGAAATATACATTTAATGTGGCATGGCTTAAGTTTTTACATTTTTGCATGGTCAAGGCTGATTGTTTTTCAGATTAAAATCATCTTAAGTAAGTAAGTAAATAAATAAATAAATAATGGTCTAAATCATACAATTTTTTTTTCTTTTGGAAGACAATTTTTTTTTACCTTAGTTCTCAGGAGGATATGAGAGTGTACAAAGTAAAATAGAGGAACATATTGCATATGAATCTGCTTCAGTCTGCTAAAAAATGGAAGATTGAGAGAAAGTTCACTTTTCAACAGTACAGTTATTCCATGGAGAAGGTCTAAGGAGCACTGAAGTGATGCAGTCTACAGTTCATGAGAATCAACCAACCAACCTGAACAACCTTCACCGAGACAAATGGATAAACAAAATTCCTCCAAAACAGTGTGCAAATCTAGAAGATAATTAGCTCATAAGCTGTTTTTGCAGTGAAAATGTAGCACTGTCAATATTAATTTGTGGGGGTTTGAATAGTGATTAATAAAACCTATTTCCACTGATTATTTTGACTTTGAAAATGGAGTGTTAGAGTACATAATAAAAAAAAAAAAAAACAGTAATCCAGAAAATATGTGCCACAATATCATTTGTAAACCAGAAAAACTCTGAATACATTTGAATACTTTAAAGTACTCAGGACTGTGTAAACATAAAAACTAGTGGAGAATTACTCATCAGAGTGATATTTATATGCTCTGGGTGTAAAGTCATACACTTAATGAATGGCTCAGGAAGGATTTCTGAAACACACAAACACCCAGCAACAGTCTATCACCCTGTATACAGCCAGATCTGGACAATCTCAGCCCATGCCAGCATGAGGAATGCTTTCAAAGTGTCTGAATGCACAGACATTTTAAGCACAGATAGTAACTGATAATAAAATCTGGAGGTAAGAAAAGCAGTATACACAGCTACCTCTCTCAGACTGGCCCCCTGTCCAGCCCCCGATTTTTCCTTCTGATGTAAACGCCTCCTGGCTCCACATGTCCTGTTCTGCTTGACTCATCTCTCATTCTCTGCTGAGTTAAATGTCCACCCAATCAATTGTCACCGGTTATCAAATCTCCAGGTAATAACTGGGTTTCAGTTACCGAGGGGGTGGCATTTTGTTTGATGGGAGAAGTGGCACAAGAGGCAGACTGCAAATAAAAGCCAATAAAGCAGCAGGTGATGATGTGGACCAATGTGGATCACAGCAGAGTCAGAAAAAGGGTTCAAACACACAGTAATGGAAGGAAAGAGGTGCCAGAGAGGTGGTTCAGGTTGGATACAAATGCAGGTTTATTGAAAACAGGAAGACAATCCAAAGGGCAAATTTAAAAAAAAAAACATAGTCAAAACATAAGCACAGGCCGAAAACCAGAAATCCTCGTGATAAAACAGAATCAAAACCTGAATAGCAACAGTACAAAGGTGTGGTATCATTACTATTGCAAACTAGGAGAAAAACTATGCAAAGACTGCATGACTTGTGAAAAGGTGTGCTTAATTAGACGTCTGGTGAACGTCAATCATGTGACAATGTTTGTAGTCTGTGAGGCTGATGGGAAATGGGAAACAGAAGTGCCATGCCATTACGGAATCTGGGAAATTAAGTTCATGGCAGAAGTAGCAAGACAAATGTGATGTGGCAAGACAAAAGTGTCAAGACTGTGACTATGGAATAGCCTTAAAGGAAAAATCCACCCTGAGCAACTTTCATATCGATATTTATAATTTATATATGATATTCAATGTTGTAGAAGGTTAATTTTCAACCCAGTCTCACAGAAAAAAAATTGTCAACATTTTGTCACAAACATACAGTATGTTGCATATCAGTGTATCCAACATCCACTTGAATGCTGTGTATGCTATGTTCTGCACCAACGTAATTTAACCAAGCCTACCTCTACCACTATGCTGTATGAATAAGACTGATATGAAACCATGAGCATTAATATGGACTTGCCCAAGTTTGGGCTAGTCCCCTCAGTTCCAGTGCAGGGAAACCTTAGTGCTACAGCATACGAAAACATTCTAGACATTTTTTTGCAATTTTGTGGGGAAGGCCCATATATGAGTATGGTGATCAGGTATCCCCATACCTTAGGCCAGACATTGTATAATTTTGATTTAATTTTGAACATACTGAGTGTAGCCCAATTCATGCAAAAAGTTTGTGCTTTTCATGACATATAATTAGACTTACTAGGCTCATGAATTTTCTCCTTTTCTCTGCAAACACAATCAGGCTTGCAAGTCATGTGGTTAAAAAAATGTGTCTGTAGTTTCTGTATCCTAAAGAATATACAGCCTAAGACTTTCTGCATTTTGAAAACATTTTCTCTCTATGGTATTTTCAGTCTATTACCTAATTTCTGCTGAGCTTTGTTTACTTAACATTGCAAGGCCTTTAATTACAGCATCCCCTGTATTCATTTTATTTACAGAAGATTTAGCAAGTCAATTGTCCAAACACCTTCACGGCACTTGGCAAAGCTGAAAATGAAGATATATTTGTAACTCAGCTGGCCCATGGAAATTGTTCCTATTTAAAATGTATAATGTGCCCCCTAAAAAGTGTCACGAATCTCAGAACTGCTCTTTGTCCATGATTCAATATGTAAATATATTCCACAAAGGTCAAATGCAAATCTGTGAGCACCAGAAGTATTGATGGAGAATGTACATTTTTGGATGCCTTTACACAAAAAAAGGATTGTGTAAAAAGGATCCATTAAAGGATTGTGCAAAAAAGGATCCTTTAAACTTCCATCCTTAAGAAGTCACTTCATGATGTTAATTAAATAATGCTTATTTAAGCTTAAGCTTGACACTGATAGACTGTAATACTGCAAGCTGGATAACGCATTCAGCCATAAAGGGCATCTGGTTGTACAGGCTCATCATCTGCAGGCATGCAGACTGACATCTGTTCTATTTGTATTGAAAAGAACAATGTCATACTTCACAGTGCATGGATAAATATTTTTTGTACAATATGATCTATGTGTTGAGGGCCTGCATTGTCTCTAATACCACTTTACACTGTAGCTATTCAGTATAACACAATTCTGCAGTTGCTAAGCAACAGTTGCACAGACATAAATTTGAACCCATTTTATCATAGAGTGGCTGAGCACAAAAGAAAAAAAAATGTCATAGCTTTAAACATGATTCTCTTTTGACCTGACAGTCTCAAAGTAAAGAAAAACTGAAGCACTCATCTGCTTTTGTCATCTATTCATGTTTGTTTATATGAAGTGTAGCTCAGAGGTTAAGTAAGCCTTACTGTACTTATTGTTAGGTTGTGACTCCAAATCCTAGCACTTTGGATAAAAGCGTCAGCTAAAGGAATAAACTTGTAAATGTAAAATATAAATTCTCATGATGCCTCACTCTACAATCTGTAGTTAAAGTACAAATGACAAATTTAGTGATATCATAGAGAGGTGACATTAGCTAATGTAAAATACCATGTCCTAAAATGCTCAAGCATGAGTGTACACCCACAAAAGTAAACAAAATATCCCATCAGACATGTTTTACTTTATTTTCTTTAGTAATATAAAAAGGTTTTGGTAAGAAACTTTTAGCTAGGGAATTTTAGTGCCATGTTAAAAAAAAAAAAACCTAGTAATACAGTAACTTATAGTTACTTTCACTATGCTCCCATCACTTTATAAATAAAGCCTTAGTCCAGCAAATATTATGCCTTACATATACATACCAAACCCAAATGCCAGTTGTAGATGCCTCACTTTCAGTTTCTGTAGTGCAGGCACAGAAGAAGTCCTCAGAGCCCTATATTATATTCTGAGTATGTATTTCTGAATCCTTACTATTTTACTCAGCTATGACTCACTTGCTGACCCATACACCATGCAAGCATACATCGCTCAGCCAAAACATTAAAACCACTGACAGGTGACGTGAATAACATTGATTATCTTGTTACAATGGCAACTGTCAATGGGCGGGATATAGTAAGCAGCAAGTGAACAGTCGGTTCTCAAAGTTGATATGTTGAAAAATCAGCAAGGGTAAGGATCTGAGCGACTTCGACATGGGCCAAATTGTGGGCATGTGAGCATCAGAACTGGACCATGGAGCAATGGAAGTAGGTGGTCTGGTCTGATGAATCACGTTTTCTTTTAAATCATGTGGATGGCCGGGTGCATGTGCATTGCTTACAACGTGGGAAGAGATGGCACCAGGATGCACTATGGGAAGAAGGCAAGCCAGCAGAGGCAGTGTGCTGCTCTGGACAATGTCCTGCTGGGAAACCTTGGGTCCTGGCATTCATGTGGATGTTACTTTGACATGTACCACCTACCTAAACATTGTTGCAGACAATTGTTGCATTGTTGTCCCTTCATGGCAATAGTATTCCCTAATGGCAGTGGCCTCTTTCAGCGTGATAACACACCCTGCCACACTGCAAAAACTGTTCAGGAATAGTTTGAGAAACATGACAAAAGTTCAGTGTATTGACTTGGCCTCCAACTTCCCCAGATCTTAATCCGATCAAGCATCTGTGGGACGTTCGGGACAAACAAGTCCAATCCATGGAAGCCCCACCTCGTAACATACAGAACTTAACTGATCTGCTGCTAACATTTTGGTGCCAGATACCACAGCACACCTTCAGAGGTCTTGTGGAGTCCATGCTTCAATGGGTCAGAGCTGTTGTGGCAGCACAAGGGGGACCTACACAATATTAGGCAGGTGGCTTTAATGTTATGGCTAATCGGTGTATGTTCGAGCAGATCTATTTAATGCAAACGTGAGTGATTTGCAACCTGCTCCCCATTCACACCCTAACAATGATCACATGACAGTCAAAGCCATTTGTTTTGCATTTTATCTTCAGTTCTATATGAACCCCAAGGGTCAATTTTTGTCCAATCAAATTTCCCAAAAAGGCATTCTGACACACATACCTGCTCAAAGGGAAGCCTTAATAACTTTACTGCTTTCTTCCTAGCCTGGGTCTTTGCTACTGATAACCAGTGACTGAATTGCTGACAATCTTTTTAACTGTATATGGAACTTTCATTCCTCTCTTCTAGAAAGCCAAGTCATCTGCAAATAATGACCTCCACATCCCAGGCTCTACCCTTTAAAAATAGAACATATTGTTCAGCACTGCAGGCATTACTCTGTGGTGTTTTGTTAAATATGGAAGCTCCAAACATGACTTACCCATTGGATTAAGTTTTAGCAGCAACAGTTTTGCTAATAACTTTCCTTCGTGGTATCAGAATCAAGGCAAACATTGGATTCCTGAGTCCAAAGTGGTGCATCCTTTCGAAAATCTCAGTAAAATGTGTTAACCTGCTTGTGATCAATCTGTCCATAGGCTTACACAAGTTTGATGTTAATGCAGTGGGGTTGTAGCTTGTTGCCTTAGTTGCCCTAACCTGGTTTCTTAACTCAATAATAATATTTAAGAATGGGATCATGTTTGTTATTTATATCTGTCAGGAATTTCCCTCTCATGCCAAGCGCTGAGCGCAGAAGTGCTCAACGCACGTAACAGTCCACGCACTACAAAGCGCTCTTCCAGGTTGTTTATGGTGCCACGTGTGTTTTTGTTTTGATTCATATCCTGTTATTGGTTGTCTCCCTCATGTATCTCTATTATTCACACCTGTTTTCAGTTTAACCTTTGATTAGTTTGTATATTTAAACCCTTGTGTTGTCTTTTTTCTGTGCTAAGTATTGTTCAGTGTTTCCCCGCCCGGCTTTGCCGAGCTGTGGTTGCTTGTTAGCAATATTTGAGTTCTTGACCCTGTTCCGTCTCTTAGATATTTTATTTTGATTATCCCTGTTATCATGGTTTTTAGATCAGCCGACCTCTGCCTGTTTCCTGTTTTTGACTCTGATTCACGTTTTGGATTTGTCTGCCTACCTCTCAAATATGCGGTTTAACTGCACTTGCATCCGCCTCACATTCCTGACAATATCCTGTGGACAATTAGCTCATATTTACATGCTCTGTCAAAGTTATTTCACTTGGTTTTGCATTACGTTGACACAAAGCTGGTTTGTGTTTAAAAATGAGTGATGGCATATTTTTTTAAAATAGTGTTATTGTTATTGCCGAGTGCCCTCTCTCTCTCTCTTTTTTATTTTATTTATTTTTTTTTTTTAAAGCCAGTTTCGATAGTGCATAATGCCCACAATGAGATCTGTTTGATTTAAAATTGGTTTCTTGCTGGCACATACTAGATATGTTTCTTTGATCTGCTCAAGCTGTTTTGTCACCTATTCACTGTTAAAGATACAGGTAAGCATATTTGTTCAATAAATCATCTAATAGTCAGCTCCAGAGGCCAGTCATAATAAAATGACCACTCTAGAGTTTACATATGGCATGATATCTTTTTTTTACTGCTGCTGTACTGATTTCATTTGTATTAGTAACTTTTCCAGAAAGGTCTTTTTATAGATTATTCTTGTTTATTGTTTATTACTATTATTATTATTATTACCGTTTATTATAGCTTATTTTATAGCATATAGTAATGTAGTGCTGTATCTTCACTGCAGTTAAAATTAGACTATAACATGGCTTAGTGTTGGTTTGCATCAGTGGTTGCTGTGTTTTTGTCTCACATGGCATTTAGTATAAAATCACTGCATACATCATCTGTATGCAGCATAAGATTTTAGCATTCCCAACTAAAAATTGCCTTTCCACATGCAATAAGAAGACCCTGAACAACTGATGACCAAAACTGCAAGTCTTTCATCTGTGTATCTGGCTTTTTCCAAAGCAAAATTCTTTAATGTTCATGCCCCAGAAATGTCAAAGTAATTTTAGTCAAATTAGTCTGAAAGCTAATTTGTCAGTCAGTGGAATCTGACAAAGGTTAAGCCTACTAAATAAAACTAAAAGATGACAATTTAGAGGATGCTCCATTTTTACAGGCTGCTGTTAAGAGTCTTTGCATTGCAGTATTAAAGTAATAACATGTCACGACAGGTTAATTAGCAGCCACATGGAAAGGACTGACACTGACTTCCAGTTGAAGCCCAGATGATGTCACATGTGATTAATAAAGACCAGTATAGAGACTGGGAGCTTACTGGTGGTTGGCACATTCAGTCTTGTCACTCTTGTTGATCTCATTCTACCGGCCTCTACCTCTCTCAGTTTAATAGGGCTTTTCTACACAACATTGTGTCTAAGATCAGCTGGGCGAATGATCCCACATTTTGTCACTATTTCTACCAATAAACCAGCCCTGCCAAAATTCAAAATTCTATGCGAACCAAGCCAGAACATCTGCCATCTTCAAGTTAGATTGAATCCCAGAATGCTTCCTATTCACTTCGTTTGTTCTGTACACATGGAATATGTGGAATATAATGGCAACCTACACAGCCAACCACAACCTCACCATACAGCTAGGCTCAACCACACTCAAGCCAACCAGGAACAGCCAGAAACCTTGGGATGACTTTTGATGAACACTTGGACTTTAGTGAAGTGAAGTGAAGTGAGGCCAAGTATAGTGACCCATACTCGGTGCTCTGCATTTAACCCATCCAAGTGCGCACACACACAGTAGTGAACACACACACCCGGAGCAGTGGGCAGCCATTTTAGCTGCGGCGCCCGGGGAGCAGTTGGGGGATCAGTGCCTTGCTCACTTCAGTCGTGGTATTGAAGGTGGCAGAGAGCGCTGGTCATTCACTCCCCCCACCTACAATCCCTGCCGGACCAGAGACTCGAACCCACGACCTTCGGGTTCACCTTCGGGTTACTGACTCTCAGACCATTAGGCCACGACTGCCCCCTTTACAGATCACATTTCAACGACTGTGTGGTCCTGTAGGTTAATTCTGTATAACATCAAGAAAATCAGACCCTATCTCACTGATCATACCACACAGCTACTAGTCCAGGCTCTTGTTATCTCAAAACCTGATCACTGCAATGCACTACTCCTGGGCATCCCAGCCAGCTCCATCAAACCGCTTCAGATGATTCAGAATGCAACAGCATGCCTTGTTTTCAACCAGCCCAAAAGGACCCACGTCACGCCCATCTTCGTCTCCATCCACTGGTTTCCTGTAGCTGACCACATCAAAATCAAGGCCTTGATGCTCACGTACAAAATCTTGTCTGGAACAGCACTCCCTACCTCAACACTCCTTGAGGTTTATGTTCCCTCCTGCAACCTGCGAACAGTTAACGACTGATGCCTGATAGTGCCTTCTCAGCGAGGCATGAGGTCCCTTTCCAGAACCTTCAAACGCACTGTTCCTCAGTGGTGGAATGAACTTCCAACCTCAATCCAGACAGCAGAATCCATCACTATCTTGGAAAAAAAGGCTATAGTCCCCACTCAAAAAATAAATAAATAAATAAATAAATCTGCATGCACTTACACTGGCTCTTACATCTCTACTCTGTGCAGTTTGCTCCTCTAGCACTCAATTAAAAATCTTGTATGGTAGCACTACTTGTATTGTTCTCTGCTTGATATATATACTCTCCTCTCTCCCTCTCCTGAATCCATATATAAGGTTTGGATTCCCCATGACTTTGGACTGTAATGCTTTCTTTCTTCTTTGTAACAACACTAAGTGGGTTGTTTTGCAAATCTCTTTTTTGAGACTTAATATTTTGCTTAAAAAATGTCTTATTATTTCCAGGCATTGTTTTTAATTGCTGGATGTCTGATTTTTTTTGTCTATAAACATGACTTTTCATGTTCATAGAAATGACTAATATATATAAATTATGACTATATATTTTATATAGTGTTGTAGAGTGCCTGTTTCTTTCCAACTTATGTTTTCAGTACACTACCACCCCCACATCCAGTTATCAATATTCATCCAGTGTTTGTTTACATGTTTTATTAGTTGACTTGCATTTACATGCACCATTAAATTAGCTAATAATGTGCTGAAGGAAGGGAGAATCATTTTAAAAATCGGTACAAGCAGACATCTTTTCTTTAAAAAAAAAAAATCTTTTGTAACCAGCTGTGACTGACGTGTGTGTATTTTCAGCATTGTCCTCACAAAAATAATCTGTGCTGTGAGTATAAGGAGTTGGGCGAAAAAAGAAAGTTTACTCTTGAGGAAATGAACACTGCATTTCTCTAGGATATTTGTTTGCCATGTAACCCATTTTCTTGTTGGTCTGTATATTGAAACGAGCTGCTCAAAGTGAGTTATTCAAATGCATCTTGTATGGCACACGCTTTCTCAGCATGATAAATATAATCATAGTGAGTTACAGTGAGTTATTCAAATAAATCTTGTGATGTCGATAATGTTGGTGATTTTGAACAGCATGTAAAATCAAGAAGTAAATTCATGAAGAAACTGCAGTACAGAATTCACGTTTTGTCAGCACTGTTGAGAAAAAGTGTTTATAGCTTATAGTCAGTTCAGACTTTTCCCCATGATACCCACTTCCCAGACATTTGAGAACATGCACCCCCACAACAAACCTTAATCACTGTCTAATTATCATTGCAATAAATTATGTTGATTTTACACTTTGTTCTAGGTCTTTGTTTTTTCAGATTTGACAGATTTTATTGATGAACCTTTCAACATTCACCATGACAGAAAGAGAGAACACTGTGTCAGTGCACATTTTTAATCTGGAAATCTGTGGAGATGATTGCACCAGTTGAAAGGGTACTGAAGTGAGATGGGGAAGGGGGCAGGACTGTCAATCATTCAAGATTCATAAGTCAGTTGGTTCATCTGCCATTGGCTTTTATTAGGAAAAAAGAAGACTTATTGAGCAATAAGTCATTCTAGCAATCCTTGATGTTAAAATATGGCACCTCTACATATGTTATAGGTAGAAGGTCTTTATGTCATTAAATATTATTTTGTAGAATTCATCTCACCCCCACCCCCCGTCCCACCCCCCTACAATTTTTTTTGCACCCCACAGTTGAATACCTCTGGTCTATAGTCTTGTCTTATTATCTAAAACCCACCAGAGTAAAGCAAATTTTCACAACATAGTACTTTAATGCGGAACTAATAAAATTGAGTCTTGATTTCCCCGTTTTTTTCCCCCCTCTTGCTTTAACTCACTCCACTATAAAATAATTTCTCTGTTAACTGTCTTAACACTGGCCTTGATTAAATGCCTTTGATATCTATCAATTAAAGACCAGAACCTCAGTGGATCTGTAATTGCCCTGTAATCATGTTGTCTGGTTCAGCCTTATGCCTAGGTCACACTGCACGATTTTCAAAATCGTCGGATCATCGTGAACGAGCACTGATTTGCCTCCGATTTCAGGCATTTGTCGGCGAGTGAAAAATCGGGCTAAAATCGTTCAGTGTGAACTCGGCATAATGCAAGGCAAGGCAAATCGGTGCTCGTTCACGCGAGTGATAATCACGCAGTGTGAATTATCAAAGATGCGATCTGAGAGAATCGCCGATGCGTCGCCGACGCTCGTGAAATATTTGGCATGATAAATATCTGGACCTGTCGGCGATTCAAAATCCTGCTGTGTGAAATGAGTTTTGACTGAAACAAACATCGGCGATGATCTCCAGCCAATGAGAGATCAAGATACAGGGCAGCGGGAAGCTCGGGGAGGAGTTATAGAATATCAGAAAACATGGCTTCGGTGCCGAAAAAGGCTCCTTCTCGGTCTATTTGGACCCAAGCTCCCCGTGTCTCCCCAACCATTTCCTCCTCCATAATCTTTTTTTCTTTTTTGCCCTTTCGCTGCAAACCAGCGCACAGACCATTTGGATCGCGAACTTCTTGCGGGGTACCATTTACCAACTCTGGTCTCACGTGTGATCTTGCGTTATTTCCTTATCACTTCTCGTGTGCGTTTGGTTGTGAAACGTAGTTTGCGAGCCAGACAGAGTCGTCGGCGATTCTTTCTATTGTAAAGTCATGCAGTGTGTAACCTCCTATCGCCGATCCAAAGGCGATGTGAACATAGCAGCGACTGAATGCTACCTCAGATAGTCGTGCAGTGTGAAAAACACGATGCCAGTTAAGCTGGCAATGAAGAAAGTCTTAAAATGGATAAAATAAGGAGTTGAACTGTATATTGTGTTTATTAAAATAAGCATTTTCATTTATTTAAAAAAAAAAAAAAAAAAAACTGTTCT
>CM040994.1:10211521-10241247 GCA_022985145.1 Pangasius djambal
GAGAACCAGTTCCATTGGCAGCCATACATGCCCACTACCACCATGCTTCACTGATGAGGTGGTATGCTTAGGATCATGAGCAGTTCCTTTCCTTCTGCATACTCTTCTCTTCCCATCACTCTGGTACAAGTTGATCTTGGTCTCATCTGTCCATAGGATGTTGTTCCTGAACTGTGAAGGCTTTTTTAGATGTCGTTTGGCAAACTCTAATCTGGCCTTCCTGTTTTTGGTGGTAATGTCATGGCGTGGGCTTTCCGCTAGATTTTGGAGCATGGCTGTGGGGATTTGTCCAAGAGCATTAGTGAGGTTAGGCACTGATGTCAGACGAGAAGGCCTGGGGTGCAGTCAGCATTCCAATTCATCCCAAAGGTGTTCAGTGGGGTTGAGGTAAGGGCTCTGTGCAGGCCACTCGATTTCCTCCACAACAATCTTGGCAAGCCATATCTTCATGGAGCTTGGTTTGTGCACAGGGGCATCGTCATGCTGGAACATGACACCAGTGAACACCAGTGAAGGTAAAACTGTAATGCTACAGCATACAGAGACATCCTATATTATTGTGTGCTTCCAACTTTGTGGCAACAGTTTGGGGAAGACCCATATCCATATATAGGTGTGACAGTAAGGTGTCCACAAAGTTTTGGCCATATAGTGTATGATTCCTTGTCAGAGTGCATGCTTCATTAGCCAAGTATGTGGAAATTTTAGATAAAGATTTTAGATAAAGAATCAAAACCTCTGTCTGTGCTGTACAAGAATCTTATATATCACAACAGCAAGCAATATGGAGGCTGGTACACATAGACCAGTTTTACTGACAATACAAAAGCCACCATGGCATGGGCTAAAATGATTAACTAGGTCAGAGCTTTGGAAAGTAAGACTAATTAACAGAAAAGGATGATGTTTGACTCAAGAATCTGCCTAGACTACACCAAACCTCAGAGTTGAGCTGGAGGAGGAAGAGGGCAAGGGTTATTGTCAGGCCTGAGCCTGGTTTAGTTCAAGTAGCAATTCTTGGTCCTGTTGCTTGACAGCTCTAACTTGTCTAGGAAAAGTAGATACACCACTTGTTCTTAAGGTGTGATAGTTACTGTTTCCTGCTAGACTGGTAAGAGCATGGATAACCTCCTTTAGCCTGTTAGTGAGAGGCAAACCTTGCATGTTGCCACATAACACAGACATAAGCTGTGGACAAGGTCAGACAGCTGCAGGATCAGGGCTGCACCAAATAGGAGTCTAACTTATTGTAGAACCCCGGTGTGTGAGGGTGTGGAAGAAGAGCTCTTGGCATTTATTCAGTACACACTTTAAAAGAACTAAAAAAAAGGACAGCAACTCTCTCTCTCAGACAGAGAGAGAGAGAGAGACACAAAGAGACACAAATTAGTAGACTGGCAGTAACAGGATTCAGGATCATCACACGTTACCTGCCAGTTCGACCCACCTCCTTTCCATCCACAGGTATGGCCACAGATTTATAGACTGTAGGTACTGCTGGATCCTGCATCATTACCCTGTTCCTCATACAGAAGCACAGAGAAGCCCTGAAAACTTCCACAATCAGTTTCTTACTATAATTCTCAGATATGACAAAGGTCCTGCTAAGCCCCAGGGCAGTCATTATCTTTTAAAATTCTTAATGATGCACACAGCACATGCACTATGGGAGAATTTATCTTCTCTCCACTGCCTCCATCAGCCTCTGTAATTTTATACAGCACTCTATATAAACTGACTATCACATAAAATCATTTACCAGAAAGTTCTGGGTTACAGTGGTGGCTTTCTTGGGTTCATTGTGACCTTGGGTCACAAACTGTTCCTTTGACTGCATCTCTACATTGTTCTTTCCAGACTTTTTAGCATGTTTTTGAATGTTTGCATAATTTGCAAGTCATTCCACTGTACAATTGGTTGGCCATGTTCTAATATTTACCATAAGATGAGAACAACCCTTATGAGAAGAGCTCTGTCAAAGCAGCCAGGGCTGGTTTGCCTTCTGAGCAAAATTCCACAGCTCAATCAGCAACTGAGACTAAAGTCATGGTTAATTATGGGACTTTTTTAGTTATGGGGAAATGTCTAGTATGGATTCCCAGTGAAACCACACATGCAGTAAAAAAATGTGAATGAATTTCACTGTTTGCTTGCCTGGATGATCTGACGACTCATTTTGCGAAGAGCCACTGCCCTAGATGTTTAAAGGAGAGGGAGCCTGAATGGCAGGCCCATGGAAGAAAA
The DNA here is from genome assembly GCA_022985145.1 of Pangasius djambal. Taxonomy (NCBI): domain Eukaryota; kingdom Metazoa; phylum Chordata; class Actinopteri; order Siluriformes; family Pangasiidae; genus Pangasius; species Pangasius djambal. The sequence goes on from CM040994.1 coordinate 10,213,766, forward strand.
GAGTTATCTGGAAGGCCAGCTTTGCTTTGGACAATGTTATGAAATATAAAGGCTTTACAGGCCGAAAGTTGAGCTTGGCATAAGCACAGTGAACAAGCTGTAAGCCAGAGGGTGGAGTCCTAAATTTGCCACAATTGGTCTCTAAACCAGCCATTAAGTACATTAGTGAGGTCAGTCACTGCTGTCAGGTGAGAAGGCCCAGGGTGTCGTCAGCACTCCAATTCATCCAAAAGGTGTTCAGTGGGGTAGAGGTGAGAGCTTTGTGCAGGCCACTCAAGTTCTTCCACACCAACTATGGCAACCATGTCTTCATGGACCTCGCTTAATGCACCAGGGCACCGTCAAGCTGGAATAGGTTTGGACAGTGAAGGGAAATTGTAATGCTACAGCATACAATGACGTTCTATATAATTGTGTGTATCCAACTTTATGGCAACAGTTTGGGGAAGGCCCACATATAGGCGTGATGGTCAGGTGTCCACATACATTTAGCCATATAGTGTAAATCATGTCAGATCATTTTCCACCTTGAATTTTGTTGCTTGTTATACAACCTGCAATTGTAACAGGGGTGTATAACCTTTTTATATCCACTGTAGGTTTTCTACTCTTCTGTTCCTCTCCTATTCACAAAACCTTGCAGAAGCATAGCTTGATCACTGCTTCATGGTTAGCCAATTAGATTGTCACATTATACCACAAATGAAGTTGCATCTTAGAGCTCTTGAAATTGTTCTCCAGTGCAGTAAGACTGTACTAGTTTGGAAGATTTGTACTGCCCAGGGAAGGTAACAGTAAAAAAAATCTTTGTTGCTGCCGAAGTAAATGAGGCGTGTTAAGGGAATGAGTTGGAACTTTTCAAATGATTTCACGTATCCACTCCCTCACTAATGTTACAGCCTTTTGATGTCAAGTAGAATTTAGTCATTTTAAGCAGGTGAAGCAGGTAGCTTTACTGACTCACAGTTCCAGGGTCTCTGGTTCAATCCTGAGCTTGGTCTGTGTCGAATTTTCTATGTTCTCCCTATGTCTAAGTGGGTTTCCTCTCACCTTGCAAAAACATGACAGTAGGTGGATTGGTGACTCTGAATTGCCCCATGTGTGTGAATGAGTGTGTGAATGGTGCCCTGCTATGGACTGGAGTTACATCCAGGGTGTATTACTGCCTTACTCCGGATCCGTCCTGACCAGAATAAAGAGGTTACTGAAGATAAAAGGATGAAAACAAACAAACACGCATCTTGTTCCTATGACTAGCTTTGTATAGGAATTTCTCCAATTTCAAAGTGATGGAAATGGATGGCATCAGACGTAATTCTGCCAGCATGTGTTCCAGACACCTACACGATCCCAGCACTCCGTTGTGAGGGCCATGTCTTCCACCTAAAGAGCCTACTGAAACTCCTTATCTCTGCCCAGACCACGCTCTCCTGACATGAGGCAGAACAGATGATGCATCAGATGGAACTGTCCAAGGCAGGAACAGGAAATTGTTTTACTCTCCTTGTATGCAAAGCTGCTCTTTTTTTCAGAGCTTGACATATGGGCTTAATAAACACGAGGCTCCCACCTCAGTGTCTCATTTCCTGTGCCAGAGCTCTGTTACTCCTTAGAGAAAATATGCACCATGTCACTCATTGTGTTATGATGAGCAGGCCTGGGTAGGGAAAACAGCAGCTCAGTGAAAAGTGAAGAGTGGAAAACAGAGTGCAAATGTCATGCCTCAGCAACCATTCACTCTTTAGATAAAGAATTATTGCTCCCAGATGAGATCAAAAGCTCTGGAGATGACTACAGAAAATGTTAGGAAAAAAAGGGGAACTGAATCAGACAGAGGTAGCATTAGTATAAATGTCACTTCTTCCTTATTCTCTTAGCTTTAGCTCCGTTGGATCTGAGCCACAAATCAAGGGCCTTATATGTTTACTCTGTAATGATCACACAAGCATTTTACTCTTACAGTTACCATTTCTCCATCAGCTGAGTTCCTGTCACCAAGGTCTAGTTAGCTCTGTGTCTCCTCTCCCCATCCTTCTCTCTCTGCCCTTTTCATAAACCTACCACCCTCACTGAGAGCATATTTCTTCATCTTGCTCAACCAGCTGATGTCACTGATTGCTGGTGTTGGGGAAAAAGCCATCTGCTACTAAGTTCAGCATCACTACTGCCCCCGTTACTGCTCCTGGCAACAGCTGCAAGAGCCACAACACTCGTGGGAACCATGAGAGGTTGGAAGTCAATGGTGGGGATTGATAGGGTAGCCCAAATCAACACATGAGACCTTCAACTCCATTCAGTGATATGGGAAAATGTCTTTCGTGATTTTTATTTTCCTTTTTGGCAGTAATAAGGATCATCTTTATGGGGTTGAAAAAATAGCAATAAAATAAGAATTCTACAAAAATAAATTCTCAACTATTTTTTAAAAGATTGAAAAGTGATCTGAAACTGGTCCTGCATTATGGAATTATGTTTTTTTGCATGATATAACCCATGATATATAATCCAAGATATATTTGCATTTCAGTCACACATCCTCTTCAAAACCATCAATATTGGCACTGGGGAGCCAGCATGGACCTCTTAAACAATGGATTAATTATGCACAACAATGCCAGAAGAGCTAACAGCTATGGCTGAATAACATACACAAACTGCGGTACACAGACTGCAACAGGACTCAGCTTGGCCACAGACCCATATGAGAGATTTTTATTTTGTTCCATTCAAGCCACTGAGATGGATGATTCCCCAAATGTGCCTCCATCCAGTTTCTATTGGAGCCCCAAGAGAAGAGCTTGTGTGTGTTCACTGGGTAATTAGGCCTTTCCTATGCTGAAGCCCAGCTCAGGGCTATTGTTTGGACACACAGCTCCATTCATGCTGCATTAACCACAAACAGGGTGTGGCTTAGAGTAGTCAGGCCCTGGTTTGAAGATGGGTGGAGGGAGGACTTTTCCTGCACAGGAGGAGCCAACAGGAAGACTAGGAGGTCCCAGATAGGAAAGTAGGGGATTTTTTAAGGGAGGGTGGGGAGAACAAGATCACTTTCTGTCTACTGTAATTCATCTCACGTGGACTGCTAGAGTTAACAAGAGAGCTATTTTTCCTATTCACATAAGATCAAACCACTCAAAAGAAAATTGCAGAATCAAAAGCCTCATCTTCAGATTTAAAAGAAAGCATGAACATGTAATCTCTTCTTCATCCTTATAGAAACAATAAAACCCACCAAACTAGCACAGCTTAAGGTGTTACACAAAGTTTTAAAAGCTAGATGTGATCTGTTGTGTGTTCACATATCTGATGGCAATAGCATTTAAGGAGCCTGTGAACCTGTTTTCTTTTCACATACATTTTGTACAGAATGCACACTGTCTATGCTTTCATGTGATATCATTAACGCAGTCATACTTTGTAAATCCCCCAAAACACACCTATTTGCCAATAAGCTTTGACAATAAAAATCAAATTAGTAAAGCAGGTTGGCATTCAAATGCAGTAAGAATGTGCCTACGTGCCAGGAGCCTGTTCACAGATCGGCTCTGTTGTTTGCCCTACCGGCTCCCATAGCCAGCTGTTTCTACGGTGATAGCTGCCAGCCTAGCAGTCTATCCCACCTTTCTGTCCATAGTGTCAGTTGGTGAAGCGTGTGCGTGCACACACACACACGCACACCCTTTCTCTTTCCTCACCTTTTCCTCATATCTTTTTACCTCTCTTTCTTTTTTATTTTCTTTTCTCTCTCATCTCTTTCTGTTTCTCTCTTTCTCCTGGTTTCCCTATGCATTTTCCCTATCTTTCTCTCCTAGCTTTCGTTTCTCTCCCTTCTTTTTTTTTAACTATCACAAACACATGCAGAAATGGAGATGAAGCCTTTAAACCTTTAGCCCAGATTTGGGGAAAAATTGTGGAAAAAATTAAAAAGAAAAAAACCCATCATGAATATTTTGTAACCCCATGCCTTGACCACCCTACAGTTTTCCAGAGTTATTATTTAGGACTATTGTAACCTATGAATATTTTATATTAGTTACATACATATGTATATGTAAGGTATTTGACTAAATACCAACGGAAAAATTCCTTACACTGACCATCTTCAGTATAGTGGGAAGGCTGAGCTTGCATTTCTTGACACAGCTTTTCGAAGAGTCAGGAGGTGTATTTGAAAAGGCATGTCTCATTTCTGCTGTCACATCCAGCTTTAAAAAATACGTAAAGAAAAAAACACGATGGGGCATGTTGTTATAGGAACGTATTCCACACCGGGGTGGTGTGATACAGTCCAACACTAAGCAGAGTTACTGTTACCATTCCAAAGTCTATTATTTTCAAATAACAGCACAGCCCGAAGTGTGACATTCCTTTTATACCACGAAGGCCCATTGTGTGTTATTCCTTACTTAATGCAGGCAAAAGTGCTGAATCCAGCTTCACACAGATAGGAGCTTACAACAGGAACCATCATTTTCAGTGCATGCAAAGAAATATCTGGGTACTCCATTTCTGCAGTGTACCAGTGTACCAAAGCACTGCCACACGTGGCATTTTGACTTCTCCTCATTATGTACCATCACACTTGTAAATCCATATTAATTAGATGTTTCATTCTGGCAGATTTTCATGTTGGTTTTCTTGACTTCTGTTGTCCTACTGGGTCAGAGTCTCTTGGAACTGCAGAGGTAGATGGATGAAGAAATTTGTCAATTATTATTGCTGAATTCTTAATCTAGTGCAGCATGTCATGATAGTGAGAAAACAAGACTTGTACACTCTTCTGTACACTTTCATGCAATTATATCTGCCATCTGGGTCATATTAAATAATTTTACAATTTCAAGAAATCATGCCAAATTAACCGATTTGCATAAATGCTGTGTATTTTCCACTTTTATGATGAATCCCCCAATTTAATTCAATTCAATTCAATTTTATTTGTATAGCGCTTTTAACAGTGGACATTGTCACAAAGCAGTTTTACAGAAATAATGGATTCAAAAATATATTGTAAATATGTGAATTTGTCCCTAATGAGCAAGCCAGAGGCAGCGGTGGCAAGGAAAAACTCCCTGAGACAATATGAGGTAGAAACCTTGAGAGGAACCAGGCTCCAAAGGGAGCCCATCCTCATCTGGGTGCAACGGAATTTAAAATTCGTTAAGGCAGATACACAGCCAGGACATGATATTTTGTTCATATGAAAGACACAATCCTCATTAGATATTGTTAATGTAACAGTTTACATGTTTTCAGTGAGTGTTATCCCTGAAGCGAACCGAGCAAACCAAGGCCTCAGTTATTTTATCCAATTTTAGTGGATGCAAACCTTTCCTGTTTAGATGATGAGTAAATATGTACTGGTCAGATGTTTTCCTCCCACAGCAAACATTTAAATGCTGGTAGCAGTGTAATAAATTGACTACGGGCCAGGTGTTTAATTTTACAGTACAATAATCCAATTGATGGACTGGATGTCTGCCAATAGGTCTGAGAAACCTTCACCTCTGCCATAACAGCATTAAATGGAGGGCATGTGCAAAAGGACACCTAATTATCATGTTACACACAAATATACACAAAAAGGAGTAACTCAGTGGCAAAAAAAAAAAACCTGTGGACTGACTCAGTGTTAGGTAATAGTGTTAGATGGAATGGCCCTGCTGAGTAGAACACTGTTTATGAGCCAAGGGCAGGGTGTCTGGCTGTTTGAACTGTGAGAGCAGTTCCCATGGACAGCCTAGGGCAAGAATGCATATTTGATTATATTCTGCATATAGTCAGCAGCACTGGCATATAACAGTTATTTGAATGCACCAAAGTATGAGAGAATGTGTTCCATGTCAGAGACATGCATAAAAAGAGTCATTACAACAGAGCCATGCTAGACACTCCAACACAGTTACAGAGCCTAATTAATGAATGGACATATTGGATAGAAAGACAGATGGAAGACAGGAATTAAAAATCCAAGCAGGAATAAGGGAGCATAAAACAAATCTTTTTCTGAGAGGCACTGCTAATGACACCTGTTCGAACAGCACAGCTTTCTCTTTTCTCAATAACATAAACACACTGATTGACATGTTAATCATACAGCAACAAGATGCACAGTGAAATAATTAGACACATATCTAAACTGCTGAGTCAGAACAAGAAACAATACCCACATATTAACTTTAAAATTTAAGGTTGCCATTAATGTTGCATATATACCACATGTACATAGAAAATGAAAAATTTTAGAAACAGAAATTCATGAATGTTCAGAACTCAAGCACATGTTCTCATCCTCTCTCCTTCTCCCCCAATCCCTTCCATCTCTCTTTCTCTCTACAGAGCAAAGATACATACAACTGCCATTCCATCAAGTGCCCAGAAAAGAAGATGAAGCTTTTGATTCCACACTTCAGAAACACTATTACTGGAGAAATGGCACCACCTCTGGACTTGAAACCAGAGCTCCTAAACTTTGTGCAGCACATCTTTTGAAAGTTAATGCAATCTTACCGTGCTGGTGGTTGTTCTCCACTCCGGTAGGGCTATTTGCTCTGAGGTCAGCAAGTCTGCGGCTGGTGGCTGAGAGCTCTGAGCGCAGGTTGGTCACCTCCTGGCTGGCAGAGTGGAGGGCACCATCGATGTGCTGCGCCAGCTGCTTATTATCTTCCATCATCTTCAAGATCTTACCCTGGGGAAGAGCCAGTCCACACAAAGGAGCATTGTGTCAAATGCAGCGGGGGAACAACGTGCCCTCTCCCTCTTCTATCTCCCTTGAATGTGCAGAAAGACAATCAATTCCAACAACAAGCTTCCCTTTCCTTCTGTGTCCTTGTATCATTGACTGAAGAGGTCCCGGTTCTAGCTGGTTTGTGTGTGTGTTGTGTGTGTTGCCTACAAAGTGTGTGGTTTTACATGAGAAGAAATGGCGTGTGAAAAAATTAGAAAAAGCAAGAGTGAGCAAGGGTTCCTCCTCTCTTCCGCAGCTGCTCCAGGAGGGGACCCAGCGCACTGGAAGATGACATGCTTGCTTTTAAACGGAACATACCATGTGCTTCAGAACCGAAGGGGAGAACGGGGGGGGAGCTGAAGTGCAGCTTTCCTACAATAACTCAACAAACTATAGCTGCTGACTTCCAGATTGTGAAGTCCCACAGGAACGAGTAAATAATCTGCTTGTGGTTGGGGGGGAACAGAAATCCCTGTGCCAAACAGCTGTCAGACTGGCTTTGCCTATTGTGTATTCCCTTTTATCATGTACAAAATCTCTCTCTCTCTCTCACACACACACACACACATACACATACATGGATATGAACACATGGACAATTCACCCTCACCCCTTTATCTCAGTGTTCATTACATATTCAGTCTTTTTGTCCCTGGAACATACCCCCCCCCCCCCTCCCCCAAAAGGAAAAAAAATAAATAAATATTTTGTATATTATACACTATATACATAAAAATTTAGGCCTACATAAAAACATAAAAACTTATGTAAAACAAGCAGTCTATTCTAGGAAATTAATGCTGCATACAAAAAATCAATAAGAAAGTGTGCATGTTTACATCTTAACCAAAATAGACATGCTGTAGATTTTTACCCCCACCCCCACTCTCCAAAATGGGGATGGGGGTGGGTCGGTCACATAGAGATCGTGAGAGAGAGAGACAGGAAATTCTAGCACTGCAGTGGACACGGCAGCTGCCCATTAGCACAGCTCTATAGTGAACACAGGAAGTTAAGACAATTACACTACAACTAATTAATCTCCACCGGGTCAGAAAATTTGAGGCTGTCTTTTCCAAGCTTTTGCTATTTCAAAGGTGGTTACATTTCAAATGCTGCCTATTTACTGTACCGCCAGCTACAAACAATCCCATTTGCCGTATCTCTGAAAACACTCCACTCATGCACTTTATAAACCATTTCAAGTCATGAAATCATCCATAAAATCCTCCCAAATATTATTATGACTAATGCCAGTTGTTTATGCTTCAGTGTTTGTTACCCTCCTCCAGCCTGGAAATTGTGCAAAATGGGCTCGGTTGTTCAAGCAAGTGTGAGAGGAAGCAAGGCAAATTTCACCCATTATACTAAAGAGAAGTAAACAGCTTATTATTTCCCTGCTCAAAATCAGACATTTCTTCATCTATACTTAGAAGATGAAGAGTCAGGCATATATGTATATAAACTACCTATAAATGATGATCTCCAACAACTCTGTTCTCTTGTAGCATTAACCTCAAAACCTATTCAGTGTCAAGTGTTTCCTGAATTTTCAGATTAATGGCACTGGTCTGTGATCTTTCTATCCAGAAGATGGAAAAACTGTTCATGTGAAGTCTTAATACACTCATTATAAATTCCATTATAAAAAGATAATATACTGCATAGGGAGGCATGGTGGCTTAGTGTGTAGCACATTTACCTTGCATTTCTGGGGTTGGGGGTTTAAGTCCCACCTCCACCTTGTATGTGTGGAGTTTGCATGTTCTGCTTGTGCATTGGGGGATTCCTCAGGGTACTCTAGTTTTCTCCCCCTGTCCAAAGACATGTGTTGTAGGCTGATTGGCATCTCTAAATTGTTTGTAGTGTGTGATTGTGCACTGGGTTGGCACCCTGTCCAGGGTATGCTCTGAGTACCCTGGTATAGGCTCCCCATGACCCTGTGTGGGATAAGTGGTGCAGAGGATTGATGGAATATTATGCATATAACGATTAAAAATACCAAAATATACATTATACCAAAAAATTACAAAAATACCAAATTATAAGGTATATAATAGTATTGACAAAATCTATAGAAACACAGATAGATGTAATGAGTTCTGTGTAGTTACATTATACTCACCCACATTATGTATACAGTTAATACCTGCAATATGTTAAAATATATGGGCAACAGTGATGTGCATGAGCAGGAGTTCATTACATATGCTCTCACTCTATATATAGGATAAATAAAAGCAATATTCCTTCATGGAGGAATATTGCTTTTATTTATCCTATATATAGAGTGAGAGCATATGTAATAATGCTAAATAAATTGGGTAAATAAATAAAAATCTTAAGCATTAAAGTTTTTGAATTCATAGTTTAGTGCTACTGCTAATGTTCACTGTCTATTCCAGAGTAAAATCTATATTTAAATGCATTTTGAATAATTAAAATTAAAATTACTTGCAATTACTGATTTCTCTCTGCAATCAAGCAATCTCTCATATTCTTCACATCTGGGCTATGAGGTAGGGTGGCTAGAGGAAAGCTCTTTCTCACAAAAAACATCCAAGCTCAACTAAATCACCCCAAACCATGTAGCAAAATGTGTTATGGTCTGATGAGACTAATCCCAAAAGTTATAATAATTCCATAATTCCAAAAGATATGTTTGGTGCAAAAAAAGCACATCACCAAAAGAACACCATACCCACAGTGCAGCATGGTGGTGGCAGCATCATGCTTTAGGACTGCCTTTCTTCAGCCAGATCTGGGGCATTTATCAAGGTGGAGAGAATTAGGAATAGCTACAAATACTAGTTGATTTTAGTGTAAAACCTTCAGCTAGTAAGCTGAAGATGAAAAGGAATTCCACCTTTCACCATGACAGTGACCCAAATCATACATCCACATCAACAAAGGAATGGCTTAACCAAAAGAAGATCAAGGCCTTTTTTGAAAGGCCTAGCTAGTGCCCAGACCTGAATCCAACTAAAAATCTGTGGGGTGACCTGTGGGCTGTGCACATGTGATGCCCTTACAATTTGATGGATCTAGAATGTTTTTGCAAGAAAGAGTGGGAGAATATTGCCAAGTTATGATGTGCCACGCTGATAGACTACTGAGTGGTGTAATAAAATCAAAAGGTGCTTCAACAAATTATTAGTTTAGGGGTGTGCACAGTTATGCAACTAGGTTATTGTAAGTTTTTTATTTTTTCCTTTTTTCCCTAAAAAAGTTTCTGATTGTTTTTCACTTAATTTTTATACGTTTTAATCTCACAATGAGGGCGGAAAAAGTTCTGACATGATTTATCTTGGTTTCATTTTTTACATCACAAAAACCTGCCATTTTAACAGGAGTGTGTAGACCTTTTATATCAATTGCAATTGACAGGCTTCTTACTACTTATGTCTATGGATACTTTACAATGGGGAAAGGGAGGAGCAACAAGAATGGCAGGAGAGGAAGAGAGAGAGAAATTCCAGCATAAGCACTGACTTTGTGCCAGTGAGCTGCTCTTTGCCACACTGATTTAACGCTGATTTAAGATCTCTAACAGCCTGAAAACGCTTCTGCATTGACTGGAACAGGTCAGCTAGCACAAAGGCTTAAGTGGGGAAAATAGTGGATGTTGTTAGTTATATACAGTTATATACTGGTTAGGGGTTGGACAGCTAACCAGTATTGTGTTGCTTTAGCAAAAAGGCTGCTCACTGGCCTCTGCCGCTGCCACCTGTCTTTTGGAAAAAAGAAGCTACCGTCCCAAATACACTCAAAACTACAAAACCTGACTTACAAATTTCATAACACTTTGACTAGCAGCATCATGCACAAGACACAATGTACTACAAGTCAATATTTCCCACAGTCAGCCAGAGGACCTCCACTCATCCACTACTGATGTTGGACAAAACTTTTCTCTGGAAATCACGTAAAATTTTACTTGTATTTATATTCACTGCTTGGGAATCTATGCTCTTTGTCGAATATGTGTGGAATCGAGATTAATGTCACCATGATGGTCTGTTTTTTTCTGAATACCCAGCACAGTATCAAAGTAAAAACCAAGTAAAATTCCCTCCAGTCATGATAATAATGGATTAACATTTTTCCTGACATGATAAAACAGAGTATTTACTTTCTGGACTTCATCCAGTGAGCGCCTGCTAGTCTTCCAGTAATAAAACTTTCCCAAATTGCTGTTGCTTGTTTGTTCACTAGCTAACGCTGAATGAGAAGGTTTTAATTAAGAAGGCTCCATATGTGCACCTAAAAACACCATATTGATAACACAGTCAGTATGACTGGCTACAATGGATATAAAAAGTCTACACACCACTGTTAAAATGACAGATTTTTGTGATAAAAAAAAATGAATCAAAGATAAATCATGTCAGAACTTTTTCTACCCTCAATGTAGATTTACAATGTATAAAATGAAGTGAAAAACAATCAGATACATTTTAGGGAAAAAATAGGAAAAATAAAAAAACTTACAACAACCTTGTTACATAAGCATGCACACCTTTTTTTTTTTAAATTGGGGATGTGGCTGTGTTCAGAATGAACCAGTCGCATTCAGTCTCATGTTCAAAAGTAAATATCATACAGCTGACACCAATGAATTTATTCTGATTAACCTCAAATAAAGATCAGTTGTTTCTGTAGGATTCTTGACATCTTGGTTCCATCTGACTGCTGAAGCCATGATCTGCAAAGAGCTTACAAAGCATATAAGATCTCACTTATTGTAAGGGGATCTTACTTGTTGTAAGATATCAATCAGGGAAGGGATATAAAAGAATTTCCAAAACATTAGATGTACTGTGGAACACCGTGAAGGCCATCAACAACAAGTGGAGAAAATGGTGCACCACAGTGACATTACCAAGAACAGGACATCCCTCCAAAATTTACAAAGGGACAAGACAAAATCTTACCAGGGAGGCTGCTAAGAAACCTATGACAACATTAAAGGAGCTGCAGGAATATCTGATAAGTACTGACTACTCTGCATGTGACAACAATCTCTTGTATTCTTCACATGTCTGGGCTATGAGGTAGGGTGGCTAGACAGAAGCCCTTTCTCACAAAAAACATCCAAGCCCGCATAAATCACACCAAACCATGTGGCAAAATATGTTATGGTCTGATGAGACCGATTCCAAAAGGTATAATAATTCCATAATTCCAAAAGATATGTTTGGTGCAAAAAAAAAAAAAGCACATCGCCAAAAGAACACCATACCCACAGTGCAGCATGGTTGTGCATCATGCTTTAGGGCTGTTTCTTTCAGCCAGAACTGGGGCAGAGGGAATCATGAATAGCTACAAATACCAGTCGATCTTAGTGCAAAACATTCAGGCGTCTGCTAGTAAGCTGAAGATGAAAAGGAACCTTTCAGCATGACACTGACTCAAAGCATACATCCAAATCAACAAAGGAATGGCTTAACCAAAAGAAGATCTATGTTTTTGAAAGGCCTAGCTAGAGCCCAGACCTGAATCCAACTAAAAATTTGTGGGGTCACCTGAAGTGGGCTGGTCACAGGAGATGTACTCACATTTTGACGGATCTAGAATGTTTTTGCAAGGAAATGTGGAAAATATTGCCAAGCCAAGGTGTGCCAAGCTGATAGATTCTTACACGACTGAGTGACGTAATAAAATCAAAAGGTGCTTCAACAAAGTATCAGTTTAGGGGTGTGCACACTTATGCAACTAGGTTATAGTAAGGTTTTTATTTTTCTTTTTTTCCCTATAAAAAGTTTCTGATTGTTTTTCATTTTAGTTATATACTTTCCAATTTCACATTAAAGGACATGATTTATCTTAGTGTCATTCAAAAGCATATTTTAACAGGGATGTGTAGACTTTTTATAGCCACTGTATGTTAATTATTTATTGACTTATCTGTGGTATACTGGAATCTGTTCTTTTTTTTCCCCTCCATGCAGTGTCAGAGTAATGCTCTACTGTTCATAAACCTCATCAGCCTACTGTGAGAAATTATTCTGTCTGCCATCTCAGCTTCCTCTCATCTAATAATAGTGCATTTAGTGTGCAGTTCATCCCTTTGGGCCTGATCTGTGCTGAGTAGTTTTCTATATACCTTACAATCATTAACACTTACTACTCATTTATGAAATGCTCAGAATGCTTATGAATGGGGCAGTTGTGGCCTAATGGTTAGAGAGTCAGACTTGTAACCCAAAGGTGAACCTGAAGGTCGTGGGTTCGAGTCTCAGTCTGGCAGGGATTGTAGGTGGGGGGAGTGAATGACCAGCGCTCTCCTCCACCCTCAATACCACGACTGAGGTGAGACCCTTGAGCAAGGCACCGAACCCTCAACTGCTCCCCGGGTGCCACAGAAAAAAAAGGCTGCCCACTGCTTCTGGGCGGGCGTGCATGCGCGTGCGTGTGTGCACTTGGATGGGTTAAATGCAGACTTGGCCACACTTCACTTCACTTAAATGGGTAGCAGCATGTGCTCAGTGCCTTGGAACTGGCCATCTCTATACGGGGGACAAACAGTTAAAGACACACCTTAAAACTCCAGCACCTCCTATCAGTAAAGCATCTCTCATCTCTTGCCTGGTTGGCAAGGGGGTGATTTACAGCTGAACACATTCACTGGATTGATGACTACATCATTTCAGCAGATCTTGATGATAAGTGTCACAGGGATACAAACTACCGTTCTGCTGCCAGCTCAAAGGACCAATTCAATAGGATTTAATTAGAAAAAACCCTGTAGTGTCCCTCCTTTTTGTGTCTGTATTCATATCCATTTATAACACATTATATGTTCATTCCGAATAATATTTGTTTTTGGCTACATCCCTATGTAGAGTAACCGAAACATTTTTGTATTACATCCTAACAAAAGCTGATACTAAAACGCCAAGACTAAAATGTTTCCTCTAAAATTTGTGGTTTCCCAACCTTGGAGAAAGTTAGAGTTTGTGCTGCAAAATATATTGAACCCTCTGCCCTCATTTGCCAAGTATAACAAAGCACAAAACCTGTACACAAAGGCTAACAAAACACAAAGTTAAAGACAACACAGCTTGACAGTGACTGTTGCCACTTGGATCAGTGTGTGTGTGTGTGTGTGTGTGTGTGTGTGTGTGTGTGTGTCTGTGTGCAAAGTAAGTTTACGTTTAAATGGAGCATACACTGGGAACACTGGGCATGAAGTGGGAATGGATGGGGCACCAGTCTATCACAGGGTACCATGCATGCACTCATTTGCACCTAGTGGCAATTTATCTTAGCCATTTATCTTGTATGCCTACTGGAGGAGAACATGCAAAACTGCATACAATCACCCATTAATAATAATTGTGAACTAATTAACTAATGGTCAAGCGTTCAACATAAATGTTGTGACCATTCAGTCATAATAGTCACTATTATGACCATTATAAGCAAGGAATTTTATTAAACTGGACCTTTACCAATTTAAGTATTAATTAATTATTTCAGTAATTAAAGTTTGAGTCACATATGTTGTCTTTACCTTAAATTTCACGCACAAATGAAATAATCAATTCTTCAAATAAAGTTCAGTTACTGAGTTCTCATAACTCATTTCATTTTGTCATACCCACTGGCATTTTACTGTGTGTGAATGAGTGCATATGTAACATATATATATATATATATATATATATATATATATATATATATATATATACTGTATATATATAGCATATATGCATGTTTCTCTTCTAGCCACTGTGATGACACAACAAGGATCAGGGTGAGTGGACAGTAACTAGCCCCTCATTCTTCATCTTTCATTTGACCAACTTTCTTATTCCTTCCTAATGTCAGTAAAAAAAAAAAAAGCTCTTGAGTACATATTCATCAAAAGAATTAGATAAAGGGGGGATAATTATCCCTAGAACCTTGTTGACTGAGAGCTCTCAGAGCCAAGCTAATGTAATCTAACTTCTCTGACTTGCTGCTGTGACTCTGCATCACCATGGCAATGCATTTCAATCAACTCATTATCCAAGCAACAAAAAGAGAAAACCCACCTATTTATGTGAATACTGATAAACATCAGAGGAAAGTATATTTCCCACAAAATCTACTGTCCAGCAATAAAAAATTAATAATGTCAATCAGCCTACAACACATGTCATTGGACTGGGGGAAGAAACCCCTGAAGCATAGGGAGAACATGCAAACTCTGCACACACAAGGCAGCAGGATGATTTGAACCCCCAACACTGGAGGTGCAGGGTAACAGTGCTAACCACTAAGCCACCATGCTCCCTATAATGCCAATGATCAAAATTATTATTTCTGCGCTTTTGCATGTGTATGTACATGATTTATAAACAGTCTGAAAATACTTGCCTTACTTGTGTGGTATAGTCACCAAATTTATAATGTATAGCTCATCATAAGGATGGCTCACTGATGAATCAAATGTAACTCCACAGGCACGGACCCAAATACAACAGAAAAGGTCAGGGTGAATGAAGCAATCTCATGTAGCCCAAGATAGCAGCAGGGAGCCAGAAGATAAGAGCTTTTCTCCACTGTGAAGGAGCTTCCACTCCCGTCCACTTTCGTTCCTCACTCTTAACACTGGTCTTCATAACCCACTGACATCGTAGATAACACTAATAATAATCAAAGTTAAAGTTTCATCTTGTAAGCTGCTCAGGGTGGCTGTAGTGAGCCAAACTGGCATATTACTGAGCTAAGGTAAACAGGCTGTTCGTTCTAACTTACTGTACTTTTCATATTTTGTACATACAGTTATCTCGATTTTACATCTTATCTTTGTTTAACATTGACTCTCTGTGTGTGTTAGGCATGTGTTTTTCACAGTCTCTTAGCTTATGACCTTTGTGTGTGTTTTATCATTGAGGTTCATAACTGAGTCAATCTTCACTGTTTTTCAGCTTTAAGTGGAACTAATGGACTGTTTTTAGTTGTTATGTATGTGTTTTCTTTACAGTCCTTAGCACCACACTGGTAAGTGTTTTATAATAGCATAAAATTTCTCTGCGTTATAAAAAAATTATCTGCGTTATATTGAGTATCTTGAGTCTAGCTACTTTCACAAGCTGATCATTTGTTCAGAACTGGAACCCAATTACAACTGGAAGTTTTTGGAAGCTGCATTCATTTATTCATTCATTCATTCATTCATCTTCAATAACCTCTTTATCCTGAAGAGGGTCATGGTGTATCCAGAAACAATTCCATTAACACTTGGTGTAAGGTGGGTGCAAGTCCCCCAGATGGGACACCAGTCTCATCACAGGGCATTATGCAAACACTTACGGAAACCTATAGGCACAGCCAATGGCCATTTTCTGTAAAGCTGCTTTGTGACAATGTCCATTGTTAAAAGCGCTATACAAATAAAATTGAATTGAATTTACCAATGCCACCCTGATAGTTTAATCTCTAACCTGGTTGTTTCCTTAGACAAAGCATTAATTGTTGGAGACATTAATATTCATTTTGATAATCCAGATGACCCTCTAAGAACAGCAGTTGTGCCCATTCTTGATTCAGTAGGGGTTAATCAGAATGTAATAGGACCCACCCATAGTTGTGGTCACACTCTTGATTTAATACTAACATTCGGATTAAATATAGAAAATATAGTCTCATTTCCACAGTCTGAAGCTATCTCAGATCATTACCTCATCTCATTTAAAATGTGTCTTAATCATAATATATGCACAGTGCCACGTCACCGTGTCAAACGTACTTTCACGTCAACAGTTGCACAGAGTTTTATCAGTAATCTCCCAGATTTATCAACCATGATTGGATCACTGTCTGATCCCGAAGAACCAGGCAACTGAATGCTTAGAATCAACGCTCTGCAACTCGCTAGATAAGGTAGCTCCACTTAAAAGAAAAATAATTAGGGAGAAAAAGCTAGCACCATGGTATAGCAATCAGAAACACGGACTTTAAAACAGACCACTCGAAAACTAGAACGTAAATGGCGTCAAACTAAATTGGCAGTATTTCAAATAGCATGGAAGGAGAGCCTTTTGAGCTATAGGAAAGCTCTTATTACTGCTAGATCAATGTATCTCTCCACCCTAATCGAAGATAACAGAAATAATCCTAGATTCTTATTTAATACTGTATCAAAATTAACTAGGAATAAGACCACAATAGAAGCATGCATACAATCATTATATAGCAGTGATGATTTCATGAATTTTTTCAGTGGTAAAATTGAAAATATCAGGCACAAAATTCAGACTATTACTTTAAAACCGGACAGTTTTATAACTAACCTTGTAGATGATAATATAATAACATCAGATCAACAATTACAATGTTTTACTCCCCTTGAAGAGACCGAACTAATTTCACTAATTTCATCATCAAAATCATCAACCTGTATACTAGATCCTTTACCTACTTGTTTCTTCAAACAGATAATTCCTGAAACAATCAAACCTCTTTTAAAGACAATCAGTTCTTCCCTTAGCATTGGCTATGTATCTAAATCTTTTAAACTAGCAGTTATCAAGCCGTTGATTAAATAACCTGACCTTGACCCCTGTCATCTGTCTAACTACAGAACAATAACAAACCTCCCCTTTATCTCCAAGATCCTAGAAAAAGTTGTAGCACAGAGGCTATGCTCATACTTACATAGGAATAACATTCATGAAATGTATCAGTCAGGATTTAGGCCTCATCATAGCACAGAGACAGCACTGGTTAAAGTGGTAAATAACTTACTTCTGGCCTCTGATCAGGGTTGTGTCTCCTTACTTGTGCTGCTTGACCTTAGTGCAGCTTTTGATACCATTGATCATGCTATTCTCCTCAATAGACTACAAAAAACTGTAGTAGGCATTAAGGGAACAGCCCTTTCCTGGCACAGGTCTTATTTGACTGATCATTATCAAATTGTAGACGTAAATGGTGACTTCTCTTCGCATACTAAGGTAAAGTTTGGTGTCCCGCAAAGCTCTGTTTTAGGCTCACTGCTCTTTTCTTTATATATGCTACCTCTGGGCAAAATTATTCGTAAACATGGTATTAGCTTCCACTGTTACGCTGATGACACACAGTTGTATGTTTCAGCAAAGCCAGATGACAGACACCAGCTTAATAAAGTGGAGGAATGTGTAAAAGCCATTAGAAACTGGATGTTTATTAACTTTCTCTTACTTAATTCTGACAAGACAGAAGTACTTGTACTAGGACCACATGCAGTTAGAAGTAAGCTTTCTAATTACATAATAACTCTGGATGGCCATTCTGTTTCATCATGTGCAGCAGTAAAAGACCTTGGTGTGATTATCGACTCTAGTCTTTCTTTTGAAGCTCATGTAGATAATATCACTAGGATCGCTTTCTTTCATCTCAGAAATATTGCTAAAATAAGAAATATATTGTCACTACACGATGCAGAAAAATTAGTTCATGCTTTTGTTAGCTCTAAGTTGGATTACTGTCTGGATGTTCCAGTAGATGCATAAACAAGCTCCAGTTAGTCCAGAATGCAGCAGCTAGAGTCCTTACTAGAACCAGAAGATATGACCACATTACCCCTATCTTATCCACACTACATTGGCTCCCAATCAAATTTCATATTGATTATAAAATACTACTATTGACCTATAAAGCACTAAATGGTCTCGCGCCACAGTACCTGAGCGAACTTTTGGTCTTTTATGATCTGCCACAAAAGGTGCAGGCTATTTGTTGGTACCTTGAATAGTGCGGGCTACAGCTGGGGGTAGAGCTTTCTCTTACAAAGCCCCACAGTTATGGAACAGCCTTCCACTTAGTGTACGGGGCTCAGACACAGTCTCATTGTTTAAGACTAGGCTGAAAACATATTTGTTTAGTCAAGCCGTTTGTGAATAGTTTTTTCTTAGGTACAGGAGCAGGTCTGGAGGGTTCACAGGCATAGAGTGTTGTGGTGAACTGGGATGTTTGGATGCTGTTAAATTCTGTCATAGCTAGTCTTGCCGGAGTCCCTGCTTGCACTCTGCACACAAAGTACATTGTCCTTAACCATTACATGACAAGAGCATACCTAACAATCTCTCCCTCTCTCTCCCTCACTCTCTGTTGAGCTACACGTGCTACTCCTGCGACACCAGTGATCATCTGCTCTCTGGACCTGCCTGATCCATCCTGTTGCCCTACTTCTGGTTGGAGTTCTCATTGGTTGAGATCAGTCGCTGCTGCTGGGGGTGGCCCCACATGGACGGCCTGAAGATCAGTGGGATTGCTGGGGATGGTGCCACTTGGGGGCCGTGGTGATGGCTTGGAGATTTCATATGGGGAGCTGTACTGTAATGGCTTGGGACTGCGATTGCTGTAGCGGCTTTGGGGCTGCGGTTGCCACGAGCACCTTCATACTCAGGACTCCATCAGTGGACAGTGGATAGATTTTAACCAACTGGACTTCTTGTGAAAACTGTGATGAATTTATTGGTTGCACAATTGCACTATTTGTCCATATAGTACACAATTATAGAAGGGATTTATTTATAATTGCACTATCCGTTAGCACCCAGATGAGGATGGGTTCCCGTTTGAGTCTGGTTCCTCTCAAGGTTTCTTCCTCATATCGTCTTAGGGAGTTTTTCCTTGCCACCATCGCTGCTGGCTTGCTCATTAGGGATAAATTCACATATTTACAATTTATTTTGGTTTAACTTAATTTGAATTGATTTATTTCTGTAAAGCTGCTTTGTGACAATGTCCATTGTTAAAAGAGCTACGCAAATAAAATTGAATTGAATTGAATTGAAGAGTTCCCTACGGCTCTTTGGTACCAGCAATTGGGTCGTCTCTTCCTTGGTTTGAGTGTCCTACATCACTCATTTTAACCTATCCTTAATAACTATCCTTAATAGGGGTAGGTTAGTGCAAGTTCTGGCTGGATTATTTGACCATTGATTACTCTCACTTGATAAAAGGCATGGTGAAGAGATCATCACACATCTGTTCCGAGGGGAATTCCCATGGAGGAAGAGCCCTCCCCCTCCTCCAAGTCATCATGATGCATCACAGACTTTGACAGCCCCAGCCCTGCCTCCCTGGCCAGAGCTGCATACCTCCCACACCTCATTACACTGTGGCAGGACCCATCATAATTTTTAACATTTTCTTAAACATCAGCCAATTTGTCCCCAAAATAAGTCGATGGGTGAGGCTGGGACTAACCGCCACCTCCACGCTATGCATTTGTCCCCAATAATTTATGAATAATGGCACCAACAGATATTTCTGAATGTCTCCATGCACATGCCTCGCCTTCACCAAAAGTGCACTTCCAAAAGCTTCACATTGCATCAGGCTTTATTGGACTGGGATCTGATTACACTCTGAGTCCACCAAGGCCTGATGTGTACTTCCTTGTATACTTACCGATATGCAGCACATTCCTGGTTGATTGGGGTTCACCTGAGGCGCATCAGGAATCCGGATCAGAGTTTCCTCCTCCATGAGGGAACACTGATACTGAAAATGCCTGGATTGCCCACAGTGCCAACAAACCTGACTGGCTTTGCACCAGCTCTAGTGGGCACATGATGTTCCCCCTGTGTAGAGAGAGAAACAGAGCAGGGGGAGATGTTACAGAGGTACGGGAAGAAAAGCAAAGTGGAAACCGGGCCCGGGGTTTCAGTTTTGGGGCCCAGGCACCTCGGGACACCTGGACCAGCGACCACCGCCAAGTAATTCTCCACCAGCTGAACCACTTTGTCCAAGGATGTGGGCTGGGCACTGGAACCACTCCACTGTTCCTGTCAGTTGTCGAGCAATGAATTGCTCCAGTACCAGCAGCTCAATGATATGTTCCGTGTCCCGCTCCCCCTGCATCAACCAGTGGTGACAGGAGTCCTTCAGCTGCTGCATGTAGGCAAAGGGGTGGCCGACCTCAGGGAGCTGCAGCAACCAGAAGTGTCGGTAGTGCACCTCTAGTGTCAGGCCAACCCACTGAAGGACCGCCCTCTTCATGCTTGAATACTCCAGCTGTGTCCATGACAGCAGCTGCTGGGTGGCCAGCTGGGCTTCCCCTGATAGCAAGGGGAGGAGTCACAGAGCCTATTCATCCTCTGGCCATTCCCACACAGCTGGTGCATGCTTGAAAATCTCCAAGAAGTCCTCCAGTTCATCAGCGGAGGCCACCTTGGTGAGCATCAGCTGGGGAAAGGTGGCAGGGGAAAAAAGCTGTAAATATGGTGGCCTTCAGCAGCTTCTGGAGTGCCCGCTGGCTCTCTGCCTCCTCCTGCACGAGGGCTTCGGATCGCAGCTGATGCTTGTTGTGCAGGTCAAGAAGCGCCTGGTGTTGGGTTTGGTGGAGGGTTGGAGGGACTTTTTGATCTTGCTGAGTGCGGAGGCTTCCATGGCAGCATATGAGTCTTCCAGGATCCCAGGTTTTGGAATGACTGTAGAACGGTGTGGATGTGTGCAGAGGAAGACTCGGGAGGTAGGCAGAATGTCAGCAGAGCTCTGGCCTCTCATTTAGTTTCACCATGCTTTTCAAAAACTCAACAAAAAGGGACAAACCAACAGAAAAGGGGCCGTCACTAGCGGGGATTTCACCCCATTCAAGGTTCATATTCACGCTCAGCACGCACGTGTGTATGTGTGTGTGAGTGTGTGCCTTACAAGGTCTGCCAGCTATGCCACTCTCTCTCTCAGGTTATGGCAGTTACTGAAAGCACATAGAAACACACATAAGTAGAGTGGCAGTTATAGGACACAGGTGATATATCATTACGCGTTACCTGCCAGTTCAACCCACCTCCTCTCTGTCCGCAGCTGATGCTCAACCACACCCCTGCTGCCACATACCTGCTTCCTGTTTTATGCCAATCATATAATGTATTTAAATTCCACATTCCACTCTGCTCTTTGCAAGCTTTTGTCATTACAGTTCAATTTGCTGTGGTTAAGTGGTGGTTAATTGGTTAAGTGGTTATTTTTAGCTTCTTTGGTTCTGAACCTTTTCTGATTTCTGAACATTTCTGATCCATGTTGCTTGTACTATTGCCTGACCTATCACCTGTTTTCTAGGCATTTGCCTTTTGATTTAGATTACTATTAAAGATTTTGAACTGTGTGGAATTATTTGATTTTCCTTTGGTTTCTCTTAAAATTGGTTTCACCCTCTTTAATGTTCATTCTTGATTGATTGTGAGTATTCTATAATAGGATGCTCTGATCTGATCTGTCTCACCATAAATGGATAGAATGTACATAAAGAGATAGATAGATAGATAGATAGATAGATAGATAGATAGATAGATGGTCCACGTTGTCATGTAAAGACACTTTTATCATACAGTGAGCTAAGCCTCTCTGAACATGTTATAACATAAATGACCTAAAAACTTGTTATATATTGGGTAGGCTTTCACACATTTAGTTAGACAGGAAGGCAGACAAGTTCTGTGACAAGACCAAACAGAGCTCTGACTACACGCCCACATTTTTTCCATGTGAACTTTCTGCAAATAAAATTCATCTGCTGTCTCCGGATTTATCCTTCCACCCTTTGCATCTGACTGAAGCATTATTCTGTTGTAAAAGACAACAACTGCATCTTAGGACTGTTTGTGGCATTGTCTTTTATACTTCCTTGGAAACATTTTTTTTCCAAATTCATACAACTTATAGGCCTCCATTCACTGACTTTCTAGAAGAATTATATGAATTCTTGTCTAATCTCTTTTTGTCTAACTGTCATGTTTCGTAGGTGCAGGCAAGTTGAGATGGATGCAAATGCAGTAAAGGGTTTATTGAAGAGAGGCAGGCAGACAAATCCAAAACAACAGGTAGAATCAGAATCAATAAACATGCATGGGTCAGGCGATCAGCAAGCAGAGAACACTGGGCAAAGGCAGAACACGAAAACCGAGAACTAAAGAAGTCAAGAAACCAGGAAAACAAACACAGAACAAAGGCTTGGTATGGATCAGGTGGCAAAACACTTAAACTAAGTTTGCAACTTACAGTGAAACACGAGGGTATAAATAGACAAACTAATCAAGGGCAAATCAGGAACAAGTGATAACGATGACAACACATTAGGAACACGACCAATAACAAGACAAAGGAAGAGACAAGACAGGAGCCAAAACAAACACACGTGTCAAAGTAAACACAGATGCACATTGCAATGAAAACAGTCACAGTAACCCGGAAGCGTGCTGTCATGCTCCGGTCGGCATAGGCGCACTGAGCACGCTGACACTCAGCGCGAGGGGGTATACCTGACAGAGTCTCTTCTTCCAGAGAAGCCGGGAAGCAGGCAGTGGGTCAGCGACAGGTTCGTGGGGGTTAGATATCTTGAGAGGCTTGGCCTTCAGCTTCTGAGAAGAGCATGGAGTCAGCAGGGCTCGGCAGGCCATCTCGTTGGCCTCAAACTTAGCATGGGAGCCCATCTTGTCAGCCTCAGGGCTTGGTAGGCTGCACCGTCAGCCTCTGGCATGAGCATGGCATGGGAGGCCTTTGGAGTGAGCTCTGTAGGAGAGACCACCCTGTTGGCCTCTGAAGGTAGCTCTGTAGGGAAGGAGGCCACCCAATCAGCCACTGGAGTGAGTTCTGCAGGAGATGCCATCCTGTCGGCCTCTGGGGTGAGCTCTGTAGGAGAGGCCGCCCTGTCGGCCACTGACTGGAGCTCTGCAGGGAAGGAGGCCATGATGTCTGCCTCTGGAGGCAACACTGTAGGGAAAGAAGCCGCCCTATCGGCCTCTAGAGGCAGCTCTGCAGGGAAGGAGGTTGCCCTGTCGGACTCTGGAGGAAGCTCTGCAGGGAAGAAGGGCACCCTGTCGGCCTCTGGAGGGAGCTCAGCTGGAGACTTTGCTTCCTCCTTGTCTCCATCCTTCATCTCATAGTAGGTGGTTAACGGCCATCAGGCTGGCCCTCCCCCAAATTTTTTTAAGGACAGGGTTGAACTCTGGACACCCAAACACCTTAACTAAAAGCTCCACAAACTGGGCTACATTGTTAAGTCTTCACAGTATCCCGTGGTGATAAGGAGCTCCGCCCACTGGCAGTCTGGGCCGGGGAGCCGGGACAACATGAACCCCAGCCCCTGCTTCTCATCAGGCTTGGGGTCCTCCAGGCTCGCAAAATAAATCTGGCCTTGTAAAAGAAAACTCTCGGGATACACAGAAAAGCCATCATACAGTTCCGGGGGAATCAGGAAAGTCCACTGAGTAAACTGGATGGAGTTAAGGGCTGGTATGGTTATCCAGGCGAGACACTCCTTTCGCCTTCCTGCTGCATCCATGTTGCGGCGAAGTATTGTGTCACATAAAACAGGTGCAGGAGAGTTGAGATGGATGCAAATGAAGTAAAGGGTTTATTGAAGAGAGGCAGGCAGACAAATCAAAACAACAGGCAGAAACAGAATCAGAACACATACGTGGGTCAGGCAATTAGCAAACAGAGAGCACTGGGCAAAGACAGAACACGAAAACTGAGAACAAAATGAAGTCGAGAAACCAGGAAAACAAACACAGAACAAAGGCTTGGTATGGCTCAGGTGGCAAAACACTTAAACAATACGTCATGACTTACAATGAAACACGAGGGTGTAAATAGACAAACTAATCAAGGGCAAATCAGGAACAAGTGATGACGATGATGACACATTAGGAACACAACCAATAACAAGACAAGGGAGGAGACAAGACAGGAATCAAAACAAACACACGCGTCAAAGCAAACACAGATGCACATGGCAATGAAAACAGTCACAATAACCTGGAAGCGTGCTGCCGTGATCCAGGCTGCATAAGTGCACTGAGCACTCTGACACTCAAAGGGGTATACCTGCACGAAGGGGTATACCTGACAGAGCCCCCCCCAAGAGCGCTTCTCCTGAAGCACACAAAAACACTCCCCCCGGGTGTCCTGCCCCCCTAGGCAAAATGTCCACGCACAATCCAGAGTTCCTGAGGCAGGCATCATTTATGATATGAGCTTCTTCCAGAGAAGCCAGGAAGCAGACATTGGGCATACTGGCGGGAAGCAGGCGGTGGGTCAGAGACAGATTCACTGGGGTCAGATGGCTGGGCTGGGACATGATTGCTAGGGTTATTAGGTGGGAACCAGGTTTGGAAGGCTGCGTCGTCAGCCTCAAGAGTGAGCTGGTCTTGAGAGGCTTGGCCTTCAGCTTCAGAGAGGAGCATGGCGTGGGCAGGGCTCGGCAGGCCGTCTCATCGGTCTCAGGCGTGAGCAGGGCTCGGCAGGCCATTTCATCAGGGCTTGGTAGGCCGTCTCATTGGCCTCTAGCAGGAACAGGACTTGGGAGGCTGTGCTGTCGCTCTCCGGGCTGCATATGCACGCTGAGAAGGGTATACCTGACACTAACAAAGCAGTTGCTGATTTCAGTAATCATATGGAAAATGAAAATTACCTTTTGAGGACATCATTTATGTCTGTTCTGAATTCCAATGGTGAAAGAATGCCTCAAATTTAATCACACCCTAGAACTAATTCTGAATTTTGGCATTAATATTAGCAAGTGATATTTACAGTTTCTGAGAAGAAAGCTGTATTGGAACACTGTCTATTTTTTTTTGACAAGTACAGATTCTAGCACTAGATTCTTCCTGTTTAAGAAATATGGAAACATGTACTTACACAACTCATAGCTACAGCAGTCATAGAGAACCTACCAGACGTAAGTAAACTATGCAGTGCAACATGTAATAGACTTCAGCTTGATCAAATGATACATCAAAATAAATAAATATATACATCTCTAAGATCTACCATGGACAGTGTAGCTCCATCTTACTTGAGATAATCTGGAAGAGCATAATGCACAAGCGATATTAAACATATTGTGTGCTATGAATAAAATTATCTGGTCATACAGAAATAAATGGGTGAATGCCTAAAAACTAAATACTTTTGTCTTACATGAGTATTTCACAGAACATTAGATGTCAGTTCAAACCCACCACTAAAAGAACTGCAAATAACGCATTTTTGTTGAATTGTTGAACTTTCCCAACCTCTTGTATTTCAGGGCAGGATGACAAGCTGTTTTTTTCTGCCAGGCCCTGACAGAGTTGGGTGATGAGAATGCTCATAGACCACCATCAGAGTATTTTGATGATCAGAGTGTAATGCAGGAGTGCAGCCAATTCATTTTGTGGTATACTAACCCAAGCGCATGACTGGGCTATCCTGCAATTTCTTATTTTCAACAAAGTGAAGTGAAGTGACGTGTAGCCAAGTATGTTGACCCATACTCTGAGTTTTTGCTCTGCCTTTAACCCATCCAAGTGCACACACACAGTAGTGAAAACACACACATACCGTGAACACACACCCAGAGCAGTGGGCAGCCTTTTTTGCTGCGGCGCCCAGGGAGCTCCCATGCACATTCAAGAGCGCATTTAAGTAGCAACCTGATAAAAGGGCACACACAGTGGTTGCACTGGCAAATACAGAAGCACTATGGTTGAGATTAATGACATGCTCGTTGGCATGATGCTATGGCAAATGTAGGCTCTATCTCTATCATGGTGGGCATCCTGACCCTTAAAGGAGATAATGGCTATAACTGAAAGCACAATACATACAGAAATTCTACATGCAGCTCTAGCAGATAATAATGCAGAGGTGTATAGACTACTTTTATGATTTTAACAATGGTTTTATTTTGCATGTATTAAACCTAGGGCTAGTGTTGTGTAGTGAAACTTTTGTTACTGATGTAATTTTGCATTGTCTGTGAACTTACATTAAAATTGTTTTTTTTTGTATCTATCACTCTAGCACTTGTAAAATATAGTATTCTCTTTTCTTTCAAGATATTATGTTGCTGATGCACTAGCTGCTTTGTATTGCTGCACCTCTAACTATTTTCATCTTTTGTAGGTCACACTGGATACAAGCATCTTCTAAATGACTAAATGTAAATTTAAATCTAAATTAGCCATGCAATCAAAGTGCTTCTAAACACTTTCTCAGCCAAAGACACTTTGACTGCAGAGAAAAAGATCACCAGATGATGAAAATTTCACTATAGTTTTTTCAGTGTGGAGGCTTGGTGTAATTTATGTGTAGCTGGAAAAGGCTGCAATGCAGCTTGTCTAGACCAGGAGTTGGGGATAAGATAGAGGGAGAAGCACTGGAACTACCTGCTTGTTCTTTATTATTCAATTCAATTCAATTCAATTTTTATTTGTATAGCGCTTTTAACAATGGACATTGTCACAAAGCAGCTTTACAGAAATAAATGGATTCACAAAAAATATACTGTAAATATTTGAATTTATCACTGTGAATTTATCCCTAATGATCAAGCCAGTGGCGATGGTGGCAAGGAAAAACTCCCTGAGATGATATGAGGAAGAAACCTTGAGAGGAACCAGGCTCAAAAGGGAACCCATCCTCATCTGGGTGCAACGGATAGTGCGATTATAAATAAATCCATTCTATTATTGTGTACTATAAGAACAAATAGTGCAATTGTGCAACCAATAAATTCATCACAGTTTCCGCAAGAAGCCCGGTTGGTTAAAATCTATCCACTGTCCACTGATGGAGTCCTGAGTATGAAGGTGCTCGTGGCAACCGCAGCCCCAAAGCCACTACAGCAATCGCAGTCCCAAGCCATTACAGTACAGCTCCCCATATGTGATCCCCAAGCCATCTCCACAGCCCCCAGGTGGCACCATCCCCAGCAATCCAAACAGTTCTTCAGGCCGTCCATATGGGGCCACCCCCAGCAGCAGCGAGCGAACTCAACCGATGAGAACTC
>CM040994.1:10241347-10260037 GCA_022985145.1 Pangasius djambal
TGCAACTCACTCCTGGCAGGTCTGCCTCTGAGCACCATTCGTCCTCTGCAACTGATTCAAAATGCAGCTGCACGATTGGTTTTCAATCTTCCTAAATTTTCCCACACCACCCCATTGCTGCGCTCCCTCCACTGGCTTCCTGTAGCTGCCCGCATCAGATTTAAAACACTGATGCTCGCCTACAAAGCCAAAAACGGACCAGCACCCACTTATCTCAAAGCTCTTATCACACCTCACGTGGCACCACGCTCCCTCCGGTCCTCTAGCACTGCTCGACTGGTCCCACCATCTCTCAGGGTACAAGGAAGACATGCATCGAGACTCTTCTTGGTTCTGGCACCGAGGTGGTGGAATGAACTTCCCTTAGATGTCCGAACAGCTGAGTCACTGGCAGTCTTCAAACGACGTTTAAAGACTTACCTCTTCATGAAGTACTTAAGTTAGCACTTACACACACACACGTGCGCACACACACACACACAAAAAAAAAACAGAGTTTTGGACTGATGGTATTCCTAGTTTGTGACCTAGTGAGCCAATATCAGAATGTATTTTTGATAGACTTCAAAGCACTATTGTCAGTCGCTCTGGATAAGGGCGTCTGCCAAATGCCATAAATGTAAATGTAAATGTAAATGGATAGCCCTATACACCTCAGAATTCATCTTGCTACTTCTGTCAGCAGTCACATCATCAATAAACACCAGTGATCCCGTTCCATTGGTAGCCATACATGCTCATGCCATAACACTAACTCCACCATGTTTGACACATGATGTGGTATATTTTGGATCATGAGCTGTTCTTTTCTTTCGCCATACTTTTCTCTTCCTATCATTCTGGTACAAGTTAATCTTGGTTTCATCAGTCCAAAGAATCTTATTCCAGAACATGGGAGGCTTTTTTAGATGTTTTCTGGCAAAGTCTAATCTGGCTTACCTGTTCTTGAATGTTACCAGTGGTTTGCACCTTGTTGTAAACCCTCTGTATTTACATTCATGAAGGCGTCTCTTGATTGTAGTTTTTGACAATGATACACCTACCTTCTCCAGAGTGTTCTTGACTTCTGTTGATGTTGTGAATGGGGTTTTTCTTCACCAAGGAAAGGATTCTGCAATCATCCACTTTAGTTGTCTTCCGTGGTCTTCCAGGCCTTTGTTGTTGATCTCACCAGTGCTTTCTTTCTTTTAGATTTATGTTGTTTTTTCATCCTAATGATGGCCTCCTTCACTTTCCATGAGATCTCCTTAGACTTCTTATTGGTAGCTCCAGTCGAACAGCTGCCAAATGCCAACTTAATACCTGATATCATCTCCAGACCTTTTATCTGCTTCATTTGTCTTGAAGTAACGAGGCAATGGACCACAACTGGTCAATTAACTTCTTGTCAGTCAATTGTCCAAATACCTTTGCGCCTCTGAAAATGGAGGTACTTTGGTGAAAATGGCTGTAATTCCTAAATGGTAAATGGCATATTGTTGTGGAACCTCTTAAAATAAAGCTGAAAGTGTATACTTCAATCACATCTTGATTGTTTTATTTCAAATCCATTGTGGTGGTGTATAAAGGCAAAATCACGAAAACTCTGTCATTGTCCAAATACTTCTGGACCTGACTGTATATATTGTTATTTCATCAGAGGATTCACCCAAACAATTTGAAGGTTTATGCAGAACTAATCAAATCCAGAAAGCGAGGATCAGTTGCATTTGATGAACCTCATTCAAAGAAGAATCCAAAGATCATGAGTGCCTTTACCTCAGTGCACAGTCATGACAAGAAAAACATTACACCTTACACCATTACACATTACAGGATGCATTTGAAAATATGAAAAGTGCACCAAAATTTAAACAACGCTGATCACGTCAGTACTACAGCAGACTGCTGGTCAGCCAGGCAGCACAGTTACTTGGGGGTCACCTGCCACTGGATAGACAAAACATCTTTAGAGAGATGCACAGGAGGAGGGAGACTCCATCCTTGATGATGAATCTGACGAAAGAGACTTGGAGGTGGAGTACCAAGATGTGTTTGCTATTTTAGATGAGGACTCAGGCCTGGAATACCAATTTCCCAGACAGTATGCATGCCATCTACTCAATCTTATTACTACTGTTGATTCCACAGCAGCAGAAGCTGGAAGTGATATGTACAAGAGACTGACATGGCCAGCATTTGAAAAATGCAGTGCACTGTGGAATAAAACGAGCAGGTCAGCCTTGACTTTTGAAACGGTGGAATGTGAGTGTAAATTGCAGTTCTTGCGACCCAATCAGACCCGCTGGAACTCACTGTTCCTTGCTGTAGAAAGGGTGGTGCCCATTCAGCGGGAACTAGGAGAACAAGCAATCTGAAACTTATGCACAGCATTAAAGATAAAAATGTAAGTTGCAAGACCTGGTAGGATTTGGTAGATATTGGAATGTTTATAATGTGTATGTATATATATATATATACACACCATTATCACACAGCTAAATTATATTATTATTATTATTATTATTATTATTATTAATAATAATAATAATAATAATAATAATAACCATTTGTGTTTTATGGTGCAGGCTGAATCCAGCTGAAATGGCATTTTTTGCTGAGCACACTTCTATAATTAAGCCTGATGCAATGGCCCTGAATCTACTCCAAGTGCAATCCTCTGTCCATATGGGTTTTCTGCTGCCAACTCTTTACCAACTGCTGGACAACCTGAAGAGGCTGGAGTCAACCTGTAAAGTCTATCAACCCCTCCTTAAGGCCCTACAAGAAGGAAACCTGAAACATTTTGGAGAGGTCATGAAGGAACCAGAGCTGATAGCTGGAGCTATACTGCTTCCAAAGTTCAGAACCTCCTGGACAACAAAGCAGCAGGTCTTGACAGCTGGTAATGCATCTATGTGTGTCAATTCAAAAGTTATTTATTTGACCTTGAGATAAGATTGGTTCTCTCTGTTTGTGTTTATCTCTCTCTCTGTTTGTGTTATTTAGTACTGGTAGAGTGCAGGAAATACAGTTTAAAAAAAATCTAGGAATATGCAGGTTTAAATAATAATTTAACAAAGTGTTTAAATCTGTCTTGGCACAGGACTCAACTACATAAAAAAGAGACCAATTAGAGACCAATGTGGAAAATGATGCCCTCTAACAGCAGCCAGTTGGATGAAGATGACATCTATCCATGCAGACAGGACTCTCAAAAGCAGGAGAGCTGGAGAGGTACCTTTGATGTCCATCAACTGGAGGTATGGATCTGTTACATTCCTTTCCACAAGTCAAGAAGTTGTCTCTCAAAGTAACAGCCATCCCACCATCTCCAGCCTGTGAGAGACTTTTTAGTCATGCAGGACTCCTGCTCACAGCTAAAAGATCAAGACTGCATTGTAAATATCTTGAGAGCCACTTACTGTTGAAATTCAACAGCAAAATTCAGTAAGACTGTGATTGTTCAAGACAGAACATGTGAGCAAATACATGCAAACATGCTAACACAAACACATACTAACACAAAAACATTCACACTTTCGCTCTACACACACTTTCTCTTCTGTTCTATAGTCTGTTCATTTGTTCTGTTGTCTTGTTTAAATGCAGATGCTGACAAGTTTGTGTTGTTAACATGTTGTGAAAATAAAGACAGTCAACTGTTAGGAAAATGTTTGTTTTTTGGGGTGTGTGTGAGATTTTGTGTTGAAAATGACAGGTTCTGCGTTATTGTACCCATCACAGGACTGGAATATGCTGCTTCATCTTGAACCCAGGTTTTATATCATATAAACAGAACAGACAAACTTTCATGGAGAGGTGTGACTTACAGCTCTCCATGTAGTCTGAGATTCAGGATTTTCCCTTCATTTTAATCAGATCCAAAGTAACTTGCTACTTGAGTAGTCTTCTCATTGGATAATTTATTACTCTTACTCAAGTAACTATTAACATTATTACTTTTACTTAAAAAAAAAAAAAAACGTAATCGCTGGCCACCACTGATAATTACAATAATAATAATAATCATAAACAGATACATGGCTAACAACTGATGATTTTTTTTAAATGCCAAACACACAACAAAAATTTGTCAAGTGGACCACCATTCTGTGTAAACTAAAGATTGTTATGTGAAATTTCCAAGAGATCAGCAGTTTCTGAATTACTCAAACCATTCCATCTGGCACCAACAACCATGCGACCCTCTACTGCATGAATTATTATATCTACATCAAAAATGTTTTTGTAGATTTTTACTACTTGAATTAGTTGAAGAAATAAAAATACATAAAAAATTTGGAAAAATCTTTTTTTAGGAGAGTAGTTTGTAAATTGTTGCCATATGGCAACAGCGTGCAATGGTGGAAAGTATCAAAATGTCTTGTTTTTCTTGTCTAATTTCTTGTTTATTAGAAAACACACCTTTTACAGAAAAAGTTATGCATGTGTTCATATTATTTAATCATTTAATTTATCATTTCCCTGTAAGGGCCAGTGGTCAGTGTTGTCTCTCCTAACAGGATCTGGTGGTACATAGCTTTGGAACCCTCTTCGTTGCTTTTTCTGGACAGCTTGAGGAGGCCTCCCTTTTCTTTTGTTGGACTCCATGTACGCAACTTCAGTCTTAAAATCCAACAGTGAGAGTTGGGCCTTCTCCGGGATCATCAGGGATCTGCAATCCCTTCAGTAGAGAAGCCATGCTTCTAATATGGGTAAGTCCAGCATATGGAACACAATCCGATGGTACCACTTCTTGGAGTGGATCTTGGTGTGGTTGAAAGCAATTAGTGAATCAAGAAGATCCATTCCTCTCATGCTCTTGTTGTACAGTGATACAGTGTTGGGGCACAGGACTTCTTTTCTTTTTTTGTTCCACCTCTGCACATGTGTCACAGGGTTTGCTCCAACAAAGGTGCTCAAGAGTATGAAAGGCGGTTGTCGAACCATTTGATAGCCCTCAGGTTCACACCATCATTAGTGGTAATCTTCTCCTGATGTGTGTCTCATCCCTTCTTCTTCATGGTTTGGTCGTCTATGAATGTACATCCTGCAAGACGGTTTTGCCTGACTGTTCCTATGCTGTGGCTCTTCTTTTTTTTCAAGGAGCACTTGAAGATCCACGGTGCAGAACCAGTTGTCATAGAAGATCTTGTATGACATGTTGCAGGGTATAATGGAGACCAGCTTCAACACAATGTTACCACTTTCACCAATGTTAGGGCATCCATTAGGTGGCTGAATTGGCCCTGTGTAGACATCAAAGTTATACACAATGCCATTCTGGTCTGCCAAAATGAATACCTTGTGCCCCCAGTGTTTCGGCTTCATTTGGACATACTGCTTCAACTGGTTCTTGCCCTTGAAGGGGATCATCTGCTCATCCACGCACAACATTTCATCCAGTTGGATACTTCTCAATTTCCTGACAGCTAACTTCAACAGTATCCATTTGGATACTGTTGAAGTTTGCTGTCAGGAAATTGAGAAGTGGCTTTACTTTGAACAATACTTCTGTTGGAGTGCCACTTCAAGTTTTTCGCTTTTTGGGACAATCCTGGTCCATCCTCCCTCATGATTCCACCTGGTGAAATTTATAATAAAGATTCTCATCATAAATATTTATGATGGAACGCTATTATAAATAAATAATGCAAAAATAATGCTATAAATACCATATAACATGGAGTGGTATTGCAACCATTCTTCAATAAACTTATTCTCTTACATAAATGCACCTACATACATAGTGGGCTGAGCCCATAGCCCAAATCACACAATTTTGTTCAAGCTGATGCGACAGATGCGACCACCCCAAGTTGGTACCTGCACCTGCTGTACATACACACACACCCTACTGGGTAAAAATTCTATACGTGTCTCCTCTGGCTCTGGTTCTGTGTCTGAATCTGAACTGTCACTGCTCTCATCGAGCATCCAGTCAATGTCAATTTCCTCATTGCTGCTCACTAGCTCATCCTCACTCTCCTCTGGTGGAAGAACTAACTCTGCCATTTTCTCTTTCCCTCTCCCAGAGAAGAATGCTATATTCATCTTCTTAGAATGAAAACAATGGCTATATAGTCAAAAATAACACAAACTGTATGAGATTACAATTCTAATTACTGCATTTCCAGACTGCAAGTTGCAGAGTTTTTGCCACCTAGTAAGCATGTTAAAGTTATATCTTCTACAAAAGGAACTACAGCAGCAATAACGGGCCCAAGCACTACGGTGCCCTCACCACCTGGTGGGTGTATGAAAACAATATATAGTAAAGCGAGCGCTGTAGAGTAACTTGTTTTGTGCTGATGTGGTAGGTTAAGCCCAGGTCTAAGGCTTTACAACAGCTTCCATGTCCAAACATACAGCTAATGTTTGGTAAGATAATGCATGAAGAAGATAAAAGATATATGTTGTTATCCTTATTAACCATTAATTAATTGTAGTGAAGTAATGTGTAGTGGGCACATGAATTTAAGGGGGTGCAACATAGCTCTGTTTATGTGTCTTTCTCCTAGTTTGTGATTTGATTTGAATTACAGTGTAACAGCTATGCAAAGATTAAGTGTAATTATAGCTATATAGAAGATGTCTTTTCAAAAAAAGATTGCTTTTCAAAAAATCCACATTAAATCCAAAATGATTAGATCCAAAAATATATGTATCGAGTTTGATGACTGTAGGTAAAACTGACCCCACCACTTTAGTCAAAAGGGGGCACTACAGAGCCCCCCCTCCACGCCCATGTCTTAGCTTTTGCCTACGCCTAACGGCCTACAACTCTGATGCGTGTGCCGACTTTCATGAAATTTTAAACATGTTAAGAGCCTCAAAAACACCCAAAAAGAGTATTAATGTTTGATGCATTACCAGGCAACACTATTTAAGATATCAAAAATCCTTTCACAATTTTACATCAGCTGTGTCTTGACATTATTCTGACCAGATTTGAGGAGATTCGGATAAATATATGAGAATTATTTCAAAGTCTGTTGTAAGTCACACACTTCCTGCTACCAGTTGGTGGCGCTATGACTGTGCATCAAAATAGTCACATCCATGTGCTCATTCAAGTTTCATCTAAATCACTCAATGCACCCAGAAGATATGAGACACTTCCTAGTTCCGTTTTTCTTACCATAAATTTATTGCCTTGCCATGGCGAAACCGCTTGAGATATCAAAAATCCCTTCCCAATTTAGCATCCTCAATGTCTTGGCATAATGTTGACCAAGATTGGTAACAATCACTTGAATTCCCTAGGAGGAGTATTTAAAAGTTCACAGCATGCACTTTTCACAAACTCCAAAATGGCAGACTTCCTGTTGGGCGGAGCTAATGATGGTCAGTGCGAAAGTTGTTTGGGTTGATGAGAACAGTGTGTCTACTGAGTTTTGTACCGTGTACCATGTAAAAGGGGGCACTGTAGAGGTCAATAATTTACTTATAAAACTGCACAAATTGTACCTGAGACTACTGATTTTTTTATTTTTTAAAGCAAAGGGTCATCACACCAAATATCGACTTTCATTTATTACTGTTTACTGCTTTTTACAGTATTTTTTAAATGTAGAAACATTTAATTTCATTATTTTTGAAGACATCTTTGCTCTACAGCATTTCTTTAATTTCTTTGCATGTGCCTAAGACTTTTGTATATACACACACCAATCAGCCATAACATTAAAACCACCTTCCTAATATTGCGTAGGTCCCCTTTGTGCCGCTAAAACAGCTCTGCCCAGTCAAGTCGACCAGGACTCCACAAGACCTCTGAAGCTGTGCTGGCACCAAGACCTTAGCAGCAGCTCCTCTAAGTCCTGTATGGGCCTCCATTGAAGGCCAAGTCGACACCTTGAACTCTTTGTCATGTTCCTCAAACCATTCTTGAACAATTTGCAGTGTGGTAGGGTGCATTATCCTGCTGAAAGAGGCCACTGCCAATAGGGAATACTGTTGCCATGAAGGGGTGTACTTGGTTTGCAACAATGTTTAGGTAGGTGGTATGTGTCGAAGTAACATCCACATGAATGCCAGTACCCAAGGTTTCCCAGCAGAACATTTCCCAGAGTATCACACTACCTTTGCCGGCTTGCCTTCTTCCCATAGTGCATCCTGGTTTCATCTCTTCCCCAGGCAAGCGACTCACACACGCCCAGCTGTCCACATGATGTAAAAGAAAACATGATTCATCAGACCAAGCCACCTTCTTCCATTGCTTCATGGTCCAGTTCTGATGCTCACATGCTCATTGTAGGCACTTCTGGCAGTGGACAGGGGTCAGCATGGGCACTCTGATCAGTCTGCAGCTATGCAGCCCCATACGCAGCAAGCTGCGATGCCCTTAGTGTTCTGATACATTTCTATCATAGCAGCATTAACTTATTCTACAATTTCTTCTATGGGATTGGACCAGACAGGCTAGCCTTCGTTCCCCACGCGCAACAGTAAGCCTTGGGCGCTCGTGACCCTGTTGCCGGTTCACCGGTTGTCATTCCTTGAAACACTTTTGGCAAGTACTAACCACTTGTGGAACACCCTGCAAGACCTGCCGTTTTGGAGATGCTCTGACCCAGTCATCCAGCCATCACAATTTGGCCCTTGTCAGAGTCCCTCAGATCTCTATGATTGCCCATTTTTCCTGCTTCCAACACATCAACTTCAAGAACTGAAAAGAAGCACCCAAATGTTACCATGCAACACATATTCTCAAATGTATGACATTAGGAGTCACATGGGGCCACTGAACAAGATGGAGGTCTGAGGACTAGCTCCTGCTTGGCCTCGGTAATTTATTCATGTTTTAGTCCGTTAACACTCTTAATATCAGTAATGGTACTTTAGCTCTGTGTTATTTGGTTGTAGAGGATTGCGTCAGAAATCACAGTCAGTTACACCGCAATGGCGAGTGTAAAACAAATGTATGTGGCCACTTGTTTCTGTGGCTGGTCAAAGTGCTCTGAAGCACTATGGTTTTTTGTTAACATATATTATTCATAGGAATGTTCTGGGGTCAGGATCAACAGGTGTTTCCATCATTAGTGCTTCACTGGTCATGTATGGGTGGGGCCTTCTACTGGTGATAGGATTTGATGCAGGATGGTTTGGGAATATAGTGTTCTTGATTGTTAATATTCGCAGAGTTCTTTATATATACAGTTAGGTCTGGAAGTATTTGGACAATGACAGAGTTTTTGTGATTTTGCCTTTATACACCACCACAATGGATTTGAAAAAAAAAAACAATCAAGATGCGATCGAAGTGTAGACTTTCAGCTTTATTTTAAGAGGTTCCACAAAAATAAGGCATTTAACATTTAGGAATTACAGCCATTTTAAACAAAGTACCTTCATTTTCAGGGGCTCAAAGGTATTTGGACAAAGTGACATAATTGTAAATATAACCATAATTTTAATACTTGGATGAAAAGCCTTTGCAGTCAATGACTGCCTGAAGTCTGGAGTCCATGTTCTCAAAACTCAAATTCTGAGTTTCCTCCATGGTGATGCTTTGCCAGGCCTTCACTGCAGCCACCTTCAGTTGCTGCTTGTTTGTGGGTCTTTCTGCCTTCAGTCTTGTCTTCAGTAAGTGAAAAGCATGCTCTATTGGGTTGAGACTAGGCGGGTGACTTGTCCATTGAAGAATATTCCATCTCTTTGCCTTCAAAAAGTCTTGAGTTGCTTTTGCAGCATGTTTAGGGTCATTATCCACCTGCACTGTGAAGCGGCGTCCTATCAGTTTTGTAGCATTTGGCTGAATGTGAGCAGAGAGTATAGCCCTATACACCTCAGAATTCTTCTTGCTACTTCTGTCAGCAGTTACATCATCAATAAACACCAGCGAGCCTGTTCCATTGGCAACCATACATGCCCATGGCATAACACCAACTCCACCATGTTTGACACATGATGTGGTATACTTTGGATCATGAGCTGTTCCTGTCTTTCACCATACTTTTCTCTTCCCATCATTCTGGTACAAGTTAATCTTGGTTTCATCAGTCCAAAGAATTTTGGGATTATTGGGAGGCTTTATTAGATGTTTTCTGGCAAAGTCTAATCTGGCTTTCCTGTTCTTGAATTTTACCAGTGATTTGCACCTTGTTGTAAATCCTCTGTATTTATATTCATGAAGTCGTCTCTTGATTGTAGATTTTGACAATGATACGCCTACCTTCTCCAGAGTATTCTTGACTTTTTCAAGAAGGGGTTTTTCTTCACCAAGGAAAGGATTCTGCGATCATCCACTTTAGTTGTCTTCCGTGGTCTTCCAGGCCTTTCGATGTCGTTGAGCTCACCAGTGCTTTCTTTCTTTTTAAGAATGTATCCAACTGTTGATTTGGCCACACCTAAGGTTTTTGCTATCTCTCTTATAGATTTATGTTGTTTTTCAGCCTAATGATGGCCTCCTTCACTTGCATTGAGATCTCCTTGGACTTCATATTGGTAGCTCCAGTCAAACTGCTGCCAAATGCCAACTCAATATCTGATATCAACTCCAGACCTTTTATCTGCTTCATTTGTCTTGAAGTAACAAGGGAATGGACCACAACTGGTCAATTAACTTCTTGTCAGTCAATGTTCCAAATACCTTTGAGCCCCAGAAACCCCCAACCCCCAACCCCGGGGGTTCAAGGCAAACATGCTAGCCACCATGCCCCCCTGCTAGCTAGCTAGCTAGATAAATAGATACTTTTCCAACAGTGAAGTGAAAAATCATATTCAAATTCATGCTGAAAAAAAATTATACACCTGTCATCAATGAAGTGATT
The DNA here is from genome assembly GCA_022985145.1 of Pangasius djambal. NCBI lineage: Eukaryota > Metazoa > Chordata > Actinopteri > Siluriformes > Pangasiidae > Pangasius > Pangasius djambal. The sequence goes on from CM040994.1 coordinate 10,252,105, forward strand.
CTGATTAACCTAAAATAAAGATCAGCTGTTTCTGTTGGATTTTCTTGACACCTTATTTAATTCAATCAAACACTGAAGCCCTGGTCCACAATGTTATTTCGGAAGAAGATTATCAAATTGGAATTGCCCAGTTAGAGCCCAGATCTAAATTCAAAAACCTGTGGAATAACTTGAAGAGCGCTGTGCGCAGGGGATCCCCTCGCAACTTGATAGATCTGTAGCATTTTTGCAAGGAAGTGTGGAATAAAATGAAGATAAGCTAAGTTGGTAGACTCCTCCCTAAAAGACTAAGTGCTGTACTGCAAGCCAAATGTGCTTTAACAATGTACTAGTTAAGGCATGTGCACACCATGTGCAACCAGGTTACTGTACATTCTTTTTTTTCTATAAAAAAAACGGAATAAATTACTATCTCTTAGACACTCACGTAGATTTGTCTGTTGTCTACCAGACTACAATTGAGCATCATGCAGTTCCTGCCCCTGAGACTGGATATATGATCTTTGTTGTTTGAGTTAAAAGATAGGCTTTTCAACTTAAAAAAAAAATAAAAAATACATGACCTTTACAAGCCAATTTTGAGTTTGGGGGATAGTTTTAAATGCTAAATCCATCTATAATCTACCTATCAATTAAATGTGTCCTTACAGAGCAAGTATATTTGCTTTCATTGCCACATGGACCTGCTTGAAGTCATTATTTCATAAAGTAGCTTGTGGTACTCATTAGTATTTTAGAATCAGAAATACAGTTGATGCCAAAAGTTTACATACACATAGGCTAAACTCACTATATCAGAATTCCAGTGGGTCAATCTTTTACATAAAACCACATTGACTGTCTCCTTAAACAGTCTGGAAGATTCCAGACAATGATGTGTCCAGAATAATGAGTTAGAATATGTAATTTTAGAAGCTTCTGATTAGCTAATTGTCATAATTGGGAGTTAATTGGGAGTGCACTTGGGAAAATACAAGCTACTCAGCCAAGAATTCAGAAACAAATTGTGGACCTCCACAAGACTGATTCCTATTTAGGAGCAATTTTCAAACAACTGAAGCTACCATGAGCATCTGCACAAACAAATCTTGGGACCACACAGACACTGCATTGTTCCGGACAGAGGCATAAATTAACTCCCAGCGATGAATGAACTTTGGTCTGAAAGGTTCACCTGAACTCAAGACAACAACAAAAGCACTGGTAAAGGAGTTGGAGGCATCAGGTACCAAAGTATGTACATCTGTGGCCTGACCATGGCCTGAAAAGCTGTCATGCAGAGAAGAAGCCCCTACTCCAACACCGGCATAAAAAAGACAGACTGAAGTTTGGAAGACTGGTCAGATTAAGCAAAACATTAACTGTTTGGCCACTGATTGTCAGAAGCTTGTGGAAAGCTACCCCATACATTTAATTCATGTTCAAGCAATTCAAAGACAACGCCACCAAATACTAACAACATGTATGTAAACTTTTGACCACTGAAAATCTAATGTAGCAAATAAAAGCTGAAATAAATCTGTCTCTTAGCTATTATTTTAAAATGATGTTTTTTTGTTTTTTTTTTAAATAAAGTATATACTCTACTTGACGTTAACACAGTAAATGTATGGTGAAATGAAATGTTTGGAGTTGTGGAAAACTTTAGTTTGAATATCTTTAGCCCAGGCGTATGTAAAATTTTGGCTTCATTTGTACACTGTCAGAGCTTCAGATTTCCCTCTGAAAGTAAGCGCTAACAGGGGACTGGTAATAATGGAGACAAGACATGATGCACACAATTCAGACGTCCTCTGTTGGAATGTTTTTAAATGACATTTGTGTTTAGGGACGTTTGAGTGAGAGGGCACAGCAGATCATTCTGTCACTGGTTCAACAATTACGTGAGATCTTGGTAGCAAGAATCTTTCCTGTACAGAAAATGTATGGTGCATCAGTGACAAAACTCCATCAAATGCACACGGGGTTTCACTAGAACATGCTCTTGTTTGTATTTAATGATGGGAAGATAGTGGTCCACCCTCTCTGTCATGTGCACCCATTTGACATTACAAATATCATGACCTCTTGTGTATAAATGGTCCATTTGTCACCCTATGCACTTTGTGAACTCATGCTAGTGTTTCCTTGTACCACTTGGTTACGTTCCAAGTTCTTGTATTGTAATCATTGTTTCATTTCTTATACTGATTCTGTTTGAGACTGTGGATTTGCCCTGTTTGCCTGACCCGACCTGTTTGCCTGCTTGTCCTGATCTCCAGACCTGAAAAGGCATTTGTTAGATTGGAATTCTAAATGCAGGCTTCTGACTTAATGTTGTCTGAAAGGTTTGAGGCTTATAAATCAGTATATTGAGCAGTATAAATCAGAAGAGAACTCAGTAGACTCTAAAACATTTAGAACCCTATAATTTCAGGTTTTTTAGTACCCAGTCTCCCTGAACATTACATCTAAATAGTTATTATATTTTAACTTAATTAAAGAATTTGAATATAAACCTCAATGGAAAGCCCTCAAAGTACATCATAAGGTGATTCATGCACGAAGCACAGATTATTTAGTGGTTGTTTATTGTTTTCTCAGCTAACAGCATATTGGCATATGCAAAATAATTTAACTAAGGAAAAGACAATGCAGTGATTTAAACACTGGTACAACTTGCAACCATGCAGCTGTGTTGTTGTTAGCACACCAGCTGCACTGTTCTTAATTAAATCAATTTATTTGAGTAAATGTGACAGTGCCCCAGAGAGACTGTAATGTGATGTTAGATATTATTCTCAATGTCACAAATATTCCTAGATTTGTGAGTTGTGAGTGTTTTCCTTAGTGTAGTCACTGATTTTCCCTAATATGAATTGAGACTGAATCTGATTACATTAAGTTACAACAAACCAACAAACAAACAATGTAATGACAGAAAACAACAGTGTAGTTTTAAACAGAAAAGTAGCCATCTGTGTATCTGTATTATTACTTATAGTACTCACTAGAAATATTGACTTTTAATAGACAGATCTATTTATTATAGAATATATTATTCCCAATCTTTTCTTAAGCTCCTCTCTGCCAAAGCACTAGTGTGTTTTCTTTTTCGCAGTGCTGGGCCTCCTGAGGTGACTGCAAGGCATGTATAAAAGTGTGGGGGAAGCAGAAATTGTGTGAGAAGCATTCGATGCCCTTGGGGATAACAGCATGACCAACTGCCTAGTCATCTTGCTTTCAGCAGCTGAAAAATTAAATTACTCTACATGTCAGCCATATTCTGCTTACCCTATCAGTTCAGATGAGGAGAGAGAGAGAGAGAGGAGAGCTGCTCATGACTGTGGACATCCCTATAAATTTTCATGATAGGAGTCTATATACAAGACCATGTTACTTAAAAAACATGGCCGCCATCGGCCAATCAGCTTTCAGCAGGCATCTGACAAGGGAAACATTGAGCTGTGGTCACAAAACTTGAAAATATGGTCCATCCAAAGACTCCCTAATAATTGATATAGCCTCTCTGATCTAGGCCTCTGGGGGACACTATTCATGTTTTTGCACATAAAAACAAGCAAACAAGGATTTTTGGTATGTCTTCACATATTTGGTGTCAAACTGCTCAGCAGAGCGTGATCCTCAATGTTGTTGTTCCTCTTTCAGCTGCTCCTGTTAGGGGTCGGCACATCGTATCTGGTCCGCTTATTTGATTTGGCACAGTTTTTATAGCGGATGCCCTTCCTGACACAACCCTTCCTAATTTTATCTGGGCTTGGGACCAGCACTGACAGCACACTGTTGCGCGGAACCTCAGTAGCTGGGGTTGGTTCCCTGGCTGGGAGTTGTGAGAGCGCTGTGGCCCAACCACTAGTCTTCCAGAGACCCAGAATGTGATCCTCAATAATTATTAAAAAATCTTGACATTTCTAACTAACCTGGCCACCACACGTCAATCAATTCTAGTGGCATGTACAGGACAAGATTCTGAGATCATTTGCAAAGCTGGGGGCATACAAAGGGGGCAGAGCTAAGGTCAGATAGCTGTTTCTTAGGAACCTTAAGTCTGATTGAGCTGAAATTTGGTATGATGCCTCTATATGCTTATGTGTATGTGGATTTTTGATGACTTAATTGCTTGAAAAACATGTCTGCCATCTGCCAATGAGAATTCAGCACGTATTTGACAGGGTTTTCATTCAGCCAGCATCATGAAACTTGAACTGTAGGTTGGCATAGGGATCCACTACAATCTGATGGAGTCTCATTCAAACTGGCTACTGGGGGCCACTATTCATGTTTGAGCACACAAAGACAAGCATATCTCTTGAAAAATAAAGTGTACAGTGAAAATTCTTTTTTGTCTTACTATGTTTCCTCACACTAAAAAAACTGCCTTTTGGACCCTTTGCTCTGCCCACTTAAATTTTTTATAATTTGCATAATATGCAGAACCCACTTTTGCAGACTAGTCCTAGGAGTTGTGGCCTATCTTCAGAATTGTGGTGTTAAACTACTTAGCAGAGTGTGAACCTCAATAATTATCAAAAACATGTTGACATTTGTAAAGAATATGGCCACCATACATCAATAATTTCTAAGGAGGCAGAGCTGGATTATTTAAATAGCTGCAATTCATGATTGGCTATATGGAGTTTAAGCAAACATGAAAGACATGTACATCTTTTAATCTCAAACCCAAATGTCTTCAGTGTATAGCAAAAACAAAAGAACTGGCCTGTTCCAATACTTTTGGCAGGGATTGTGTATAGAGTGTTAAAGTGATTGAGTCCAGGTGTGCATGATCAGTAAGATAGAGTTCCTGTGTGTTGGGTGTTGTAGTCCATGGCAGCCAAGTCTGTAGGACATGAAGCAGATTGGGAACTGTGGTGTGTGGGGGTCATATTTGTAGGCTGCATTACATTCTTGGTGTTGTTGTGAGGTGCCAAATTCCTAAGAAACAGCAATTAAGTCACCAATCATGAATTACCACTATTTGAGTAATCTAGCTCCGCCTCCTTAGAATTGATTGATGTATGGGCAGCCATATTGTTTATAAATATTTTGGGGTTTTTTAAAAAAGAAATTTATTTGGTTGTGTAATTAATAACCGGTGTGGAAATATACATAAACAAAATTTTAACAAATCCCCACCCTCCCAGTTCCCAGTTTTGTACGATGATTTTAGGAGAAATAAGTAGGTATTTGAGGTAGCAGTGGAATTTTATAAAATATTGAAAAATTATGAAAAATCTATCATGCAGTGGTTGGACAGGTAACTTTGTGTCTGATAAGATGCCATAGCCACAGAGAGTAGATGTGATACATAAATACATGAAAAATGAAGTATCTGTTAAATTATATTGGGTCTTTATAACCTGAAAGGTTTTTAAATCTATGTCATCATAAATGTCTGCAAAACTCCACTGGCAAGGAGCATTTTCAGATTGAACATTATGATTATGAAAAATAGGAAAATGATGGTGCCATTTCGTCATGGACACTTTCCACTGTTACGACAGGCCACCATACCACACACATAAACGGCTGCACGCTCCTCACACTACTGCCACAGTGCTGTTTCAGCACTACTGTTGTGGACCACAGGAGAGCACATGACCACATTGACAGAGAGCAGAGTCAGGGAAAGAAGCATGGCTGGAGTGAGATAATCACAACAGCTCCTCACCCTCTGGCCACAGGAAGGCAATGCCCTGACTATGCCACACCACTGAACGAAGCCATGTCTACTGAGTTGGGTCAGGAGCACCCCACCCCCCCAATTTGGCCCAACAAGCCCTGGCTAGCGGGATGCGCTGTCTACACTCTCTCTCAGCCCCAAGCCCCCACCATCACCCTTAAACTAGATGGCACACCCATTCCATTCAGGGAGCACAGTCACCGTGGCCCACCCATCGGTCCTACCCTGGGCCATTAGGGTGTGCGGGAGCATTTCGGTGTCTTGTGTGCACAGGGATGTCTGGGAGGTCACCACCACCAAGGAGCATTTCCAGATTGAACATTATGTTTCTGGAAAATAGGAAAATGATGGTGCCATTTCATCATGGACACTGTGTATCTTTCCACTGCCAGGTATCTTTCCAGGTAGAAATAAGATGTGAGAATATGGGGCCAAAGTGTGGCTTACTTTGTCTAATAAGAACACCACAAAAAAACATATTTTAATTTATATGGAGCAATAAATGATTCTTCAATGGCTCACCATGATACCAAGGCATCAGGGTTAAACCAAAGAGAGAGTGGGCATAAAGTAGATGATGTGACAACGGGCTGCCATACCACACGCATAAACAGCTGCATGCTTCTCACACTACTGCCACCGTGGTGCCGGAAGGACAGCGCCGTTTCAGCAATACTGTTGTGGACCACAGGAGAGTACATGGCCATGGGGTGGAGTGGGGGAATGAAGCACGGCTGGCGAGAGATAATCACTGCGGCTTCTCACCCTCAGAGGAGACTGGAGAGGATAAAAGGGTGTGGCCATAGGAAGGCAAGTAGCTACTGTCAATGTGCTGATGCTGACACTCTCTGTTCTTCACTTTGCATACAGTGACAACAGCGACGCTCTCCCTCTGCTACGCGCCATGGCCGAGACCTTTCACCCCCGCTACACTTGGAAGAATCCCAGTCCTCCTGCCGCCACACCTTGCTACCAGCCTGTGGACCGCCAACACGCTCCACCTTGAGACATCCCTCACTGCCCTCTGCACCTCTGGACGGCTCTCTAAACACCAGCCCCTGTTTCTGTCTGTGTTCTGCCTGCTGCTGCAGCAAGTCGCTACATGCATATAATTTAAAATTAGGGAAACACAGGCCTCCTTCTGTCTTACTGCGCTGAATGGTGGATCGCTTAATATAAGGGCATTTCTCATTCCAAATATAGCAGCAAAGTACTGAGTTGAGCTTATTCCAATAAATAACAGGTGGAGGCAGAGGGATCATGGAACTATAGAAATTAATGTGACAGAGGACATTCATTTTCACTGAAGATATTTGGGCATGTAAAGAATGAGGGATATGTGACCAATTTGACAGAGCTGAACTAAATTTTTAGAGGATATTTTTTTGGTAAAAATATTATACAGGGAAGGATATATATCAATCCCAAGATATCTAAAAGAATGAATGATTGGAACAGCATTGGGAAGAGGTAAAGAAGCGAGATTAGGACTAAACAGAAGAAAGCAAGACATATTCCAATTCATCTTTTAACCTGTGAAATGGCTAATATCTGTAAATAGTCTGTCATAACATGAGGAACTGAAAGAGCGAGGTTATCGATAAATTACAGGATATTGTCTGCATATAATGAGATATGGTGTTAAGTGTTTCTAACAGTGATAGCCTGAGCTAAGTGTTCCAGATACAATGCAATGAATAAGGCAGAGAGAGGGTAGCCCTGGCGAGTTCCCCTGCTAAGGACCATGATGATAATACCTGAACCTAGACACAAATGATCTAATAGTATCCATAAACACCTCCATTCAAGCTGATCAAACATTTTCATTGCATTTAGAGATAAAATCCCATTAGCTAATTAAATAATAACAGTCAGCTGAGGTAGTCCGAAGCAGTATATAATATAATAAAGCCAGATTGGTCTTGGTGGACAAGTTGGTGGACACGATGCAGAAAAATTAGTTCATGCCTTTTGTTACCTCTAGGTTGGATTATTGTAATGCCTTACTGTCTGGATGTTCCAGTAGATGCATAAACAAGCTCCAGTTAGTACAGAATGCAGCAGCAAGAATCCTTACTAGAACCAGAAGATATGACCACATCACCCCTATCTTATCCACACTGCATTGGCTCCCAATCAAATTTCGTATTGATTATAAAATACTACTATTGACCTATAAAGCACTAAATGGTCTCGCGCCACAGTACCTGAGCGAACTTTTGGTCTTTTATGATCCGCCACGCCTACTTA
>CM040994.1:10260137-10273841 GCA_022985145.1 Pangasius djambal
TGGGCTACAGCTGGGGGTAGAGCTTTCTCTTGCAAAGCCCCACAGTTATGGAACAGCCTTCCACTTAGTGTTCGGGGCTCAGACACAGTCTCAATGTTTAAGTCTAGGCTGAAAACATTTGTTTAGTCAAGCCTTTTGTGAATAGTTTTTTCTTAGGTACAGGGGCAGGTCTGGAGGGTTCACAGACATAGAGTGTTGAGGTGAACTGGGATGTTTAGATGCTGTCGCCACCCCATTCTCACTCGTTCACTCAGGTTTGTCGACGGTGGAGTGGCTGGCTGCCTTATGTCCCAGGGTGCCCTCATGTCTGTGTTAGCTTCTGGCTCTCCCTTTTAGTTATGCTGTCATAGCTAGTCTTGCCGGAGTCCCTGCTTGCACTCTGCATGCAAAGTATATTGTGCTTAACCATTAGAGGACAAAGCTTACCTAGCATTCTCTTCCTCTCTCTCCATCTCTCTCTCTGTCGAGCTACACATGCTACTTCTGAGATGCCAGTGATCCTGACCCCTTCTGCTCCTCCTCGCTGTCTGACCCATCCTGATGCCCCTTCTGCTCCTCCTCGCTGCTTGACTCATCCTGATGCCCTTCTTCTGGTTGGAGTTCTCATCGGTTGAGTTCGCTCGCTGCTGCTGGGGGTGGCCCCATATGGACGGCCTGAACTGTTTGGTTTGCTGTGGATGGTGCCACCTGGGGTCTGTGGAGATGGCATGGGGATCACATATGGGGAGCGGAGCTGTACTGTAATGGCTTGGGACTGCGTTTGCTGTAGTGGCTTTGGGGCTGCGGTTGCCACGAGCAGCTTCGTACTCAGGACTCCATCAGTGGACAGTGGATAGATTTTAACCAACCAGACTTCTTGCGGAAACTGTGATGAATTTATTGGTTGCACAATTGCACTATTTGTCCTTATAGTGCACAATAATAGAAGGGATTTATTTATAATCGCACTATCCGTTGCACCCAGATGAGGATGGGTTCCCTTTTGAGCCTGGTTCCTCTCAAGGTTTCTTCCTCATATCATCTCAGGGAGTTTTTCCTTGCCACCGTCGCCACTGGCTTGCTCATTAGGGATAAAGTCACAGTGATAAATTCAAATATTTACAATATATTTTTTGTGAATCCATTTATTTCTGTAAAGCTGCTTTGTGACAATGTCCATTGTAAAAAGCACTATACAAATAAAATTGAATTGAACTGAATTTGGTCATACATATCTCCAAATGTTGTGCTAAGACATTTTTGTACAGTTTAATATCTGTTCCAATAATAGAAATTGGGTGATAGATTGAGCAAGAAGTTGGGTCCTTGTCTTTTTTCATGAGAAGGGAGAAAATGGCTGTATTAAACACTTGCCAAAAACAACCTTGATCAATTGAGTAGTTTATCATATCTAACATAAGAAGACCCAACTTGTCCCAAAATGCAGCACAGCACTCTGTAGGGATTCTGTCTATACCTGGAGATTTCCTTTATTCAAACAATTTAGGGCATTTCTCTGTTAGTTAGAAATGGTAAATCGAGTGAACCAAGAGATTATCCTATAGTTGAGGTATCACAGTCAGATTCTGAGGTATATAGTTTAAAATGGAAAGAAATGTTTCACTGATCTGATTTTGATCAGTCAGAATTTGACTGGAGGGGGACTTCATTGCAGTCTTAAGGCTAATAAACGACTCTGTACTACCTCTACTCTGCTCTACTGCCACTGAAGTAGTAGTACTGCTGAAATTCAGCTCTGGACTGGTACAACTGATTAAGCTCTTTTTAACAACATTACTTTTAGTTGTTTTGTGATCAAAAAAGAGTGCTGAGCGCTGATTTTAAGATGGGTTTTTCTAATGAAAGAGGCATATGAAATTGAGTTATTCCTGATGAGGCCCTTAACTACATCCCAAAGAATTCATTGGTCTTGAACTGAATCTTGGCTAATTTGAATAAACTCATCATTAGCTCTAAACTGACAACAGAATCCTTCATCATTCAGTAATTTTGAGTTAAAGCACCAGCGAGGTGCGCACAATGGTTGAGCAGCTAATGAGAATCTTAAGTTACCACTGTGATCCAATAGGGACATAGGCCAAATGTCTGCTGTGTGCACTGTGGAAGAGAGAGTAACAGAAAGAAAAAGAAGGTAAATTCATTAATAGGATTTATGCCTTGAGAAGAATGTACATGTTCTGCAGATATGTTATGCAGAAGCCACAGGTCAACCAGTGAAGAAGAGAAAATGCATTGTCTGAGCCTATCAGTAGTGAGTGCCTGTGAGTATGATTCTTTTTCTCCAGACCTACCCAAGTTATGGGACATTACAGCATTCATATCTGCTCCAATCACTACTTCAAAATCTGACATCTTAAGTAGGTAAGTTAAGTGTGCAGAAAAAAATTCAGGGGTAGTTGTAGGTGGAGCATACACAGAAAGGAAGGCTATCTTCCTATTTTCAATCATAGTCTTAATGGGAGCTATTATTCCATCTGCACCACTGCCCCAATCCAATATAGAAACACCTTTTCAACACACCTTTATTTTTGTTATTAGCAGCAAAAGAAATCACCTCAGAGAATTTCTTATTGGACCTACATGTCATTCCTCGTTAAAGCTATATCAATATTCCTCCTTCACATTAATTCAAAAAGCTTGTGTGTTTACGGGGAGCATGTAGGCCATTGATATTCCAACTTAAAATGTTGAGGTCAGTCATAACTATCAAATGTTTGATTTACAATAAGAACTAGGCCTGAGATAGAGAGATCTAAAATTTTATCATCAAAAGTCTACCATCATACCAACCCGCTCCCTTCCCGGGACCCCGAAACAAAAAAACTAAATAAAGCCCACCCAAGTAAACTAGTTCAGATTGTACAACGAACAAGTCCATGTCTGCCAATCACCCTTTCTGCAATCCGTGACATCAGCATTGGCCTATACATGTTCAGTGTGCCCACACCATCCCTCTATCAAGCTAAAGAATAAACAAGAAACAACCTCAATGAGAACAGTGAAAAGGGGTTAAAGAGGGTATATGTGTTTACAAACAATAAACAATAACAAATGAAACAACCTTTCAGAGAACAGTTGCTATGTACAAGTTATAAAATGAAGATGAGCTACACAATGACCTGTTCTCGTAAATTAACGTTATGGCTATGGCTCCTCCCCTTGTCAGGCGGACAGCAGCCACACCTCCCCTTTTCAGGCCGACTGCAGCGACTCCTCCGTCCTCCAGCAACCGCTCCAGCACCACCCTTCCTCAGCGCTGCGATCCTCTCGCATTGGCGAGGGATCTCTGACAGCGCGTCCCTCCTCCCTCCCAGGTTTCAGCACCAATGTAAGAAACTTCAAAATGGGCAAAGAGGAGGTGGGAACCAAGTGAACTCCAACACAAAGTTTTAATAATAAACAGAACTCAAACATAACAGAACAAACGTAGCACCAACATAAAACACGCATGCATCTATCTATCTCTCTCCCTCTCTCTCAGGTATTTCCAGCCGCTCCTTTATCACTGTCTCCCACTGAATAGACAACTCAGTGCCAGGCGTGCGTCCTCACAGCCTGGCCCCGCCCTCTTCCTCATCACAAATTATGCAAATTATCACAAAAATTATCGCAAAAATCGGGTGGAGCTAAAGCAATTTCGTAGAGTTTGTGCAAACAAAGTAACACCTTATTTGTACAAGAGATATGCTTGCTTTTGCGTGCATAAAAATGAAAGGCACCACCGAGTGGCCAATTTCAATGAGACTGCATCACACAGCAGTGGGTCTTTACCCATATCAGGTTTCATGATTCATGATGTTAACCATGTCAAATGCCTGCTGACAACTGATTGATCAATGGCGGCCATGTTTTTTTAAGTAATTAGTTCAGCATTAAAAATCCACTTACAAATTAGCACATGGATGCAGCATACCAAATTTCATCTTGATCAGACTCACGATTGCTGAGAAAAATTTATGTAACTTTAGCTCCACCCCCTTTGCATGATCATGCTCCAAACTGTGCATGTTATGTCAAAGTATTGTCCTATGTATGCCTTTCAAGTTTAATGATTAAAAAATAATAATGATTTTAAAAAAAAAAACAATGTCATAATAATTTCATAACAATTTCAGCACTACCAGTACACCATGTAAAATATGGCAGAGCACAAGTGGTCTGCAAAATATGCGAGTTCACAAGACTGCTTTTTAAGGGGAAAATATCTAGCTAGTAAACTCTTAAATCTCTTTGTTACAGTATAATACCAGCTTTAATGCATGGACCAATTTAAAGATGCCCACATTGGTAGTAGGATCTGGAATTTACCTATTCTGTAGTATGCATATAAATGTTATTTTATTTTCCAACACCTCTACAATTAGGGCAATTTCACCACTGGAATGCACTTAATCAGATGCACACTATTAATTAGCAAAGTGCCACCACTCCAATTAGCAATGCAAATCTGCTACTGTTTCTCTATGAAGTTAAGGGCAAAAATTTTCTTTCTTATCATCTGTTATAAGAATAGATGAATACCTGATCACAGAAAGCAAATAAAAGGCCAAATACTGCCTGAGAAACTCAGAAAATGTCTTGAGGGAACATCTCTTCTCTGAGCAGATTATCATCTGGAAGTTGTCTGCCACCCTATACAGAGTTGTTTCCTGATAAAAAAAAAAAAGCTGGCTGTTGATAAATTTGCGCTAATGAAGACCTGCCTGGATGGGTTTCTGGAACAGATTGCACCTGGTGGGATTCAAGCAGCATGGAATATCATTCTGCCACCAACACTCTTCATGAGCAAACAGACAGCATGCCATTTCTGGGTCTTTACAAAAGAGATCACAGAGCAACAATGCAGCTTTGGCAATCGTGTCATATTCAGATCAAATTTAAAATTACCTATGCTTCAGGCTGAGCCAAGAATTCTTGTAAAGAAAGTTGGTCCTGATAAAGAAAATGACAAAATAGGAAAACAAGAAAAATTAATCAAATAAACAAAAAGGGGTTAATGTCATGATGCAAGCACACTAAAAAAAAACAAAAAACAAAGAAGTGATACTCATGTTATTAGCATTTTCTTTTCACAATGGCAACTAAACAGCCACTCATTTGGCTAAAAATGCAAAAGGTTAAGTCTAAAGGCTACAAAAAGTAATTACTACTGAAAAGTGGCACTGAATATACACTAGATTTAGAATTTATATGTTTCAGTCAGTTAAATTCAGAAAATAAATAATAAATGAGCATTAAAGTTCAATTCAAACTTAAGTTTGTAAAGTTAATTTTACAACCAAAACAAATAATTTGACCAGGGGTGCCTACATTTTTTACATTTCCAAATCTCCTTTTACATTTCCAAATTTTTTACATTTCCAAATAGTGGTGCAGTATTAGCATATGCAGTACGACCAAAAACAGCTTTGAAGAGTTTGGTTTAAATGGCGTGCATGGGATTAAGGGGAGGGGATGGACTGTTTCTATGGCTAAGTCTGGTAGAAATGAACAAAATCACCAACATCACTTACAATGGTTTTAACTCATACTATTGGACAATAAAGGAATATTTAGCTGACATGTATAGTGAAAGTTACTAAGGCTGCTTAGTAATTGCTTATTAATTAGTAATTATTTTCCAAAGAAAGCATATTCACCTGTGAATAAGTTCTGCCTAGCTGGTATGCACTACAGACAAAGTACGACAATGGTGATAAAACTCAAACCCCACAGATCAATAGTCCAGCCAGAGAACCCATTAATGACATTTGCTTGGCTCACACATACTCTGTTCAATCTTGATTAGCCGATAATTATTTAGTGAAGCGATTCGGTCAAACTGCTGTAATTGAATAGGAATAAATTAGCACCCCACACTAAACTTCTATGAAACCATACTTCCTGGCAGTGAAAGTATAATCTACTCTAAAAGAGCTATAATTTATCTTCTCAACTCAGGCAGAAAATGTGGAAACACACATTTCATCATGTTATGGTGACAGTCCTTTTTTTTCTTGTCTTGCTTCTTCTCTGAACTTAAAAGAAGGATGTGACATCTGTGGCCTGTCTAAATCACCAAGAGCCAGATTGTCATTAGGCAAGCAGTTAAGAAATGCAAAACTGAAATGTTTATTCAAAAGCAACTGGCTAAATGAAGTCAACTGAAGTACAACAGTCTGTTAAATGACATACATAGAAGATTCATGACTGACACATCGAGTTCACACATGCAAGAGATTGAGTAAATGTGACAATCTGATCTGATCTGATCATTTTTATATGGCAGTCGTGGCCTAATGGTCACGGGTTCGAGTCTCAGGTCCGGGAGGGATTGTAGGTGGGGGGGAGTGAATGACCAGCGCTCTCTTCCACCCTCAATACCACGACTGAGGTGAGACCCTTGAGCAAAGCACTGTACACCCAACTGCTCCCCGGGTGCCGCAGCAAAAAAGGCTGCCCATTGTTCCGCGCGTGTGTGTGTGTGTGCGCGCACTTGGATGGAATTAAATGCAGAGCACAAATTCCGAGTATGGGTCACCATACTTGGCCACACTTCACTTCACATATCATACTGTGTCATAAACCACAGAAAGGCACTGTGATGTTACTTAAGAACTGAATGCGGTGCATGAGCATGCAGTGTATGAGGAAAAGATTTTTAGCTACATTAGCTAACCTAAGAAGCAGTGAGATATTTGAACTTTAGAAATTTATATTCTGTTTATCTACTTCATGGGGGACTTTTGGACCCCACTGTAGGACTACATAAGCTCCTTGTGATTGAGATGAAGTGTAATTACTACAAAATATTGTATCTAATTAATGCTGACCAGTGCCATTATTATTGAATACACAGCTGCAAGCAGAATTCAGGTCCTACAAATGACCACAAGAAACCAGCCATGCTGCTAATAAGTGCAGCAAGTTATATGCCTGACTTGCAGTATAACGGCATTTTACTATGTGCAGGTTTACTAAAAGATAAAAAGGCTAAAGCGCTGATGTGGACTGTCACAACCTATAAGCACTCACACTCCAAAATACACTGATATTCGTTCTTCTTAAATGCATTTGATAAATAATTTTCCCCAGAAAGAACCATAATTGCATATGCACTATTCAGCTTTGTAAATGTCAAGGGAAGCAATAAATTCATGGCTCAAATTCAAAAAAAAAAAAAAAAACACTGAAAGTTCTATTCAAATTAATTTTCATTTTAACAGACTCTGCCCAAAATTAGAATTATTCTTCATCCCTTAACATGTTATTTTGCATATAGGTGTAGTTGCATGGCTTGGGCTTGCATATCTGCTTTTGGAACAGGCTCATTAATCTTTATTCATGGTGTAACTCATGATGGTAGCAGCAGAATGAAGTCTAGAGAAACATCCTGTCTGCCAATTTACAGAGAAATGCATCCAGTCTAATCAAGACTCACTGATGGCATGGGGAGTGAAGGCTTTTCATAATTTTGCCTCTGTACACCACCACAATGGATGTGAAATGAACAATCAAGACATGATTGAATGTGACTGAAGTAGGAATTACTACCATTTGTTACATAGTCCTTCCATTTTCACAGACTCAAAAGTAATTGGACAATTGACTGATAAGCAGTTTCATGGCCAGGTGTAGACCAGGTGTAGACTATTTCATGACAAGGAGATAAAAGGTCTGGAGTTGATTCCAAATGTTGAATTTGGGTTTGGTAGCTGTTCTTGGGATCTTGATGTAGAAGGAGGCCATCATTAGTCTGAAAAATAAAACAGACCTATCAGAGAGATAGCAGAAACTTTAGGAGTAGTCAAATCCACAATTTGGTACATTCTTAAAAAGAAGGAATGCACCGGCGAGCTCAGCAACACCAAAAGGCCTGGAAGACCACGAAAGAAAACTGAAGTGCATGAATGCAGAATTATTTCCTTGTTGAAGAAAGATCACTTTATAACATCTAGCCAAGTCAAGAACACTCTAGAAGAGATATGCATATCTTTGTCAAAGTCAAGAGATGCCTTCATGAATGTAAATACAGATGGTTTACCTCAAGATGCAAACCACTGGTAACACTCAAGAACAGAAAGGCCAGATTACACTTTGTGAAACATCTAAAAAACTTTATAAAAAAAAAAAAAAAAAAAAAAAAAAAGCCTGACCAGTTCTGATGAAAGATTAACTTGTACCAGAATGATTGAAAGAGAAGAGTATGGAGAGGAATTGTATGGGCTCATGATCCAAAGTATGCCACATCATCTGTCAAACATGCGGAGGAAGTGTTATGGCATGGGCATGTATGGCTGCCAGTGGAACAGGGTCACTGGTGTTTATTGATGGTGTGACTGCTGATAGAAGTAGAAGGGTTAATTCTGAAGTGTATAGAACTATACTTTCTGCTCAGATTCATTCAAATGCTGAAAAACTGATAGGACAGCGCTTCACAGTACAGATGGATAATGACCCAAAACATACAGCGACAGCAGCGAAAGCAGCGAAAGCAGCGAAAGCAGCGAAAGCGGGGAAAGCAGAGAAAGCAGCAAAAGAGCTTCTTAAGAAAAAAAATGTCCAATGACTTAAACCCAATTGAGCATGCTTTTCACTTATTGAAGACAAAACTGAAGGCAGAAAGACCCTCAAAAAAGCCTGGCAAAGTATCTCAAGGGAGGAAACTCAGCATTTGGTGATGTTTATGGGTTCCAGATTTCAGGCAGTCACTGACTGCAAAGGATTCGCATCCAAGTATTAAAAAAAATCCTAATATTTATGATTATGTTGGTTTGTCCAATTACTTCTGAGGCTGTGAAAATGGAAGGACTCTGTGGCTGTAATTTTTAAACTGGTAATGCAATATTTTTGTTAAACCTCTTGAATTAAAGCTGAAAGTCTACACTTCAATCACATCTTGATTGCTTCATTTGAAATCCATTGTGGTGGTATACAGAGGCAAAAAAAAAAAAAAAATATATATATATATATATATATATATATATATATATATATATATGTGTGTGTGTGTGTGTGTGTGTGTGTGTGTGTGTGTGTGTGTGTGTGTGTGTGCACCCATGCACCCAACTGTCCACATGATGTTCACATGAAAAATCAGACCAGGTCACCTTCTTCCACTGCTCCATGGTCTAGTTCTGATGCTCACTAGCCCATTGTAGGAGCTTTTGGCAGTGGACAGTGGTAAGCATGATCACTCTGACTGGTCTGCGGCTTTGCAGCCCCATATACATCAAGCTGCGACACACTATGTGCTCTGATACCTTTCTATCATAGCCAGCATTAACTTTTTCAGCAATTTGCACTACAGTAGCTCTTCTGTGGGATCAGACCAGAGGGCCTAGCCTTAACTCCCCATGCACATCAATGAGCCTTGGGCGCCCATAATCCTGTTGCTGATTCACCGGTTGTCCTTCCTTGGACCACATTTGGCAGGTACTAGCCACTGCATACCAGGAACCCCCCACTAGGCCTGCCATTTTGGAGATGCTCTGACCCAGTCAACTAGCCATCACAGTTTGGCTCTTGTCAAAGTTGCTCAGATCCTTACGCTTCCTCATGTTTACTGCTTCCAACACATCAACTTCGAGAAGTGACTATTCACTTGCTGCAAAAATTCCATTCCCTGTTCACAGCTAATGAGACTTTAAAGCATCTGCAGTGAGAATGAAGACTTTCTCCAGAAAAGCGAGGAAATGTGCAATTATTTTTGAACTGTGGATTCCCAGTCATAGATCTTGCCATGGCCAGTGTTAGCACTACTGCCAGAACAGATGCACTGACCTCTGGACATTCCACTGCTAGGACAGAGAGAATTATTTTGATGCCCACTTATCATCCCACTAATAAAAAAGAGAAGGAAATTATACTTAAAAATTTCACACTCCTCCAGGATGATCCTGAGACAGCTTCCCTTTTAAGGAACCTCCACTCATCTCCCACAGATGAGACAAAACATCAAAGACCTACTTGTCAAAAGTGAATTAAATGATCAGGTTAATTGAATCTATCACTCTTACATGCAATCGTACAAGATGTTTCACCTGCAAATTTAGTAATACAGGTTCTAAAATCACAGTACCTAAAGGATATTTTTATTATGCATCAGTCCTTGTGCATCACTGCAGGAGTTGTTTATTGTCTTTCCCATAAGAGATCTAATCAGCTATACATCAGAGAAACCAAGAGGAGACTAGCCAATCATTTTGTGTGCCCTGTGATGGGTTGGCACCCCGTCCAGGGTGTCCCCTGCCTTGTGCCCCGAGTCCCCTGGAATAGGCTCCAGGCTCCCCATGACCCTGTGTAGGATAAGTGGTACAGGAAAATGGATGGATGGATGGAAAACACTTAAACAGCAATGGACTTTAATGTTAAGACATCTCTGTGTGCATCAGCAGTTGTTGTTCTGGGAGCAATTAAGTGAGGAAATGTAAGGAGAAAGACCTCATCTCCACTCTTGGAACTTTAGAAATCCAAGAAATTAATGTCATGTTTTGAAAACAGACAGATAGCTAGATAGATAAAACATTCAGTTAAGGCTGTCCAAACATTTACATCAGAAATATGCATATTTTAAAGTCTACACTAAGACACAAATCACACTGTGAATGAATCCTTGTACTAGGAGTGACACTAGCTCAAGGACAAGGCAGGATTTATTTTTTCTCCCCCAGTAACCAGTTCTTGCCAAGTTACAAAGAACACTAAAGATTCCATAGACTACCATAATTTAATAAGTATGAAATGTCTGAAATTGTATGAAATGTTCCTGAAAGTCATTTGGCCATGTTTTTGAAGTAACCCAATAGAAATTAAAAAAAAAAAGATTAGCAGAACAATTCAGTTCCTGAGAAACAGCTACTTGAATTTAACTCTGCCCCCATCAATATCCATACCCCAAACTTTGCACACCTCTTCATAACATTTGTCTCAAGGTGCCTTTCAGGCTTCCTGTGGATCCATACAACCAGTCCTCAGTTACAGCTGTTTTAGTAAATCAAGCTCCGCCCCACTTGGGGGGAAGGGGGGGCAATGTTGTTTGCAAATCTCAATGTGTTTTTGATAAATCTTGAATATCAGACTCTAATGAATAATTTGACACCGGTTTTGTGAACATAGGCCAAAAAATCCTAGGAATACTTTGCAAAAATATATTTTGCATATTATGTGTTCCAAAAGGCAAATTTATATGTGTTCAGCCAAAGGATTACACAAAAAAAAATTTCACTATTAATATTTTCCAGAGACATTCTTGTTTTTGGGAGGAAAAACCATGAACAGTGCCCCTCCCCCACTAGCCAATTTGATTGAGTTGCATGGCTCACCAGTTCTGTATATGCCTTTCATATTTTGCGTGAAACCACGCAAGCAATCGTGAGTTAAAGCAGTATGTGTAAATTAGTCTAAATTAGTGTAAATTTGGTATTGCGGCCATATTGTTTAGAAATGTCAACATGTTTTTGTTAATTATTGGGATTCACACACAACTGAGTATTTTGACATCAAAATTGTAAAAATTGGCCATAAATCCTAGGACTAGATTGAAAAAATAGGTTTCACATATTTGCAAATTATCACAAAGGCAGAGTTAAAGTGTCCAAAAGGCAATTATAGAGTTTGAGCAAAAGAAACAATCTAAAAAAAGAATTTTCACAGTACACCATCAAATAGTAGTGGTTCCATACCCGAACCTATCATTCAAGTTTCATGACAATATGTCAGTGCTAACCCTGTTAAATGCCTATATATACATTTCAGGTTTTGTGCAAATCGATGCAACAAATCATGAGTTAAAACTGTGACAAAAATTAAACGTCAGAACTTTTTCCACCCTCAAAGTGAAATTACAATGTATAAAAATTAAGTGGAAAAACAACCAGAAAAATTTTGGGAAAAATAGGAAAAATAAAAAGGTTGTGGCTGTGTTCAGAATGTGTTCAAACACATTCAGTCTCATGATCAAAATTAAATATCCTACAGCTACCATCAATGAAATTATTCTGATTAAGCCCAAATAGAGACCAGCTGTTTCTGTTGGATTTTCTTGAACTCTTCTTGGTTTCATCTGACTGCTGAAGCCATGGTCTGAAAAGAGCTTACAAAGCATGTAAGCTTTCGGTGTGTCACTTGTCAAAAGACATCAATCATTAGAGGGGTATAAAAGAATTACCAAAACATTAGGTGTACCATGGAACACCGTGAAGACCATCATCAACAAGTGGAGAAAATGTGCACCACAGTTTTCATTACCAAGAACAGGATGTCCCTCCAAAATTTACAAAAAAGGACAAGACAAAAACTTACCAGGGAAGCTGCCAAGAGACCTACGGCAACATTAAAGGAGCTGCAGGAATATCTGACAAGTACTGATTACTCCCTGTATGCGATGACAATCTCTCGTATTCTTTACATGTCAGGGCTATGGGGTAGGGTGGACAGACAGAAGTTCTTTCTCAAAAAAAATCCAAGCCTGCCTAAATCACCCCAAACCCTGTGGTAAAATGTGTAATGATCTGATGAGACCAATTCCAAAAGGTATGTTTGGCACCAAAATTGCACATCACCAGAAGGACACCATACCCACAGTGAAACATGGTCGTGGCAGCATGATGCTTTAGGGCTGCTTTTCTTCAGCCAGAACTGGGGTTTTATCAATGTGGAGGGAATAATGAATAGCTACAAGTAACGGTCAATTTTAGTGCAAAACATTCAGGTGTCTGCTAGTAAGTTGAAGATGAAAAGGAATTTCACCTTTCAGCATGACAATGACCCAAAGCATCCATCCAAATCAACAAAGGAATGGATTAACCAAAAGAAGATCAGCATTGCTGAATGGCCTAGCCAGAGCTCAGCCCTGAATCCAAATAAAAATCTGTGGGTTGACCTGAAGCAGGCTGTGCATAGGAGAAGCCCTCACAATTTCATGGATCTGGAATGTTTTTTCAAGGAAAAGTGGGAAAATATTGCCAAGTCAAGATGTGCCATGCTGATAGACTCTTACCCAAAAAGACTGAGTGGTGTAATAAAATCAAAAGGTGCTTCAACATAGTAGTTTAGGGGTGTGCACAATTATGCAACTTGGTTATTGTGAGTTTTTTATTTTTCTCTTTTTCCCTATAAAAGTTTCTGATTGTTTTTCACTTTATTTGTATACTTTGCAATTGCACATTAAAGGTGAGAAAAGATCTGACGTGATTTATCTTAGTGTCATTCTTTTACGTCACAAAACCCTGCCATGTTAACAGGGGTGTGTAGACTTTTTATATCCATTGTAAATGTGTGCATGTTTTTGAACATTACTGAGTTTCACATTTTCCTAAGTATTTTGACACCAATTTTTTTGATAGGCCAAAAATTATTGGGTTATAGCAGGTTTAACATATTATGCAAATTATCACAAATTTCCGTAGGCAGTGCTAAATGGTACAAAAGACAATTTATTATTAAATTGTAACAAATTTTTATTTTATTATTTATTTATTATTAAGTTGTCACAAATTTATGTAGGCAGTGCAGTATTTTCCAAAAGTCAATTTTGTGTGGATTGTGCAAGACAATCAAGCTAAAAAAGAAATTTAACTGTACACCTTACTAATAATCATATCCATGCTTACCAAGCATATCCTAGAGATCTGCTTGTTTTTGTGTTCACAACTTGAATAGCACCCCCCTACACACACACACACACACACACACACACACACACACACACACACACACACACAC
>CM040994.1:10300358-10320976 GCA_022985145.1 Pangasius djambal
TATATATATATATATATATATATATATATATATACATACACTCCTGAACAAAATCTTAAGACCAGGGTAAACATTCCAAGTATTCACATTTCGCACTGGTGGATCATAACCAGAACTGCTTCAAAATGTCAAAAGAAGAAAAAGGAGCAAGAGACAAAAAAACAGACATTGGCAATTTATGGAAAACTGCATTTAAACCCAAACAGGCTGTTCATCAGCTGATCAAAAGTTTAAGACCATAGCCCAAAAATACCCACAACAGAACTAAAAGTGTAAAAAAAAAAGGACTCAGTAGTGAGTAGCCCCACCGTTCTTGGTGATAACTTCAAACACTCGTTTCGGCATGCTTGATGCAACTGTTTCCAGGAGGCTGATGGGAACGTTGCTCCATGTGGTGAAGATGGCTTCACGAAGGGCATCCACAGTCTGGAACTGACGTCCGTTTTTGTAAACTTCCCTTGCCATCCATCCCCAAACATTCTCAAGGGGATTTAGATCAGGGGAACACGCAGGATGGTACAGAAGTGCAACGTTATTGTCCTGGAAGAAGTCCTTCGTCAGGCGGGCGTTGTAAACTGCAGCGTTGTCCTGTTGAAAGACCCAGTCATTACCACACAGACGAGGGCCCTCAGTCAAGAGGGGTGCCTGCTGCAACATGTTCACATAGCCAGCCGCCGTTTGACGCCCCTGCACAACCTGATGTCTTCCCATTGAAGGAAAAAGCACCCTAGATCATGATGGAGCCTCCTCCACTGTGCCACGTAGAAAACATCTCCAGTGGGATCTCCTTGTCATGCCAGTATCGTTGGAAGTCATCAGGACCATCCAGGTTAAATTTTTTCTCACCCAAGAATAAGACTTTCCTCCATCTTTCAGTGTCCCATGTTTGGTGCTCCCTTGCAAATTCCAAACGGGCAAGTTTGTGGTGTTGGAGGAAACGTGGCTTTCAAAGACGTTTTTTGTTCTTTAAGCCCTTCTCTCGCAGATGCTGTCTTATGGTTATTGGGCTGCAGTCAGCATCAGTAAGGGCCTTAATTTGGGTCGAGGATCGGCCTGTGTCTTCACGGACAGCCCGTCGGATCCTCCGGCTCAGTGCAGGCGAAATTTTTTTGGGTCTACCACTTGATTTTTTTTGTCCCACAACTCTCGGAATCTTTTAAGAAATTTAAAATGAGTGTCTTACTGCGTCCAACCTCAGCAGCAATGGCACGTTGCGAGATCCCTTGCTTGTGCAGCTCAACAATCCTGCCACGTTCAAAAACAGAAAGTCTTTTTGTTTTTGCCATCAGGAGATCATGACAGTGTGACTGTCTGAAGGACAATGACTTTAAAGCCATATTTCTGCACAGATTTTAATTTTTAAAGGCTATGGTCTTAAACTTTTGATCAGCTGATGACCAGACTGTTTGAGTTTAAATGCAGTTTTCAATAAATTGCCTACTCTCTATTTTTTATTTTATTTTTTATTATTTGTCTCTTGCTCTTGTTTCTTCTTTTGGCATTTTGAAGAAGTACTTACAACCTGGTTACAATCCACCAGTGCAAAGTGTGAATACTTGTAATATTTTCCCTGGTCTTAAGATTTTGTTCAGGAGTGTGTATATCTATATAATGTATGTATGTATGTATATATACACCAATCAGCCATAACATTATGACCGCCTGCCTAATATTGTGTTGGTCCCCCACTAGATCCCTGAAGGTGTGCTGTGGTATCTGGCACAAAGACGTTAACAGCAGATCCTTTAAGCCCTGTAAGCTGCGAGGTGGGGCCTCCGTGGATCGGACTTGATGGCCAGCACACCCCACAGATGTTTGATTGTATGCCACAAGCACCTTTGTACTCAGGACTCCATCAGTGGACAGTGGATAGATTTTAATCAACCGGACTTCTTGCGAAAACTGTGATGAATTTACTGGTTGTACATTTGCACTATTTGTCCATATAGTACACAATAATAGAAGGGAGTTATTTATAATTGCAATATCCGTTGCACCCAGATGAAGATGGGTTCCCTTTTGAGTCTGGTTCCTCTCAAGGTTTCTTCCTCATATTGTCTCATATAAATAATATACATTATCAAACATTAAATATCGGTCAGAATGTGAACCTTTGCTTTCAGTAACTGGTGTGACCCCCTTGAGCAGCAATAATTTTAGCCAAACATTTCTGGTAACTGGTGATTAATCCTGCACAAGAGGTTGGGGGAATTTTGGCCCATTCCAACTTACAAAAGTGCTTCAACTCAGTGATGTTGGTGGCCTTCCTTGCATGAACTGCTCTTTTGAGGTTCTTCCACAACATTGCTATTTGGGTTAAGATCTGAACTTTGACTTGGCCATTCAAAAATGTTAAATTTCTTTTGCTTTAACCATTTCTTTGTAGACTTACATGTGTGCTCAGGGTTGTTGTCTCGCTGAATGACCCACTTACAGTTAAGCTTCAGTTCACAGACAGATACCCTGACATTCTAATTTAGAATTTGCTGGTACAATCCAGAATTCATAGGTCCATCAATAACGACAAGCCATTATTGAGGCAGCAAAGTAGCCCGAAACAATGATGCTGCCACCCCTATGTTTCACATTTGTGATGGGGTTCTTATGGTGCAATGCAGCTTTTTGTTTTCACCAAACATAATGCTTTTCATTTAAAGCAAACAGTTCTATTTGGATTCACCTGTCCACAGATTGTTCTTCCAATAGGCTTCTGGCTTGTCCATGTGATCTTGAGTAAACTTCACATGGGCAGCTTCTTTTTGGAGAGTAGTGGCTTCCTCCTTGTTATCCAGCCATGCACAACATTCTTGTTCACTGTTTGCTTGGTGGTGGACTCACATACTTTTTAAGACAAAGATCTTTAATGTTGGATAATTTTGCTCAATAAATAAATGTAAAAACTATAATGTTTTTGTGTCATTTGTTTAACTGGGTCCTATTTATCTACTTTTAGGACTTAAATGAAGATCTGACCACATTTAAGGTCAAATTTATGCAGAAATATAGAAAATTGTAAAGTGTTCACAAACAGAAAAGGTGGGGGTTGTGGGGGCGGTGGACATGAACTGGAGACATGCAAGAAGCCTCTGAATGATGTCGCTCTTTGAATCCTTTCTACTGATAGTAAATGCTGCTTGAAAAGGAGAAAGTAAAGCTGACTGACACTATATTCAACATGAGGGCCAAATTTAACAAGAGGGCGCTGGAGGCAGTGGAGGCTGTACGGTTAAGGCTCTGGGTTACTGATGAGAAGGTCGGCGGTTCAAGTCCTAGCAATGTCAAGCTACTGCTGTTGGGCAATTGAGCAAGGCTCTTAACCACATCTACTCCAGTGGTGCCATATCATAGCTGCCTAGCAAGCTGGGATATGCAAAAAAACTGCATTTCATTGGCTCTGTATTCATACTCTGCACAATGACATCTAATCTAAAAAATAAATCTGAATGTTTGACATTTGAATTTTTGGGATTTGTATTTAGGGCTCTGAATTGTTAATATCTGAAATCTTAGGATTCTGAATTTTTCAAAATCTGAAATTTTACAGTTCTGATTTTTTTTTTAATCTAAAATCTTACCCCTATTGTCAGCACTGGATCTGGCATTAAATATGGCCACCATGGACTACGATTCCCAGCACTCACCAGCACTCTCACATTCACAGATCATCACCAGATTACTGACTGCACACACCTGGACTCAGTCACCACACACACTATATAAGTACAATAAACACTCATTCACCATGAGGTAACACTCAGTGTGTTATTGCTCGATATACCAAGGCTTTATTGTTCACACTATTCTGGTTTCTGACTTTGTTTGTTTCGGGTTTTCACAAGTTTGTTTCTGACATTGCTGTTGCCTAACGTTTTGGATCAACATTTGGATTTTAATAAACCTTGCCGACACTTCACAAGCACATATATGCAGCAAGTGAGCCATCTAGTCAGGAAGCACCAACAGCACCTGGTCCTGCTGGATGCCAAGCTGACACAGCTCATCCACATGCTCCCACTGGCTTTCACAGCACCACAGCCTCCTGCCATTTCAGCTCTTTCCCTCAGTGCCAGCTCAGTGTAACAGCTTCATGCTGCAATGCTCCCTTTATTTTTCTGGCCAAAAAGGTGTCTCCGACTGACAGAAGGTCACCCTGCTCACAGCCAAGATGCTAATCTCGGCCATGGCTGTCTGGTCCCAGGCAGGGAAGCCTATCTTGTCCTACACTCTCTTCATAGAACTATTCTAGTGAGTCTTTGATCTTTCTCCATAAGGAAAAGAGATCAGAGAGCTGCTCCTCTACATCACCCAAGGTCAACAAAGTTCTGCAGACTATTCACTAGAGTTCCATATCCTCGTGGCAGGGAGTGGATGGAAAGAACTGATATGCAAGGAAGCATATCACAAAGGTTTGAACTCAAAATCACCGAACTTGTCTGCTGCAATGATTCCGCAATTGTGGCCTCATTGACTTATCTCACCATCTGTCTAGGCATTCCCCTAAGCATTTGCCAGAGACCCAAAGTGGAGTGGAACTCCCAATCTGAGGCCCTGAACCCATGCAAATGGGCCAAGCCAAGCTAAGCGACAAGGAAAGTGAATGCCATGGAAAAGAGAAGTTGTGTTACTACTGCAGCAACCCGACACACCTCATAGCACAGTGTCCTCTCTGCTCATCCTCCACCGAGCCAAGCCCATCAGCTGAGCAATCTAAGACCCCGGCTTACTCCTCAACTTTGAGTCCCTCTAAGTTTTTATTATATCAGCCATTTACTCTAAGTGTCCTGATAAAGCAGGAAGTGAACTTTCATGCAGTGGCAGGAATTTCATTGACCAAGCCATCATTGAGGAGCTCAATCTCCCCACACAACCACTCCAGCAACCTTTGTACATCCAAGCCCTGGATGGTGGACCCATAGTAAAATAACTGTCATACTATGCACAAAACCTCTTACACTACCCTAAATCAGGAACCCATCATATTTCTTGTCACAGTTACCACGAAACATCTCATAATTCTTGGATTCCCATGGATGCACCTCCAAAACCATCAGAGGGCAGGCAAGGAAATCAGCCACTGATCTTCCCAGGCTCCTCTCCTGCTCCCACCGCTTCCTCTGTGGAAAATCCTGAAACTAGCTTGCAGATATTCATTCCATCTGATTACTCAAAGTTCAAGGAATTGTTCAGAAAGACAAAGGCCTGCAGTCTGCTACCTCACCGCCCCTACGACTGTGCAATTGAGCTTATGGCCGAGACCATGTCCCCTTGCAACCACATACACCCGATCTCCAAGACTGAAAACAAAGATATGGAGGAGTACATTGAGGCGGCACCCCAGCAAGGGTGCATCCGCCCCTCCACGTCACCTGCCTCTGCTGGCTTCTTCTTCATGAAGAAAAAAGGGAGTGGACTCCAACCATGCATAGACTACAGAGGCCTCAACTAAATCACAGTCAAGTATTGTTATCCCCTTCCCCTAGTCCCATAGGCCCTGGAACAACTCCATACCACACAGATATTCACTAAACTTGACTTCCACAGCACCTATAGTCTTGTGCAAATCTGTGAAGGTGATGATTTGAAGACGGCCTTTAACACTACCTCTGGCCACTTTGAGTACTGTCATGCCATATAGGCTTTCTTGAGCGCCTTCAGTGTTCCAGACTGATTAACGATATCCTATGGAACATGCTCAAGAAGTTTGTCATCACCAACATCTGGATCTAATCACCTTCCAATGAATCCCATGTTGACCATGTCAAGCAAGTTTTCACCCTCCTTCTCCAACACCAGCTGTATGTCAAAGCAGAGAAGTGTGAGTTTCATGTGTCAAACATATCCTTCTTAGGATACATTATCAGCACTGAGGGGGTTACCATGGACCAAAGTAAAGTGTCCACTGTCAGTGAATGCCCAGTGCCAAGAATGGTTAAAGAGCTACAAAGGTTTCTCAGCTTTGCAATCTTCTATATGAGGTTTCAGCTCCATAGCAGCTCCCTCATGTACTTATCCAAGAAGGGACCTACCCGCAGCTGAGGACACTCTTCAAAAGACTGAAAAATGCCTTCACCTCTGCCCCATCCTAAATCTCACATCTGGATCCCACTAAGCCTTTCTTTGTTGAAGTGGACACATCAGAGACAGGAGTGGGTTCCATGTTGGCTCAAAGTTTCGGAAAGAAACCCAAGCTCCACCCAGTGGCTTTTTTCTCTAAGAAACTCGCACATGCCAAGTGGAATTATTGCCATTATTGAATTCTTGCCAGACCAGGTGGGCACTGTTCTTCACTCACTTTCTATTCACATTATCATATTGAGCTAGATCAAAGAACTAGCTCAGGCAGACTCCCTGTCATATATACACTGCCCGGCCAAAAAAAAAGTCACTGTTTAGATTTTAATAGGCAAATACATATGAGTCTATGAATGGATCATTATTAGAGTGATTGTAATGTTTCTAGCATGTTATATGTTTGGCAACAGTTCTTTTAATCTTAAAAGATGAAGTGTATAGATTTTTAGTTCTTTAATAACCATGTAGAAAGACATATTATGGCCATATTCCAGGATGACACTGCCAAGATACATCAAGGTTAAAATTGTGAAAGAATGGTTCAGAGAGCATAAAGAATCATTTTCACATATGAATTGGAACCTCTGAGTTCTGACCTTAATCTCAGTGAAAGTCTTTGGGATGTGCTAGAGGAGACTTTACAGGGTGCTCACCTCTTTCATTGTAAGATCTTGACCAAAATTTGATGCACCTCTTGATGGAAATAACATCACAACATTTATTTCCATCAAGAGGTGCCAATTCATGTGTGAAAATGATTCTTTATGCTCTCTGAACCATTCTTTCACAATTTTAACCCTAATGTATCTTGGCAGTGTCATCCTGAAATATGGCCATGATACGTCTTTCTACATGGTAATTAAAGAACTAAAAAGCTGTACACTTCATCTTTTAAGATTAAAAGAACTGTTGCCAAACATATAACATGCTAGAAACATTATAATCACTCTAATAATGATCCATTCATAGACTCTTATGTATTTGCTTATTAAAATCTAAACAGCAACTTTTTTTTTTGGCCGGCCAGTGTATTTAACTGAAACCCCCAAAGCACCCAGTGATGTGCTCACTCTACCGTCACCATGCTTCATGGGCACTATCACATGGGACATTGACAGAAATATTGCATGCCCCCCTGTACACCAAGTGCCACCATTCTGCCCTGCAGAAAAAAGTGTGTACACCACTCTGCAACCTGCAACCGGCCACCCAAGAACCCTGCAGAACAAGTACTGGTGGCCCAACATGTTCATGTTCATAATTTCATCTCATCATGCTCAACATGTGCCCAAGCCAAAGTTCTAAGAACCCTTCCCGCAGGGAAACTTGTCCATGCCACAGCAGTTTCCCGCAGGGAAACTTGTCCATGCCACAGCGGTACTCTACCGGTTCTCTAAATCCCTGCGTCTGATTCCACTCTGATGCCCAGCTTGGGTACTCCCTTCTAAACTGCCAAGCTCATGTTCACACATGTACTTCGGCATCCCTGAGGACATCATGAGAGACAGGGGCACTCAATTCACATCTCGGATATGGACCAGTTTTATGGAGAAGCTGGGAGTCACAGTCAGCCTAACCTCAGGCTATCACCCACAAGCTAACAGGCAGATAGAGCAGGCCAACTAAGAGATCACTAGATTCCTAAGAACTCTCTGTGCTGAGAACTAAGAAGTCTGCTCAGAATTCCCTACGTCACACTGCCACTCAGCTAACCCCATTCCAGTGTGTGCTCAGGTACCAGGCTCCTATGCAGTAGATTGGTTGGTTAGTTGATTGGTTTACACAGAGCGAACAAGTGTGGGAGTGCACCCACCAATGCCTCAAACAGGTAGCACAAACCACAAAAGAGTTTGCAGACTGACATAGAAGAGAAATGCAGAAGAGGTACGAAGAGGTATGAACCAGGTGATAGAGTATGGTTGTTCACCAAGGACCCAGGAACACCACAGGCTGCAGGATTCCCTGGTACACTGGCTCATTCAAGATCCTGTGCCGCATAAACGAGGTCACCTCACCACTGCAAGTTATCCCCATCCTTCTGTGTATCCCAAAAAAGCCTGTCATACCTGGACCACTAGCCACAGGTATGCCCCCTACAACACCATCTTCATCCCTAAACATTGAAGAGCAACCAGGCTATGTTGTCAAAACCATCCTCAACTCACGTCATAAGGAAGGTAGTGTTCGTCGTGGGGGTTCTGTCATATTAGTGCTGGATTCGTTGCCGAACTCCAATTCCCAGAACAACTTGCAGCCTACAAACAAGGCCGCCACAGACTTCGATTCCCAGCACTCACCAGTCACCAGATTACTGATTGCACACACCTGGGCTCAATCATCACAAGCTATATAAGCAAACACTAAACACCCACTCACCGCAAAGTAACGATCAGTGTATCATTGCTTGACTTACCAAGCCTTTGTTTATTGTTTACGCTATTCTAGTTTTTGACTTTGTTTGTTCGTGGTTTTCACAAGTTTGGATTTGTCCAGTTCATGTTGTTTACTAATTGCCTGATACCTTGCCTGCTCTTGCCTAATGTTTTGGATTGTCTGCTGAATTTTAATAAACTTCACCTGCACCTGCACCCATCTCTACCACCTGACACCTATCAAGTTGAAAACAAAGAAAAAATAAATAGGTAAAATATAAATGTATTAAATACATCACAGAAAAAATTATTTTAGTTAATGAATTTGAATATGAATATCATATAATGCAAATATATACAAAATTCATATTCAACTACTCTCGTCAGCTTTTACACTTCTTAGGTATTTGAACTCTGTCAACAAATAATTATGCAAAGCACATATTTTTGTACAACACATCAATGAATTCTTCAGTTAAAGCTCTTTGTAAATTAAGATCTAAATTCTCCCTTCAGAGAGGAGTGTGCTTTTTCACAGAATGTAAGATTATGCATACCAACATAGTCATATGGTTCAAAACAACGGCACAAAAGCACATGGTTACCCACAGTGACCAAATAATAGTTAATGTGCTATTAATCATATCAGAGGAGAAATGGTTTGAGCTTGTGCTTTTCCAAAATGCACTAATTAGATGAATAAATTAAGGAAAACCCATTTTCATCACCATCCTTTCCATATTTCCATATTCCTTTCCTTGGCAAATCCTCATCTGCAACATCAGCCTCCCTATTTTCAAACATTTATAGAATCTGTTCTCATGTAGTTTTGAAATTGAATCAAGATTTTTGTTGCTGTTGTTGTTACCCATGTGTGATCAGGCAGAAACTGTGCAATTATAATTTCTGGAACAAAAATGTATACAGACAGGGAAAGAAATGGGGAAATATTTGATTAGGGTACAAGGCCTTGACCACTTGCCTCTAGGTCATATTCCCATTGTCTTCTGTCCT
Source organism: Pangasius djambal (assembly GCA_022985145.1). Taxonomy (NCBI): domain Eukaryota; kingdom Metazoa; phylum Chordata; class Actinopteri; order Siluriformes; family Pangasiidae; genus Pangasius; species Pangasius djambal. The sequence goes on from CM040994.1 coordinate 10,309,817, forward strand.
CCTCCATCTATTGTATCTCCTTACCACTACATTCAAGTTCATAAATGTAAGGCTTGTGACCTAATCAAATACTTTCCCATTACTTTCTCAGAGCAACAGCAGAATCATTCCAAGAACAGGAATCATAGGCTACAGTGTTCATAGACACAGGTTCACCAAAATTGGACATTTGAAAATTAAAAAAATATTTTCTTGTATGCATTCTGAGATACTTTTCTGCCCACCATTGCTGTAAAGAGTGGTTATTTGAGTTACTGTAGACTTCCTGTCAACTTGAACCAGTCTGGCCATTCTCTCATCAACAAGGTGTTTCCTGCAGAACTGCCACTCACTTTTTCTCAGTATTCTGTGTAAGCTCTAGAAACTGCACAAAAATCCTAGATCAGCAGTTTTCGAAACCAGCCCATCTGGCATGAGTAACCACAGTCAAAGAGTCAAAGTCACTGAGATCACATTCTTCCACATTCTGATGTTTGATATAAACATTACCTGAAACACTTGATTTGTATCTGCATAATTTTGCACATTGCATTGCTGTCACATGACTGGCTAATTGGATAATTGCTTGATTGTGCAGGTGTACAGGTGTTCCTAATAAAGTGGCAGTGAGTGTACAGAGCCTCCAGAAAGTGTTTACCCCCTAATGATTACTTCTTTTTTTTGCTGTATTGCAACATCAAAGTTAAGTACATCAGAATGGGACTTTTTCCTGCTCTTTTGAAGTAATTCTCAACATAAATAAAATTAAATAAATTATTTAGACATCCTCAGATTTATTTAAAAAATAAAACCATCTAGAAACTGCCAAATCAAATGTTTTTGAACCTGGAGCTACTTATGTTAACGGAATATATTTAAATTATAATTTAATTTAATCACTATTCATGCCACAGACAAAACAAAGATGCAAAGAAATTGAAGTAAGGATTTTTTTTTTGTATTTGAACTCTAAATGACTCTAATTAAAGGCAGATGCACTTGGACAAGTTAAACCTATAGATAAGAAACTACAGAGTGGTAGTATTCATTGAAAAGCAAATACTGTATGTCAAGCAGCCAAGATCAATTAAATATACATTAATCAATCATAACATTAAAATCAACTGCCTAATATTGTGTAGGTCCCCCTTGTGCTGCCAAAACAGCTCTGACCTGTAAAAGCATGGACTCCACAAGACTTCTGAAGGTGTTCCATAGTATCTGGCACCAAGACGTTAGCAGCATATCCTTCGCAGTCCTGTAAGTTGCGAAGTGAGGCCTCCATGGATTGGACTTGTTTGTCCAGCACATCCCACAGATGCTCGATTAGACTGAGATCTGGGGAATTTGGAATGGGAAAGGTTCATAATGAGATGCTAAAGCTTAGATGAAATCAGCTTTCTTTACAGCAGACTGGCAGTTCCAGAGCCCACCTACCACCACTGTTTGAGACAACAGAGGAGGGTAGATGAGGTTACTGGTAGTTTGGCCTCTGGTTAGTAGATGAGAGTTTCTAGGTCTGAGAGGTGAAAATAGAGATGGGTTTGAGGCACATGTCTGCCACTGAAACTACTCTTGATTAGCCAACTATGAGAAATAATTAGCATAGACCAACAGACACTTCCAAGCAACACTACAGAATCAACAATAATGTACAACAATTCTAGTGGCAAGAATCTAGATCCAACTGAGTCAAGTAGATATTACACAAAAGTCAGAATCCTACCTTACCAGCAGAGAATAAATTCAAGAAAGAACAACTTAATGCACACTGAATATTGAGCTAGATACACATTCAATATATCTTAGTAAGTCCTGCTCACAATTCACACCTTAAGGGAGACCGAAACTACTCTTGCTTAGCCACCTGAGAGAACTAATTAGCATAGACCAACAGACACTCTCAAGCAATGCTACAGAATCAACAATAATATTCAACACAACAATTCTAGTGGCAAGAATATAGATCTAACTGAGTTAAGTAGATACCTTACTAGTAGAGAATAAATTCAAGATAGAACAAATAAATTAATTCAAGTTAAAGTACATAGTATGTGTCACATCCACATGAATGCCAAGACCCACAGTTTCCCAGCAGAACATTGCCCAAAGCATCACACTGCCGGCTTGCTTTCTTCCCATAGAGTATCCTGGTGCCATCTCATCACCAGGTAGGCGATGCACACGCACCCGGTTGTCCACATGATGTAAAAGAAAACATGATTCATCAGACCAGGCCACGTTCTTCCATTGCTCCATGGTCCAGTTCTGATGCTCACGTGCTCACTGTAGGCACATTAGGCAGTATACAGGGGTCAGCATGGGCATTCTGACCAGTCAGACGCAGCAAGCTGTGATGCACTGTGTGTTCTGAAACCTTTCTATCATGCCCAGCATTAATTTTTTCAGCAATTTGTGCTACAGTAGCTTTTCTGTGGGATTAGACCAGACGAGCTAGCCTTTGCTTCCCACGCGTATCAGTGAACCTTGGGCGCCCATGACCCTGTTGCCTGTTCAGTGGTTGTGCTTCCTTGGACCACCTTTTTTTCAGGAATATAACCTTTAGCTTAAAATATGAAAGCTCGTCAGATGAAGATGAAAAGAAGGAACGGCAGTTTTACCAGAAGCACCTTTAACGGGAATGTACAAATCAATGTGAGCTAGCTAGTGAGTTAGCAAACGTGCTATAAAGTGAGTTTGTTTCTATTCTGTTTCTGCTAAGCGTAGCAAAAATTTCACTTTCTTTCTATATATGAAGTGCATAATGTTCCTTATGTCAGAAAAACAGAAAAGGGATCCATAAGAAAATATTTCAAGGATAAAAATAATCCTCCAAGTATTAAAATCAGTGGTAAAACCACCTACCATTTAAGAGCAGTCATAAAGTTTACACTGCATCTCCTTACTATTTCTAAATGTACCTTTACGTGGATGTTCTCCAAAACTGAGACTAATAAGCTCAGCTGTAAGGCACAACAAGTGTCGGCTGATAGGATACATTTGCTCTAACACATAGCAGTGTTCTCATTCCATTTAATGTGGTCTATAATAAACCCCCATTTTATCACAGTGCCCCATCCTGCCATTGACACCAGCTCCACTTTGAACTGGGTTTGAAAGATGAGAGAGGAAGATGACAATGAGTTTGGAGCAAAGCTTTGTGAAAGGTTGAGCTAGATAGTTACATAATTCATGCAAGTTCTTTATTTCTGTTGTAACTGATGAATAAAAACACATCTCCAACTGAAGATGATCTCTGATATTGTGCCATTGTACAACTCTAAAGTGCAGAATTTTAATATTCAAGATACACTGAGCATGGATGGGAGTGCTGCATTTGTCTACCCAGGAGAGACTCTAATGATGGCCTCAACTGGGCATCATCGTTGCACAGAAACTGATTAAAAACTGCAATAATGCCTGTTTATTTAGCTAGGGCATATGGCTCTTTAACAACAGATAAGTCACATTGGAAAAAGCCTGCAAGGTAAATGTTAACTCCAAATATAACTATAGAAATGGTGCAGAGTCATATTTTATGATGCCAGCTTAGGTCAGCCCATTTATTATTTACTATCCTGGTGCCATTCGTGCTGACTCAAACGGAAAAGGTCCTCCAGTTTTCCCATTCTTTGTATCAGCAGTTTTTATTTGCCTTTCCACTGGACATAAAAGTACAATAACAAATCCCTAATCTCATAAACTGTCATTATATCCATTGCCAAGTGAGCCATACCATACATATGGTATTTGGCTTCCTTTTCACTGTTTGTTCACTGCATAGGAAATGTACAGTACACTCACTGTTTAAATGTCATCAAATAGAGTCTGCACTCAAACTTACATTTATGGCATTTGGCAGACACCCTTATCCAGAGCAACTTACAATTATCTCATTTATACAACTGAGCAGTTGAGGATTAAGGGCCTTGCCAATGGCAGCTGGGGTGGCTGGAACTTGAACTCTCAACCTGCCGATCAGGAGTCCAATGTCTTAACCACTGAGCTGCCAATTCCCACACTGCCATACTTCCCACACTTCCCAAACTTACAACCTAGCTGCATTTTTTTGACGTTTGATATTATGCCATTTTGCCTGAAAACACTGAAATCTCTGTAAATTGCTCATAAGCATGACCTACATTATATAGTCTAATGATAAATTAATCAGAAGTAAAACATAATGTAAATAAATGATATTTACCATTAGCTAGAATTTGATTCGTTGCCCAGCCATTTATGAGAGTGTCACGGCAAAAACAGGAGTCGGATTCAAGTCGCTACCAGGAGAACTTACCTGTCGATTGTAATCATCGATAAGGGAGTGATCCAATATGTCCCTGGCTGGGACCCAACTTCTCTCCTCCGGACCGTAACCTTCCCAGTCCAGGGGGGAACGGGGGCCGGCGGATTAATAGGCGAGTGAAAAACAGGTTTCAATTTGGATACGTGGAACATGGGATGGATTCTCCTGTATGCTGGAGGAAGTTTGAGGCGGACTGCCACTGGGCTAAGGATCTTAGTGACAATGAATGGGACAATGAATTTGGGAGACAAATTACTCGAAACGGGGCAGAGCAGAATATTCTTACTGGAAAGCCACACATTTTGACCGACAACGTAGACGGGAGGCTTCGACCGGTGGCGATCAGCCTGAGCCTTGGTGCGCGCCCCCACCCGGAAAAGTGTCTGACGAACAGTTCTCCAGGTGCGATGGCACTTCTGGACGAACGCGTGGGCAGAGGGGACCGCGACTTCGGATTCCAGGCTCGGAAAAATGGGTGGCTGGTACCCTAAGCTACTCTCAAATGGAGAAAGGCCCGTGGACGACACTGGCAATGAATTGTGTGCATACTCCACCCAAGAAAGCTGTTGGCTCCAAAAGGATGGGTTCTGTGAAACCAAACATAGTAACACCTGCTCCAGATCTTGGTTGGCTCGCTCGATCTGCCCGTTGCTCTGAGGATGGAAACCAGACGAAAGGCTAACGCTCGCCCCCAGTAACCGACAAAATTCTCTCCAAAATTTGGAAACAAACTGGGGACCCCTGTCAGAAACCACATCGGTCGGGAGGCCATGAATGCGAAAGACGTGGTCAACGACAGTAACCACCGTCCCCCTGGCAGAAGGCAATTTGGGCAGGGGAATAAAATGGGCCGCCTTCGAGAACCGGTCCACCATGGTCAAAACCGCCGTGTTACCCTGGGACGGAGGGAGTGCGGAAACAGACAGCGGTTGAAGGAGACCCTCTGGGGGACGATTGGAAGTCTTACAACTAGCACAGACCGAGCAAGCCAAAACAAACTCCTGAATGTCACGAGCCATCGATGGCCACCAGAACCGTTGTTTGACCAAAAAGGCAGTACGACTAATACCCGGATGACAAGCGACCTTGCAGTGGCTCCAGCGGATGATGTCAGACCTTAACCTCTCCGGCACAAATAACCGACCCGGTGGGCACCTGGACGGAGGCGTTACCCCTTGTAAGGCCGTGCGGACCTTAGACTCAATCTCCCAAGTGATGGTGGAGACTACGAGTCTCTCGGGTAAAATAAGATCGGAACGATCAAAAACGTCTGGCTTGATGTTTTTGGAGCCCGGACGGTACGAGATGGAAAAAATTAAACGACCGGAAAAAAGAGCCCACCGAGCCTGCCTGGAGTTAAGACGTTTGGCCGACCTGATATATTCAAGGTTCTTATGATCCATCCAGACGATAAAAGGCACCCCCGAGCCTTCCAACCAATGACACCACTCCTCCAAGGCCAACTTAATCGCCAACAGCTCTCTATTACCAATGTCATAATTCTGTTTGGCGAGGGACAGGCGATGAGAAAAAAAGGCGCATGGATGCATCTTGCCGTCCGCAGGGGAGCGCTGGGACAGAACCGCGCCCACCCCCACCTCCGAAGCGTCGACCTCCACCACAAACTGACGCGAAGGATTGGGGGCAATGAGAATAGGGGCCGAAACGAAGCGGCTCTTGAGGTTGGTAAAAGCAGCGTGGGCTGCGCTCGACCAGCTAAACACCGTCTTGGTGGAGGTCAAGGCGGTCAGAGGGGCGGCGAATTGGCTGAAGTTGCGAATGAAACACCGGTAAAAATTGGCGAACCCCAGAAACCTCTGCAGGGCCTTGCAAGAGTCAGAGGTTGGCCAATCCACCACAGCCTTGATCTTATCGGGATCCATGCGCACCCCCCCAGACAAAACGATGAACCCCAGGAACGGAACAGACTGTGCATGAAAAACGCATTTCTCCGCTTTGACAAAAAGCCCATTCTTGAGCAGCCGAAGGAGCACTCGCCTGATGTGCTGAACATGTTCCTGGAGAGAGGAGGAAAAAATCAATATGTCATCCAGGTAGACATATGAGAACTGATCATCCATATCTCTCAGCACATCATTAACGAGTGCCTGAAAAACCGCCAGGGCGTTAGACAGGCCAAAAGGCATAACCAGGTATTTAAAATGCCCCCTGGGGGTATTAAAGGCGGTTTTCCACTCATCCCCCTCCCTTATGCGAACAAGATGATAGGCGTTGGGCAGGTCCAGTTTAGTGAAAAAAGACGCCCCCTGCAACCGCTCGAAAGCTGAAGACATCAGAGGCAAGGGGTAAGTGTTCCTTACCGTGATGCTGTTCAGCCCCCGGTAATCAATACACGGCCACAGAGAACCATCCTTCTTGCCCCCAAAAAGGAACCCAGCCCCTGCGGGGGAGGAGGAATGACGGATGAGCCCGGCTGCCAAAGAATCAGAAATATATTTCTCCATGGCCTCCCTTTCTGGGGCAGAAAGCGAGTATAGCTTGCCTTTAGGCGGAGACTTACCTGGCAATAAATCTATGTCATAGGGACGGTGCGGCAGGAGAGAAGCGGCCCGAAACTTACTGAACACTCCCTTCAGGTGCATGTACTCCTTGGGCACGTTAGAAAGATCCACCAACTCCTTCTGGAAAACAGAACTAGACACAGACGAACAGGCAGACAGAAGACAATTAGCATGACAATAGTCACTCCACGATAAGACAGTATTGGAACGCCAATTAATAAGAGGGAGCGAAAGCCAGGGGTGACCTAAGACAACAGGAGTGAGCGGGGAGTCGACGAGGAGGAAGCATATCTTCTCCGAGTGATTCCCCGACGTAATGAGCGTTAACGGACCAGTGGTGTGTGTGATAGTGGAGAGAGCTTGGCCATTGAGAGCACTGACAGAGATGGGTTGGTTAAGCGTTGACACAGGCAGATGAAGTTGGTGAGCAAACTGAATGTCCATAAAGTTACCTTCTGCTCCAGAGTCCAAAAGGGCTTGCCCGGGGTGAAGTGTGCTTCCCCGCTGCAGCCGTACCGGAAGGAGAGTGGTGGAAGAGGCTTTACCCTCCGATATTCCACCCGACAGTAACCTCTGATCTACTGTCTGGCGGTGGCTTTTACCGGACAGACCGAGGCAATGTGTCCCGCCCCTCCGCAATAGAGGCACAATCCTCTTGTCCGATGGCGATCCTTCTCCTACCGGGACAGTCGAGCTCTGCCCACCTGCATGGGCTCCGGATCGTGCGCAGGGCTGACCGCATCGCTGAAGAAGGAAACAGGGAGATCCATGGCAACCGGAAATGCGCGTCGTAACCCTCACTGTTCCTGCTGCTGTAGGCGTGCATCTACCCGAATGGCCAGAGCAATAAGCCCGTCCAGGGACATTGGGAGTTCCAGCATGAATATCTCCCTCTGGATGCGGTCTGCCAGCCCATGCAGGAACATATCCCACTGTGCCTCCTCGTTCCGATTACACTCCGCCGCCAGGGTGCGGAACTCGATGGAGTAATCCGAAACCGAAAGATCGCCCTGACGTAAGTCGGCCAGCTTCTGAGCCGCTTCACGTCCTGTCACGGCACGATCAACGACCCTCTTCATCTCCTCGGCGAGTGTCTTCCCCGACAGTAGCGTCAGCACCAGAGCCACCTTGGATCGCTCAGTAGTGAAAATCTGGGGTTGGAGTGAAAAAAAAAAGCAAGCCAGAGTATGAGGCGGGAGGTGGTAGGCGTGGCTCGGGTTGAGTCATAAGCAACAATTGAGGGGGTAAGGGTTGGGGAGCTGGCGCAGTGGGTGATGTTGCCAGTCCGGTTCTCAGTAGTTGCACCTGGACAGTGAGCTCGGACACCTGCGCCACCAAAGACTGTATCACGCGACCTGTGGCGACCATCTGTTCCTCTTGCCTGTTGAGACGCACGGCCGTGTCAGAGAGAAATCCGCTAACGTTGGCGGCACTCACTGAATCCATAATACAGGTCAGTTCGTTCTGTCACGGCAAAAACAGGAGGCGGATTCAAGTGCGAGTAAAGATGAAGTTTTTAATGAGATTGCAGGTAACGACAGGCTGAGCTGACAGTGGAGGAAGACATGGGTGCAGCAGTGGCAGGCGTCCTAGGTGGCACTCGGCTGCAGCGAGGGAATAAACAGTCCAAGAGATCCAGCTGGGTAACGGTAATCCACAAGAGTACATAGAAACAGCGCAACCGCAGAACTGTGGGAGACACAAACATGAAAACAACGAACTGACAAAGACAGGACAAACACTGAGGTTTAAATAGAGCCGGTAATGAGTGGCAGCTGAAAACAATGAACTAATTAATGGTAGAACATGAAACGGCCAGAAGGGGCCGGTGAATCCATGAACCGTGACAGAGAGCTTCTGGAATCAATGCTAGTCTAACCTGGCTATGGCTACCAATGACAGTATATATGGGTGGATGACATAGCAAGGATTTAAAAGTGAACCCAAAATGTCTCTGAGGCCTTCTAGGGGCTGTCTGCAGGACACTGCCCATTCCCAATGGAATAGGACCCAAACTTACATTTTAAGTTACATCACTTCTATCATTTTTACAAGTGTAGTTGACCATTATATCTCCCCCAGTATTTTTCCTTACAATAAATGCATTTTATAGGAGTTATTTGATGATAAATAAAAGGGTGTGGTTGATGAGGTGATTGACAGTTTAGGGTTGGGTTAGAAATGACAGTTGAGTCTCATGAACACACATGCATTTTCCAACACAGACCTGAAGCTCTTACTGAGATTACAGCCTAGCGAACTTCATTTATCTTTAAAACTTAGATTTACTGTGTTGACAGCTTTGACAGTTATATAGCAAAGCCATGTCTTGTCCTTTGGCTAACTGTTCTAACAGACCCAGTGGGGAGTTTTTGTATTGCATTTGCATGTTATAATCCCGAATGCTGAAGTTTTGCAACATTGCTATTTTGTTGTTGATGCTTAGACGATGGATTGACTCAAGTCATAAAGGTTTATTTATAGCTGCTGTTAACTACTACTGTTTAACTACATACATAAGATGGCATCTGCATGTATCCTGTGGTCATTGTTGTGTCACTTGTGCATGTGCTCAGAAATTAAGGGTGCAAATATACTTCACGTTCACTACTCGTACGTGTGTGCACGTAGCTGCTACGTAAGTGGCATTGTTCACATACTCGCTTGCATATCTTATGTGTATCTGGAGGATTAAATGTGCCATCCACTAGATAGCACATCAGAGCCAAAACATCCCTCCCATCTGGTTTCTAAGTTGAACTCTAGCAATTTCATACACAGCGATATTAAACACACTGACGAGCTCATTTCTCTTTCTGCCATGGGTGTAACTGTTGTCATGATCTGTTACAAATCAAAAACCCTCACCATACATTCAAAAGTATTTACTAATCTAGAAAATCCAGAAGACTGTTATTCAAATAGTACATAAGTATGCTATTTCAGAAACTACATTACATAATGATTAGGTTATCATTTGTTGCTTGTTTCTCAACTACACTGGCAAAGTGCAACACTCTCCACTCTTGAGGGAACACTGTAAAAAAAAATTAAAAATTTTAAAAAGTATAGGAATTAACATAGTTCTGCTGATGCTATTCCTTTCTTACTGTCAAATCGGCCCAGCAGGCTGAGTCGGCTATACAGAAAGGTGACTTGTTTGTGTACTCCACAGAAATAGATCTGGTGTTACAGATCTGGTGGCCTGGTGTTTACATACTACCAAATTACTCACCAAGAATGGTACGGCAATTTTTTGCTTAATTTAATTTATTGCTTTGCTACTAATGTAGCATTCTAAGCCTGGATGGATTCAACATAGGATGTCAAGTTAATGCTGCAGTTGGCAACAAACACACCAACCTATATATACTCATTCCAAACACACATGATGCAAAGTATCGTTCAGTTACCTGTTTCCTGACATAACAAGCCTTTGTTGATTGTTACAGCTTTACTGGTATTTTGAACTCACTATTATTCCTAGTTTTGTGCTTCTGCTGCATGACATAAGAATGGTCAAATAAGCATGCCTCTGTGTCTGCAGTATTGCCCAAGAGCATTTTGCACTTATTTACAGAGCATTATTTGTTTCCAGAGCTTTCCACCACCATTCCCTTGTAATAGCTCAGCCCCAGAGAGATAGAGGCCATCACTGATTTGGAGCTGGGCAAGCAGAGCCTTATTTGTAAAGGTCTCAATAATTCCATATCCAGAGACTAGATGGCCAGATCCATTTACATCTTTTTATCCATTCAAGCAGAAAAGCATTTACATCACTGTCAGATTCATTTATTCACCTTACAAACTATGTAATTCTGAATTACAGGAGAAAATACTAACATGAAAGAAATGCTTACAATCATTAGATTGCATTTTTTCTTTCTTTTTTTTTTTAAACCTAAGATAATGTTGCTCGTATGAGAAAGGAAAGAAAAATTTTGGAATAAAGAATGGTGGAAGTTGGGGTTCTTGTTATACAGCTATGATCTTTAGCATGCTTCCCTATTTTATGAGCATTACTACAGAGCAGAGCTGCTGCAGTGTATTTGCTAGATTTAACAGACAGAGGTGGATGCTAGATAAAAAAACTTCCTAAATTTATAGCAATCAGGTTGAGCCGCATACTGTTAGAGTTTATGTTTACTAATTTTCAAGGATTCACAAGCTGCTTGATATTTGTGCTCTCTGTATGACAAGAATTCACTGAATTGCTGTGTCATTTCAGAGTATATATTCTTAATGCTGATACAAAATATATCAAATGCCATAAATGTAAATACATACATTATATATATATATATATATATATATATATATATATATATATATATATATATATATATATATATA
>CM040994.1:10370395-10382748 GCA_022985145.1 Pangasius djambal
AGAAACGCTTTTCTTTTTTATGTTGTACTTGTGGTTTTGTCTCCTCTTTTTTGAGAGCCACATCTTTCCCACCATGTTGCATTTTTGCAGCTGGCTGTGATGCAAGTGTCAATGATGAGGTCAGAACTGAAGGTTGAGGCTTGTTCTTTCTGCCTTTCTTGCTTTTGGGGGCTGAATGGTCTTTGTTCAAGGCTGGTCTCTTGACTCGTATCTGAGGGGTCCCTGTTTTACCATTGCTACCTGGTGTAACTTCACCTTCTAACAACTCTGAGCTCCGGGTCCTTGTTTTCACTAATGGCTTCACAGCCAGGCCCAAGCTGCCTTCTTGTTTGATTTCGGAGTCTGTTGTTCGACTTCGAAGTTTCATGTTTTTATCCTGAGGCATTAGGGCTCCTTTCTTTTTCTTAGAAACTGGTTTCTGAGGACAACTGCATGCAACGTGCTTTGCAAGGCTGGCAGCATATGTAAATTCCCGACTGCAGTACGGACACGCTTGCACCTCTTGCTCTTCCGCCTGAATGAAAGCTTTCTTTACAGAAGTAGCAGCCTTGTTCTTCTGAGATATAGCCTTCTGGACAAGCTGGTTTTTCTTCTTATTCAGGGCCGACATCTTCATTTTGGTGGGTACCTCCTGGCTGAAGTTGAGCCTTTTGGGTTGACCCATCCTACGGAATACATCCTGTCCCCCGATGGCTGCTGCTATGGGTGATACAACGCCGTTCTGAGGCTGATTCACAATCTGCCTGAGGGGAATAGGGTTCTTTTTTGGTGTGTATCGTCTCTTATCACTTGCGTTAGCACAAGCCAAAATATGTTTGTGGAGCTCAGGCATGTTGTCAAAGCTATTGCCACATTTGGTACACCTGATTGCTGTGCTGAATGTCTGGGGTATGTTGTGGGTGGTGAAGTTAGTTGCAGAGGCTACAGAGGCAGCAGGTGTTCGGTTGTGGTAGGGAAATGGGGGAGGCTTAAAGCTGGGGTAGTGTTGATTGATGCCAAGGCGTACATCTGGGCATTTGGGTTTTCCGGCTTCAGAGGCCATAATCTTTATTGTAGTGTACAGCTCTTCTGTGGGGTCCTCTTGTTCATCGCCATCACCCTCCTCTTTAACACTACTACAGTTAAATAATTCACATGAGTCCTGAGGGGCAACATCTACAGTTGTGTCAGGGGTTAAATGTAAAGAATTTCTCTCCATATTCACCTGAGCAGGATCCGTGTAATTCTGAGGTCTGAGCTTGCCATTTTCGACCATGGTGTGAGCATGACTCTGACCAGGATGCAGGTCAATCTGGTGTTGCTGGAGGTTGCAGAGGAAAGCAAACTCTTTGGCACAGATTGGGCAACAGTATATTCTCCCAACTCCATGGAGAGAGGAACGATGCTCCAAAAGAGCTGCAGAATTTTGAAATAACTGCACACAAAACTCACACTTAAAAGGCCATTCTACAGCATGATCTATGATATGGTTGCTAAGTTGCTTAATAGAGTGAAAAGGTTCCTTACAAACATTACACACAAAACTTTTTGTAAACGTGTCCTGTTCCAAGGTGTCTGCTCCATCTGGTGTCTTTTCTGGCACTCTAGATGAGGAACCTCCATCATCATTGGTTGTGCTTTCAACTGCATCTTCCATCATATGCTTATCAGTAACTAGTGCATCATCAGCTAATGGCTCTATATTAGAATCTGCCACTATAGTGTGAGAAGATGAAAGTGAGTCCATATTTGGAGCTAAGTGCACTGGAGAGTGAGAGGATTGTAGTTTTTGACACACATCAGTTGCAATATTGAGGTCTCGAGGGGAAGGTCCATCAAAGGAACTACTCTGAATGGCTTTGGAGTCAATATTCTTTTCATGCAAAGAAATAACATTGTTTGTATTTTTTAGCAAATGTAAGTCAAGATCTGAGGTTGAGCCCTTAAGTAGTGTTTCAGATTTGGAAAAGGAATCTGCATTACAATGACTTTTTGTGTGGTCAGGACTTTGAGGCAGTGCATCAGTTGTAGGAGGTAACTGTTTAGCAGTTTGGTTGAAGTCTTTATCATTCAGATTTTTCATATCAAGGCATGTTTCTTTTACCTTATGGAACTCTGACATTTCATCTACCATATGATAAACAGGTTTGGGAGACAGTTTGGGAAAAGCAGAATCTGAAAACTGAGAAAGAGGTGGAGGTGAAGGGACCGTGGGCAGAACTGGAGGTGGGGGTGTAGAGGATGCCTGGCTAGAGGATGATGGGGAAGAAGGGTTCATAGTCACAGGGGTCAGGGAGGGTGGAGAGACAGATTCACAAGGAGTGTGTTCCGAGTTTGAACACACACTGGATGGAGACACGCCTGTGGCGCTGCCTGAGGACAAGTGAGTGTCTGGGCTTCCAAGGCAAGGAGAGCCCTCCTCTCCAGCTGAGCTTAAGCCAGAATACTCATTCATTAACACTTTCTCCAACATGCTGGTATTGGGCTTCTTTCGCTTGACATGTGACTGTATTAATATGCTTGCTTTTGTTTTGTGTTCAGTCACACTCTTACGGTGTATGCTTAAATCCAGCACAGACTCACTAGTTCCTTTGCTTATGCTGCCACCTCGTTTACCAACAGCACCAGAAAGGTCAAGAGGCTGCTGATTGCAAGAACTGCCTCCACTTACTAAGACTGGCCAGTCCTTTCCAGAAGGACTCATGCAGTCCCTCTGCTCTTTGCTGGATACACTCCAGGAATAGCTCATGCAATGGCTTTCAACCTTTGGCACCATAAGGGCAAAAGAATCCCCTGTTTCAATGATCGAGCTCTCGATGATTGCTGATGAGCTGTTCTGTACATGTGTAGGAGGAGAAGCAGTCCTTCTTTTAAATCTTCCTTGAGCAGCAGGCAAAGAGGATACGGAAAGTGGAGTAGTCAATTTACGGCTATCTGTTATTAGAGCAAGGGTCGGTTTCTGACTGTCCTGCGTCTGCAGAAGCTGTTTTAATTTGGGAGAAAGATAAATTGTTTTCTCCTTTTGTAAAGCCAGTGTCTCTGTGGGCTGTGGGAAGATATTACCTCCCAAAGAAGGTGATTGTGAGGAAGTAGATGATGACGCAGTATATGACATGGTATCATTTTCTGTTTTCACAGTGGGAAGGAGTGGTGGTGTAGAAGTTCTTCTTTTAGGAACAGATTGATCAATAACTGAAAGCTCTTTTACATGGCAAGGCTGTGTTTCAAGTTGGAGAGCCTGACTTATTTGGGTAGGATTCAAGATAACTGTATCAAGACCAAATAATGCTGGACTACCTGAATCAACCTCTATGACTTCACAGCTGCTGACTGCGCTTGTGGATAGGATCTTTCCATCTATGTAAAGGCTGAGATTCTCCGAAATGTTTTTGGAAACATCAACCATGCTGTCCTCTCGCTCTCCCTCATCATCTGTGTCTACACTAGGCACATAGATAAGTGGAGGGCTATTATGTGGAGATGCCTCCTGGAGTACTGAGCTCTGACCTTGTTGTAGCTGCTGGGATGGAATATCCTGTAGGAGTATTCCTTTCCTCCGGACTCCTTTTGGCATGAGATGACGTTCATGAATTCTGCGCTGATGCCTGCGCATGTTGGTGTGAGTGCCAAAAGCCTTGCTACAATATTTACAGGGGTGCAGTTCTTTCGATTCCCCATTCTCTTCTAAAACAAGAGACTGGTCTGGCTCAACTCCAGCATCTTTAGTCAAAGCATCTGAGCTTAGGTGAGGCGGACTGTTTTGAGAACTTATAATGGTGGGGTTTGGAGATGTCACACTACCAGATACAGGAGAGTCATTACACCCAGAAGGACTGAGGACAAATGCTGTCCCAGCAAATGATCCAGGCCTTTTCAGGCCTTTACTCCCATTTTCGTGTCGTCTTTCATGTCGGCGCTTGCCTACCTGAGAACCAAACGGCTTGGCACAGTATCTGCATTTAAAGGTGATTGTCTCGTGGTTTCTGATAGTGTGAGTGTCAGTGTGATGCTCCAGGCTTTGTTTGGAGGAGAACTGACGTTCACAGTACTGACAACGGTAGTTAACACCTTGTGCATCATCCTCAAAGTCAGGGTCCCCCTCTGCATCCAGCTCTGGGGAAACTAAAGGTGAAACTGGTGCTACTTCATGCAATGGACTCTCAGAACTCTCCTTGACAGAGTGGCCAAAAATTGATTCTGGGTCAGGCTGTTCACTCCTGTTTCCTGACTGTGACTCAGCAGAGTACTCAAGGCTCCCATGTGGCTGCAGTTCTCCTTGATTTGACTTCTCTCTCTCCTTCTGCTCAAACACTGCTGTATGAACAGGAGACCGAGAAATGTCCCTGGTCTCTGTGGAGGATATAAGTGAAGCTGCAGTCTCCTGAGCTGGATCTGAAGACACAGAGGGTCTCTCTTCCTCTGTATTTATTCCTGACAAAAGTAATTACAGGCATCATTTTAGTAAGCGAGATTTGTAATCATTGACTAATGTGCTTAAAACTTAGACTTATAAACAAATATTAAAATATAATGATGTTTGCTCAATGCAATTACAGTGAGAGTGAACTATTTACTAAATTTAGGCAAAAATTACCAACCTTTATCTGAATCACGCATCTCTGTGACTACAGGTCTTGTTGTGCTCAATGGCTTATGCCCAGATAATCTTCCCAAACCAGCCTGTCTGGCTTTTTCCAATAGCTTCTTTCTTGCTGTAGAGAGAAAAGCACTGAATCTTTCAATAAACAATAATTTTCAAAACAAAAACTATACTGAAGCCACTGAAGCTATACTATACTGATGCTAAACATTTATAATAATCTAGGTGACAGGGATCTGATGTTTATGGTCACTATTTACATTATTATTCCAAAAATGTTCTGAACTACAAAGTACCTCTTCTGACATTCATGAAAAAAGTTGCATAAAGCCTGCTCCGTATTTTAACAAATAAATATGGAGGATTAACACAGCAAATCTCCATCTCAGTATATATTATGCAACAACAACAACTAGCAGCTGCAACAAAAACCTGTAAGGCAACAGCCAAAAGAAAGCACTGTAAGAAAAGATCCAGATTGCTTTCAAAAATCCCTATCGTAAAACAGCTTTAGGACAACAGTGGTGTCACAATGACAAGGTCATCAAGCAGCATCCTATTCAAAGCCTTATTCACACAGACACGCAGTCATCTTAAATATCTCAACACTTCTGAAATATTTATTGTACTGCCAATGTATTCTCTGTAAGGAGCATATAATGCCTCTCTACAAGGTTTTGACAATTTTGGGAAATTGGGAGAAAATTTCTTTTGGTCCATTGCACCATTATGTTCATGAGGACAAGGGTTCTTGTCTGTTCCTCATGAAAAAAATCCAAGACTTCTAAAAAGGTCAATAAAGTTCAATTTTGTTGCTATAAACTGCAACATGAAAAGGGAATACATGAAATGTGAGCTGTAATTAAAAAATGATGTCTTAAGACAATCAATTTACCACCACAGTATCTTGGGTTGCAATTAGATAAAAAAAAATATATATATATACACATTTCTGAAAGTCTACTAATGCAGTCTTTGGTACTCCTTGTATGAAGACTAGTATGAAGAAAGTAGCATGAAACATAATTATAGCATTCTGTCCAGACTGAGCTAAAGCAAAACCCAGGGCATACGAAAACAAAACAAAGGAGCATCTTTCGGCACATCTTTATCAAAATCTGTGAAACTATATTTGGGGGGTGGCTGCTTTTTAACTCATCCTCGGGCCTAACAGCATTTTCCTTCCCCTCATATTTACAGGGTGCGCCAAATAGCCTAAGCCAGTCTTCCACGTTACAGACCACCACCTTTGTTCTGGTTAATAGGTTGGTAAAATTTAGCTTCTGAAAGTAGCATATATTGTAATATTACATCATACGTTTTTCTGTGTCCCCCCCCCCTTCTTTTTTGAGACATCGGCCACGGGAGAGAAATTTGCTTCAGTGACATTAGCAACTAGCCGTTAAACTAGACTGCTAAAGCTTCCAGTTCTGGGAAAGACTTCGCTTGTATTTATGGCTCAATCGCATCTTTTTTTCAATAGTAAACTGCATGCAATATTAACTGAATCTTTAATTGTATTTAGAGATGTCCATTTAAGCTTCAGCGTTAGATTCGCTTCCATACTCTACCAGTGTATCCTGTAAATGCACAGGTAGGTTCAGAATGTTACTGTATCCTAGCTTGGTTCAGGAGTTTGAAGCCTAGCCAACTTTGGAAACTTGAGTAAATCTAACGCTGTTAATAAAATTCTCGTGATATCAAATTATATAGTTTTCCAAGACATCTTACAGAATTCGACCTGTTGCCTAAAAGGTGATTCGTGATTATGAAGCTCCTGAAGTTAGTTAGCGTCATTACTACAAAACCAGAGAATGTGGTGATAATCCTACACGATGAAGAAAAGATGGTAAAGTCGTTTTTCCTATCGTTAATCTCTGCATGTGCGGTCACTGTACATAAGAGCAATCTCATCAGTTTTGCGTGATCATTTCGCTAAACATCTTATCAGCAGCTGAAGGAAGGTCACTCGGTGCTCTGACAAGTACAAATCGGAACCCTTACTTAACAAAGCTGGCGAGGTGACTCAAACTAGCTACCCGACTGGCTGTATGAGACAGAGTAGATCCCCAACCATATGTTGTTATTAAGCTATACCTGGAAAATACTTATTGTTTATCCGTGTTTGTAATCTTTCTCGGTGAAGATCATAGGATGCAGCCATACGATTAGCTCACCAATGCTATCGAGTTAGCTGACGTTTGCGACTTCAGTTCGAACTTGACAAAATACAAAGTGTCGGTGTTTGTCCCTGTTTCTCGTTCATCTGTTTGCAGTAGTCGAGAGCGCAGTATTGATTATACCGTATGAATAGATACATTATACCTCGCTTTGCTCTTGGTGAATTTTTCTTGTGAAAGTTGCTGCTCCTTTCTTCCTCTAATGCAGCTGCTATCTCTGGGTTGTCTTCTCCATTGTACCACACAAGCAGTTCTTCGTCCTGCGCGATTGGCTGCAGGGAGCAACGTCATTGACAACAACCAATGACATTCGAGCTTGTTTGTTAGTACAGAGAAATACCACACGGGCCTTGACGCACTGTCAAGCGACTACTTCAAGAGCTTTTCTGTAGCTGCAAAATGAAACTGCAATAATTATTTGTTATTTTTAGCCCCTCTCGTTCTATATATATATATATATATATATATATATATATATATATATATATTACATGTATAGGTATACCCAACATTTGTGTCAATGACAAATATATGCAAATAATGAAATAAGAAAAATACATCATATTAATTACTGCATTATAAGGCACACTAATTTAAAGTTTCCTACCCTCAACACTTTGTAATAAATTGCTCTGTTGCTTTCCAGAGGAAACAGGTTCTGCTCTTCAGATGAGCATGCCCAGTTCACATATCGCAACCAGTTTCCTTTCATTGGGTCTGTGGCATCCACACACATCCATCCCCTGGTTGGAAAATATACCTAAAGGAGAAACAAAATCATAGTCATCATCGACCTCATCATCAGTAACCACTTTCTCCTGGTTAGGTTAGCAGTGGATATGGAGCCTATCTCAAGAATATTAAGCATGGGGCAGGAAAATTCACCCCAGATGGAATGCCAGTCCATCGCAAGGCACCATGCACGCACACATTTACATACTCATTCTCACCTATGGGCTATTTAGCACAGCCATTCCACCTGCCTGTATGCTTTTGGACTGTGAGAGGAAACCAGAGAACCCAGAGGAAACCCACACAAACACAAGGAGAACCTGTAAGCTCAGGATCAGACCAGGGACCCTAGACCTGTGAGCTGGTAACACTACCCACTGGACCACCAGTGAACAAAATGTTTTTATTTATTAGATAGTGAATACTACTATGTACAACATGAATTAATTCAGTAACATGGAGTATTTTAAAGAATTTTTTCAACCTAATCTCTATCCCTCATAGCTGTTTACTCAAAACTCACTCAAACTCGAACACTAAGGAAAAGACAAAGCCAGTTACTGGGGGGGATTATTACAAATCATTACTCTAACAATAAAAGTGTTTATGATTATACAGACATTAGGCAACATCTAAAAAATATTTTTTGTTGCTTTATTCATCTTTGCAACACTGTGAGAAAACAGCCAAACATAACCATGTTGTTAATATGACCATATGTACATTTATGGCATTTGTCAGATCCTCCTTATCCAGAGTGACTTAGAGATGTGCTTTGAAGTCTCTATCAAAAAATACACCTTGATACTGGTTCATTAGGTGACCGGTCTAAAAAACTCTGTTGAGTGGATAATATAGTAAGAAATGCACATAGACAACACAATTTTTTTTAAATTAAAGTGCTAATTTAAGTACTTCAGGAAGAAGTAGGTCTTTAGACATCATTTGAAGCCTGCCAGTGGCTCGGCTGTTTGGACACCTAGGGGAAGTTCATTCCACCACCTAGGTGCCAGAACAGAGAAGAGTCTTGATGCATGCCTTCCTTGTAATCTGAGAGATGGTGCTAGAGCAGTACTAGAAGATCAGAGGGAACGGAGTGCAGTGCAAGGTGTGATAAGTGCTTTGAGGTAAGAGGGTGCTGTTCTGTTTTTGGCTTTGTAGGCAAGCATCAGTGTTTTAAATATGGTGGTATGGGAGAAGTTCGGAAGGTTGAAAACCAGTAGTGCCGCTGCAGAGGCACACCTGCCAGGAGTGAGTTGCAGTAGTCCAGTCTTGAAATGACAAGGGACTGAACAAGCACCTGAGTGGCCCGTGTAGAAAGAAATGGACGAATCTTTCTGTAAAGGGGAAATCAGCATGAACATGTCAGATTAGCAATGTGAGATAAAAAAATAAAAAAAAGGGCAGTTGATTGTCCATGGTTACCCCAAGGTTACACTCAGTGACCGATCTGAGAGTTGTTCAGGAAAATCACAAGGTCCTTACATGGGGATGAATCACCTGGGATGAACAGCAGTTCAGTTTAGCTGGGATTAAGTTTCAGCTGATTATCTGCAATCCATAAGATGTCTACCAGACATGATGAGATCTGAGCAGAAATACGAGTGTCTGAGGGAGGGAAGGAGAGAATGAGTTGAGTGTCATCCACCTAGCAGTGATATGAAAACCGATGTGACCTCACCAAGAGATCAAGTATAGAGGAAGAACAGAAGAGTACCAACTATTGAGCCTTGTGGGACACCAGTGGAGAGTCTGTGTGGAGCAGATATGGAACCCTTCCACATCACCTGATATTACCAACTCTCCAGGTAGGAAGCAAACCATTGCCATGCTGTGCCAGGAATTCCAAGACTCATGAGGATGGACAAGAGAGTCCTGTGGTTGATTGTGTCAAATGCTGCATGAAGCATCTTAGTGATGGCCAAAGGGTCAGTTTCTGTGGAATCTGCCACTTTGAAGCCACACTGGTTAGGATCTTGGAGGTTGTTCTCTGAGAGACAGAGAGACAGTTGACTGTAGACAGAGCATTCAAGGATTTTCGAAGGAAAAGAGAGAAGAGATACCGGTCTGTGGTTGCTGATGTCCAAGGGATCCACAGTGGGTTTCTTCAGGATGGCAATAACCCTTGCTCTCTTGAATGCCATTGGTACATGACCAGATGTTATGGAGCCATTAATGATAGTATTGATGAAGGGGAGGAGGTCTTGTGACATGGTCTGGAGCATTGTGGAAGGGATTGGATCCAAAGGGCAGGTGGTAGGATTGCAGGACAAGATGACTTGCAGGATCTCCTGTTGCTAGATTAGAAAAATGTGCCAGTGGAAGAGAAGGGGAATCCTGAGTGTGCAGTGTAGGAGTTGGGGTAAGAGTGATGGTCTCCCAGATTTTTTTTTAAATCTTCCAATCATAAAAGGTAGCAAAGTCTTCAGCAGTTAGGGAGAACGGAGCAGGAGGAGCCAGGGGCTTAAGTAGTGGGAAAAAAAGATGTTGTGAAGCTTGCAAGGATCTTATGCAGAAGTTTCCAGCTTTTCCTTGTAGAAGGCAGTCTTAGCAGAAGTCACCTCAGATGAGAATTTGAACAGGACAGCATGGTAAGAGACAAATCTGTGTCGAGTTGTGATTTCTTCCTCTTTCTCTCTGCTGTTCTTAATTCTCTCTGATTGCTGTGCAACACATCCAATAGCCAAGGAACTGTAGTCCCTTGTTTGAATGCACTAATAGGTGCTGTACATTAAGGAGGTATCATGTGCTAGACTGGCAGCCAGTAAATGTATGAATGAATGGATCCCAAATTACTAAAATTTAAATTTAAAGCAGATTAAAGTTTAAAGCTTAACTTTCAAACCCCTTTGACTGTAGAATTCATGAAAGCATTCTACAAAAATGGTGTTTAATATAAATGTTTACTGACTGCACCACAACTGCCCCTCCATTTTAAGCTCTGAGTAAGGATATTTTCCATTTTTCCATTCCCTTCACACTAGAGTTTGAAATTACACTGTTAATTAATAAAGTGGATGGTGAGTGTACATCACTGACAATGCAGGGTGTCCCAAAAGTCTCCATATAGGGAAAATTAACATGTTTTAGCAAAATGTCTTCCAAAATTTTCATACTTAGTTTATAAATATCTTTTTTTCAGATAGCCTTTAAGAATGCCTTTGACAAAAGAAGAACATATTGAAAATCATTCTCATGGCTGGATCAGGAAGTTGTCGCAAGGCTGTGATGGACTTTAACAGGAAATATGGAAAGCACATCACAAACAACACTGTTGCCAAACTGGTTGCCAAAGTTGGGAGAGGCAACTCCATGTGTGTTTACAAAGAAATGGCAATCATGTAGAGGAAGTTTTGTAAATAGTTACATTTTTCTAAAAAGTGTTAATTTCCCCTATGTATGGGGGGCATTTGGGACACCCTGTATTGTCAGGGACATACGCTCACCATCCACTTTATTAGGAAAACCTGTAAATTCATGCAGTTATCTAATCAGCCAATCATGTGGCAGCAATGTAATGCACAAATCATGCAGATACAGGTCAAGAGCTTCAGTTAAGGTTCACATCAAACATTAGTGTGGTGAGCAGAAAAGCATCTCAGAACACACAACACATCAAACCTTGAGGTAGATGGGCTACAACAGCAGAAGACCACATTGGATTTTAGTCCTGTCAGCCAAGAACAAGAATCTGAGGCTATCATGGGCAGAGACTCACCGAAACTGGATAGTTGTTCTTGGCTGACAAGAGTGGTCAAGGTTTGATGTTTTGTGCATTCTGAGATGCTTTTCTGCTCACCACAGTTGTAAATAATCATGGTTGTGATTATTTGAGTTTCTATATCCTTCCTGGCAACTCGAACCAATCTGGCCATTTTCCTCTGACCATATAGCTTACCTCCCACATATAAACATTGCTGGTAACTTGAGACCTCTTCTTCCTTTCTCCTACAAAAGGACCAAACTTTTTGCCTTTAGGAATTAGATAAGATGCCCACACACCTGTAGGGTACAACACAAAGAGGAAAGATGAATTTTCAATTCATCAAGGATAAATTTTCTCGCAACTAATATATAACTGACACCTCAGCGTAACAACCACATACTAATCACAACCATATGTGGGTCTTCCCCAAACTGTTGCCACAAAGCTGGAAGCGCACAGTTGTCTAGAATGTCTTTGTATGCTGCAGTATTAAGATTTCCTTTCACTGGAACTAAAGGACCTAGCCCAAGTCTGTTCCAGCAAGACAATGCCTCTGTGCACAAAGCAAAGTCCATGACGTGGTTTGCCAAGGTTAGAGTGGAAGAACTCAAGTGGCCTGCATAGAGCCCTGACCTCAATCCCACAGAATACCTTTGGGATAAACTGGAACAACGACTGTGCCCCAGGCCTCCTCATCGGACATCAGTGCCTGACCTCACTAGGCTCTTGTGGCTAAATGGGCAAATCCCTACAGCCACACTTCAAAATCTAGTGCAGGGGTACCCAAACTTTTTTCAAAGGGGCCAGATTAGACCTATGATTAGTCTATGTAATTTGGAGTTGAAATTAAATAATGAATATGAACTCAAAGTGCCGCTATAATTTGAGGGTATTTACATCCAATTCGGGTGAACATTGTAGGAATTACAGCACTTTTTATATGGACCTTGCTTTGTTCACTGGTGCACAGTCATGTTGGAAGAGGAAGGGGCCCGCTCCAAACTGTTCCCACAAGGTTGGGAGCATGGAATTGTCCAAAATGTTTTGGTATCCTGAAGCATTCAAAGTTCCTTTCACTGGAACTAAGGGGCCAAGCCCAACTCCTGAAAAACAACCCCACACCATAATTCCTCCTCCACCAAATTTCACACTCGGC
>CM040994.1:10382848-10393680 GCA_022985145.1 Pangasius djambal
GGTGGCATCCTATGACAGTTCCACGCTGGAATTCACTGAGCTCCTGAGAGCAGCCCATTCTTTCACAAATGTTTGTAAAAACAGTCTGCATGCCTAAGTGCTTGATTTTATACACCTGTGGCCAGGCCAAGTGATTAGGACACCTGATTCTGATCATTTGGATGGGTGACCGAATACTTTTGGTAATATAGTGTATCTGCAAGCATACAGCAGTGAAGCGAGCATGCAGAGAAAATTTCAGGACTGCAGAGAGCACTTCAGTTCTGGAAGCACTGAGCACTGAGACACATGCACTTGTCAGGGTCTACAGTTTTTAGAGAGTCAAGTCAGGGCACCTTGCGCTCATTTTAATAACCAAGCTTGCTGATACTGCTCTGTGCATTTAGGCCAGCTGTCCTCATGCTCTCTCTTGAAGATACTGTTTAACCACCATAATATTTTCAACATAAAACTCAGCGTAAAGAGTTCACTGAGCCACTGCTTAATATTAAGTAGTCAGTAGTGTTACTGATTTCAGTATTGGTATCAGTATGAATGATAAAGAGCACATTCTTGTACTCAGTCTAAAAAATGGTATTGATACATCTCTAGTATTAGTATAAGCCTATTAATAATAATAATAATAATTATTATATTATTATTGTTTATTTAGGTTGAGGGAACTGCAGAAGAGGAAAATGAGAAAGAACTGTTGCTGCAAAAGTTGTGGCAGAACTACGGTGTATACTGTGTTGTCTTGCCTAGACTAATTCCTAGGCTAAACTGTCCATTTATTTCAGGTATATGCAAATATACAGTACCTTACCTATACGATTTGGATTAACAGCTGATGGTCCCAGTCTCAGGCCATCTGGAAGTCCTCTCCACACATGGGCTGGAACGTCAACCAGGGTTTCAGACACTCCCCCAGATACAGCCATTACCACTTTGAGAAACAAACAAACCATAACCACCAACAATACAGCCACAAAAATAATGCTGTAAAAGCAAATGCATAAGATTTGTTTTGAAGTTCTTAGCAGCACTTGAGAACATCTTACATGTCTTACCTGCAACAAGGACTTCATTCAAGCTTGGTTCCACAGACTGCGCTTACTTACTACATGGGTTCTGTAAAAGAGTGAATTATCTTTTTCTGTTTTGTGTCTGCACTTAAAAATACGTTATTCATAAACAAGAGTACATGTTTCAAGTTACTTTCTGATAATTTCTTGGGGGAAAAAAGGGTTCTTTGGTTTGTCCCTCTGAGGAGCTAATCTCACCTACACAGGCATAAGGACCTGATTGATTTGAACTACAAAATCACCTGACCTATAGAAGCAGGCTGGCATTATACAATCGATAACTGTAAGCATATAAGACTGGTTTATATGCTGTGGAAAATCCAAATAACTGTACATTTTCTGTCTATTCTTCAAATCCAGCAAAACTGTCACTAGCGATTGAGCAATTGTTAAGAACCAGAATAAGAACCTCAAACCTCCACTGACAGCTTAACATCTGTATAACCACCCCCAAATTTACACAAGACAGTTATTCACTGGTATTGTGATTCAAATAAGCATTTAATACAAAGTTTAAAAAAACAAAAACAAATATTATAAAACAGTGAAATGTACACAATTTTTATAAACAGTTTAGTCACATTAAAGTCTGTTAGAAAAATTACAGAAATGTGTGGAAAGAATGTGAACAATATGTCATTTTAGTGACTATGGAGAAATCTGGCAAACAGCATGACATGGACCAAAAAAATAGATTATTTATGATGAAGATCAATTGCATGGCACATATAATGTCTCTTTTTCATGAGTGGTTTTAACAAGCCTAGATCCAACACTGTTCTTCAAATTTGTATAAAGTGAAGGCCTTTTCTGGTGTGGGTCTTGTCACTTTCTAGATCAGTAAGCATCCGGAAAAAAAAAACTACTCATCAACATCATCATCATCATCATCATCACTGTCACCTCACCAAACAGTAGACCAATATTACTCACTGTAAAGTAAATATAGTGGTGCCACCAAATTCAATTCGTAGCAGGAATTAGAACTTTTCACACACAGCAACTGGTTTATTCTAGCATATATAATCACATGGGGTGAAAATGTAGCAAAGAGGGCGAAGAGAGGAATACAGCAAAATAAAAGGGCTTAATGTGGACTGTTTAGTTGAGGAAAGATCTTGGTTAATATGGTGGCCACAGAACAAAGAAAAGAGTTGTCTCAGTACACAGCTTCACATAGCGCATATAACGCTTTAGTTCTTGCAGATAAATAAAGTCCATTAGATAGGATCTGACACAAGACAAAAAAATGTTCAGCCTACCTAAACCAAGCCCCAAGATAAAACAAGACAAATGAGTTTTGCTCGCAAATCTCAGACGCGTTGGTGCCTGAAGCACATGCTGTTTGTTGTTAAAATATTTCCATTCCCAGCAGATTAACTTAATTCCAGGATATACATTTGTTTATTGTTTTGTTAGGTTGCATCACGACTTTTCAGATAGCGTATTTATTTCACAAGGGGAAAAAAAAAGATTGTTCGAAGTTACCATTTCAAAGCCTCGGCTGTTGCTACGAAGTAAAAAGTTTCGGAAAAGGTTGCACAGGACGCTTTGAAAGATGGCAAACATTTTTATTGTTCGGTTCATCTTGGAGCATTGAAGAATGCGCGAGCTGATGCCAATGTCGCGCGAGCGGAGAGCAAGGTGTCTGCTTTTCAAACACAGCTACACGCTTAAGTGTTTCAAAAACTCGAAAACACGGTTTCTTTCCCCTGCACTTACCTGTTGTTTTTGACCGGCACTGGACAGTGGTGTTTTTTTTTTTTTTTTTGCTCTACCTGCTTTTCAAGCTGCTGAAAATGGCGGATGGAGACCGGAGGAGCTGTGAGGCTGGTACTCGGTCGGGTGGCCGGTTTGGGGAGAGCAGCCCGTGAAAATCATCAGCGCGGACCATGCGGGAGAAAGCACCCAGTGCAAGCGCACGGCCTGAATCAACACAAATTACTAGCGCCTTTATTGATTTCACATTCCACTAATGAGATTACTAGTGGCTTTAAAACAGTGCTGTGTGGCGCCAGTTTGACTAATGAATTTGTTCATGGTTGCCAAAAATATAACGACAGCTATTTGATTAGTCTGCTAGTAACCTATTAAAACAGTTACAGATTGTATATATCAGAGGCTCTCAGACTTTTTGTTGTTGTTGTTGTTGTATTTTGCAGCTGGGGCTCTTTGTCAGCCTTGATTGTGTATCCTGTTGTGTAATTTATGTTAGAACACCACCACTGGATTTATATTACTTTATCATGAATTTAGCCCAAACACACCTGTGTCAGCACTAAACAAAATTTCACACATAGGCTACAGTTTCAAGCTAGTACCTACATTTAAACTTTATGGGCTTCTTAATAAAAGTAAAAATCAATTTAAAAAAATTATTTATAAGGATCATCATCATATTTAACCTGATATTGTGCTAGCAAAAAGATTTTAAAATCCAGGTAATGTTGTGCTTAGAATTTCATAAAATAGAAATCAGTCAGAATTTAAAAATAAATAAATAAATAAATAAATAATAGCAATTCCAGGTAGTAGTTCTTTTTTTTTTTTTTTTTTTTTTTGAATCACATTCCACCTATAAAGGTTTTGTTTTACAAGAATGTCATTTGTAGATGCAAGCAAAAAGAAAAATCCTCAGAAACTATTTACTATTACTATTTTTCACTTGATGCTGAGTGCGGTTACAACCGCAGACCACTGGAGAGCGCGATTGCTTGCAGTCCAGAATCCTCATATTGTGCCTCATATTATCCTTTTCATTTAATCCGAACAGCTCATTTTGACTTTTAATATCCTAGGAAAAGAAAGCACTGATTTTTAAAACTAAGCTTGCCAGCTGGATGTATGAATTAATAAGCATGTAAAAATTTAGAATTTACTTTACATACAGCCAGTTAACTATCTTTTTAAACAGTCTAGATGATAAATTGAAGTAATGATTTTAGAAGCTTCTGATAGGCCAATAATAGGTCCTGATAGGTCATAATTAGGAGTTAATTTGGAGTGCACCTGTAGCTGTACAGCAGCCTTTTTTTTTTTTTTTTTTATCTTTACAGTGCCTTTTTGCTTTAGATGCCATGGGAAAATCCAAGCAACTCCACCAATATCTCAGAAAAACTGTGGACCTCCACAAGTCAGGTTCCTCTTTAGGAGCAATTTCCAAACAACTGAAGGTGCCACAAGCATATGAATAAACAGTTGTATACAAATAAAAAATCTTGGGACCACACAGACACTGCATTATTCAGGACAAAAGCAAAAATTATCTCACAGGGATGAACGAAATTACAGTGGCAGGTTTTTGTGCATTTTTTCCCCCCACTTTTAATGTGATATAGCAACCAACAAAATTCAAATGAAAAACAATTAGAAACATTTTAGGAAAATAAAAAATAAAAAAAAATTACATTAACCTGGGTTCTCATTTATCAAAGCATGCATAAAACAAGTACTAAATTTTTTCATAAGAGCCGCTCATACGCACAAAAAATGGGTATTTATCACATGTGCGTATGCAAAGCTATACGCAGTGGCCACTGATAAATCCCATACATTCTAAATTGATGTGCTCTTGCACAGCCACACTCATTTGCATAAAGAAATGCTGTAAAATCATCATAAATGGTAAACAAATTCCCTTTTAAAAGTACAATAAGCCTGCTCATGGTGCTACTTGTTTCAGATGATGGCAAAGGGTCTAAGAAGATAAACTTCACTGACAATGAAGTAAAGATACTGTCGCATGAGGTTGAGCAAAACGAAAATGTTTCAGTTTATTCAAATAGTTTGTCAAATAAATAAACATGATTTAAAAGCTGCATGAGCTTCAAACAAGGCCCAATCGATCTTTAAATGTTTCTTTAATACGATTTTACTTTACATTCCATCATCTGTCTGCATCTTGTGAGCACCAAAATCATTAATTACTATTATACTTTTTTACTGCTAGGGGTTCTTGCATACACATGGTCAGGAGTGTGCGGAAATATACGCACATCCTCACGCGTAAGCAAAACTTGATAAATCCCATTCAGTGCATAGAAACGTGCATACGCACGGTTAACACACAAATGTATGCATACACACAGCTGATAAATAAGGCCCCTGGTTGTATAAGTGTGCACACCCTTTAACTAATACTTTGCTAAAGCACCTTTTGCTTGTAATACAGCACTTATTCTTTTTAGGTAAGAGTTTACTAACTTAAAGAATTGATTTGCAATTTTATTCCACTCTTCTTTGCAAAAATGCTCCAGATCTATCAAATAGTGAGAGGAATTTTATTCCACTCTTCTTTGCAAAAATGCTCCAGATCTATCAAATAGTGAGGGGATTTCCTGTGCACAGCCCTCGTCAAGTCATCCCACAGGTTTTTGATAGGATTTAAACGTGGGCTCTGACTGGGCCATTCCAAAATGTTAACCTTCTTCCTCTGAAGCCATTCCTTTGTTGACTTGGATTTGTGATTTGGGGTCATTATGGTGCTGGAAGGTGAAATTTTCTTGAGCTGTCTAACAGACGCCTGCAGTTTTTGTGCCAAAATAGGTATTTGGAGATATCCATGATTTCCTCTATCTTGACTAAACCCCAAGTCCCAGCTGAAGACAAGCAGCCCCATACACTGAAAAAGGTTTAATTAAATTACTCAATTCAAATGCATACATTGGTTCCATGTGATTGAATTGTGTTACATTAACACAATTTATTTTCATACATCCAACATATGATCATATATTTTTGAAGCCCTGAATAAAATTTAACCTGAGCCGAAGTCAAACCCCAGATCGCTGGCATTCAGCAACATCCACATTACTGCCACACTATTCTTCAACACACATTCTAATTACAGTTCTCATCAGTGCCAACGTCCTCATGAGAACTCTTAATGTAATTAGTTTATGTTAATATTAAAGTGAATTGATCACACTCACTTTACATAATCTAGTAATTATTAACTTGTCTAAAGTGATATTCATATAAGCAATGAAATCAAATTTTGATAAGAAACTTAATATTTTTATGTAAACTATACACAACCTTATGTTCTCTTAAATCTGACTTACCTTATATTCCATTTTTTTCAGTGTAGCATGATGCTGCCGCCACCATGCTTCACCATGAGTATGGTATTCTTTGGGTGATTTTTTATTTTTTTTGCTTCCAAGGGGCTTCCATCTAGCCACCCTATCCTATAGCCCAGACATTTGATGAATATGATGGATTGTTGTCACATGCAGGGAGTGACCAGTAGTTGCCAGATATTCCTGCAGCTCCTTTAATGTTGCCGTAGGTCTCTTGGCAGCCTCTCTTTTAAGTGTATACATCTTGACCTTTCATCAATTTTGGAGGGATGTCCTGTTCTTAGTAATGTCACTGTGGTGCCCCATTTTTTCCACTTGTTGATAATGGCCTTCATGGTGTTCCATTGTACATCTTTGGAAATTCTTTTGTACCCCTCTCCTGATCAATACCTTTTGATAGTGAGATTCCACACATGCTTTGTAAGGTCTTTGCGGACCATGGTTTTAGTAGTCAGATGAAACCAAGAAGATGTCAAGAAAATTCTAGAGAAACAGCTGATCTCTATTTGGGGTTAATCAGATTAATCACTTAATCTGTAAAGGTTAATCACTTCACTGATGAAAGGTGTATGATAATTACTTTTGAACCTGAGCTCGAATGTCACTGGTAAATTCTGAGCACAGTCACATCCCTAATTATAAAAGGTTGTGCACACTTATGCAACCAGGCACTATTGTAAAGTTTTTTTTCTTTTTCTTTATTTTCTGCTTGTTTTAAACTTGAATTTTGTTGGTTGCTATATCACATTAAAGGTGGAAAAAGATCAAACATGGTTTATTATTGATGTGTTGGGGTTGCCAACGCAGGTGGAGGAGTATAAGTATCTTCAGAACTTATTCATGAGTGATGGAAAAAGCATGAGTTAGACTGACAAAACGGATTGGGTCAGTGGCAGCAGTGTTAGTTGCTGTACTGTTCTATGTTGGTGAAGTTCAGTTTGTGGACAAAGCTCTTTGTTTACCCGTCAGTCTACATCCCTATCCTCACCTATGGTCATGAGCTGTGGAATGTGACTGAAAGAATAATGTTAGTATGGCAATATATAATGTAAGTACAAATGTGGTGGAAATGAGGATTCTCCACAAGGTTCCTAGGATTACTCTCTGTCATAGGTTGATGAGCTCAACAACCAGGGAGAACCACTGAGTAGAGCTGCTGCCCCTCTGAATTGAAAGGAGCCAGCTGAGATGGTTTGGGCACCTTACAAGGATTTATCAGGCACATCCCACTGGGCAGACTGAACCCGGGGCAGATCCAGTTCCCAGGAGAGATTATATCTCACATTTGGCTTGGGAATGTTCCAGGAGGAGCTGGAATCTGTGGCTCACCTAGGCTGACCTTATCATCCTGTTGCCACCGTGGCCTCTACCAGGAAAATGTAAGGAAAACGAATGAATAAATGAATGAATGATTCAAAGAAAAAAAAACTGCACTAAATAAGAGTAAATTTTACTTCTGAAAAAATATTATGTTAAAACTATAAGGTGTAGAGAACAAACTATACAGAATACTGTACGTTTAAGCTCAAATGCCACTGCATTTTTGCTCATTTTCATAAAACAGTGCCAATAATTTTGGGGGGTCAGTGATACTGCTGTGGCATTTTATAACCGTTGGTAGAAAAAAGACTTCTAGCAGTGTGATAATTTTATAAAAGTATTCATGTAATTTTATTTTTTCTGACAGTTCAATAGGACATCAAATGTTTCTGCAACAGAACCTTCTACAGGGCCAGTTTCTTTGGCAAAATGGCAGTTAAAATAATTGTCTCTTCAGGTAGACTTTTCTCTGATTTTCAGTGATATGTATCCTTTGTGCTTTTTTGCAATTATATCAGCTACAAAATCTGAGCATGTTCCTTCAGGACAACATCCTCCACTGTGGTAACAATCACTGGGCCAGAGAATACTAGTATTAATTGAAGAAACTTAAGATGAAGCTTCTGATGCAGGTTTCTTAATTTCAAAATCTACATGAACAGCCTCAACAGGTTCTACATGAGGTGCAGCTGCAAACATCCCTAAGGCAGTTTTGACAGGAAGTGAAGACTTCTCTGAGAATGAGACTCAAAAGTGAAAACTGTGACAGGCTTCTCTGTGGAAACTGCAGTGGCTGTTTCTGAACCATTTACTCTGAGGCAAATTCTGAAGTGGAAAATCAAGCTGGTTTATCTTGGGCCACAATCACAGGCAGGGCTTATAATGTCCGTGGATTCTGTGGACTTCTGTGGATTCTGTGAACTTCTGTCATATGATCTATGCAGAATGTCTAAAATCATGTAGATTGGAAACTCTAGCGATAAAAATAGAGCACATGTAAAAGAACACATGAGAACAATAAAAGATGTTATATATCAGTATGATAATGCAAGTAGAATTCCTATAAAGAGGACATAAATATTCCTTTGTGGTATTGGTGCTATTCTATAAAGTGATAAGTCCATCATAATGCCATCAGTCCATGTCTGATGTAATACAACTATATTATAGATAATCTGATTTCAGCCAATAGAAAGGCCTCATTTTAAGCAGAACATGAAATGTTATGCTTTGATGATTTAATAAAAGCATATGTCAAATAACAATAAAGCAAAAACTTTACAAATATTGAAGGTAAATGTTAGGCAACAAAAATCTCACTATTCTGTGTAACCCAGTGGAGCCTCCACATCTGACTTTGGTCCATCATAACATCTCAGTGAGTTTCTCCTGGGGATTGCTCATTAGGGATCTAGACCACACTCAGAATTTGGCACCCATCAAAAGAATGGGAAATTCTGATTGTATAAAATTAGAAACAATTATTGTTTTACCACAAAAACACTGGATAAATTATTTATCATTCTCTAACTTTTGGAAGTTATAGTATCTTTTCCGAAAATTCCTGATACCATTAGTTCATTCTTTCATCTCCAGTAGTCACTTTATCCTGGTCTGGGCTGCAGGGCATCTAGAGCCTATCCTGGGAACACTGGGCATAAGGTGTATAAACATCATGTACACACACATTCACATCTAGGGGAAATTTGGCATAGCCAGACCACCTACCTGCATGTTTTTGGAAGGTGGGAGTGAACACGGAAGAACTTGGAGGTAACCCACATGGACATGGGTAGAATACGCAAAACTCCACACAGGCTGTAACCCAAGCTCAGGCTCAAACCCAGCACCCTGCAGCTGTGCGGCAGCAACACTATCCGGTGTGCCACCATGCCACCCACTGTGGAAACAGTCATCTACAAATAAACTAGAACTAACTGGACTACACAGTACAAGTTCTTATTACTCTTACTCAGGCATTTTTCAGGCATACCACACATACCAAGAGCATTGTGATTTGTACTTATTTATAGAAAGCATAAATTTTCTATTTTATTTCTATAAATAAAAAATTCTATTTTTAGCATTTATTATATGTTTATATTTACATATTTATTTATACCTATTTCTATAAATTTAGTATACGTTCACATACTACTGAAGTCTCAGAAGATTTGAGAACCATTAACTTGCTCTGTGTTTAAAGAACACAGAATGTTAACATCTTGAATCTAAAACAATACTTTGCACTTAAGCGCAGTGAAAACACTGAAAGATATTAATGTTCCTTCATCAATCCAGCTTTACATTTAACCTGTACCTGATAGATTTAAATGTATGTGGTGCTACATCAAAGTGCTGGCTAATAACAGAGGAAACTACTTACAGCCACAGAAAGCCCAAACTTTGTCATGGAGCAGTAGGTGAAGGTCAAGGTGACTAAAACCTTCCCTACCAGATGGAGTTCCATTGGAGATGCATCACAGAATGCTTTGTCAGTTGTGATGTCAGTGATTATGACTGTGGCATGATTGTTGGTGCCAGACGGGCTGGTTTGAGTATTTCTATAACTGATGATCTCCTGGGATTTTCACACACAATCTGTCGCTAGAGTTTAATCAGAATGGTGCAATAAAGAAAAAAAAAACATCCAGTGAGCGGTAGTTCTGCAGACGGAAATGCCTTATTGATGAGAGAGCTCAACAGAGAACAGCCAGACCGGTTCGAGCTGACAGAAAGGCTACAGTACATACAGATAACCGCTCTGTTCATGAAACTGTTTTCATGAACATAACATTGAGTTCATTGTTCTTCAGTGGCCTTCCCAGTCACCGGATCTGAATCTAATAGAACATCTGTGGGATGTTGTAGAACGGGTGCTCTGTGAGTGTATATATATATATACACCGCGTTCCACATTATTATGCAAATTGTGTTTAAAGGTCATAAAAGTCATTTTTTTGTCTGTCAGTTTAAACACAAGGATGGGAATGTGTGTCAGGGCTCTTCCAATCACTCCAATCAATCTCAGACACCTGTGCCAATTAGTTTGCAGGTGAGAACAATTAAAGGGAAAACTACTTCAGAATGGATGTTCCACATTATTAAGCAGACCACCATTTTCCAGCAATATGGGGAAGAAGAAGGATCTCTCTGCTGCCGAAAAGCGAGAAATAGTTCAATGCCTAGGAGAAGGTATGACAACTTTAGATATTTCAAAACAACTTCACCGTGATCATCGTACAATAAAGAGATTTGTAGCCGATTCAGAACACACACAGGTTCGAGCAGATAAAGGCACAATGAGGAAGATTTCTGCCAGACAAATGCGTCAGGTTAAGAGAGCAGCTGCTAAAATGCCACTGCA
>CM040994.1:10393780-10425262 GCA_022985145.1 Pangasius djambal
GGAGAGAGCTGGTCGGCCCCTTCAAGGTCCCTGAAGGTGTAAAAATGACCTCTGTGAAATATGTGGAGTTTCTGACTGACCACTTTCTTCCGTGGTACAAAAAAAGAACCGTGCCTTTCGTAGCAAGATCATCTTTATGCATGACAATGTACCATCCCATGCTGCAAAGGAATACCTGTGCATCATTGACTGCTATGGGCATAAAACAAGAAAACCTCATGGTGTGGCCCCCATCCTCCCCTGATCTCAACCCTAGTGAGAACCTTTGGAGCATCATGAAGCAAAAGATCTATGAGGGTGGGAGGCAATTCACATCAAAACAGCATCTCTGGGAGGCTATTCTGACATCCTGCAAAGAAATTCCAGCAGAAACCATCCAAACACTGACAACTTCCATGAATGCAAGAATTGTGAAGCTCCTATCCAATAAGGGGTCCTATGTCAAAATGTAATTTGGCCTGTTAAGATATTTTTGATTGAAAGAGCTTTTGATTTCAGCAAATATAACCTACAAATGCTTGCAGTTTAACTAATGACCATTTTCAGTTGTTTACAACAATAAAATGTTTTGAAACTCTATTGTGCGTAATAATGTGGAACAGTGCATTTTAAGATTTTGATTTTTTTTTTTTTTTAAAACGGTATGAATTGGAGGTTCATTCGAAAACAGTCGAGTTATACTCTAATGCTTGATGACTTGAAAATTATGAGAACTATCATTTTTATAGATTATTTAGGAAAATGAGAGAAAAATTACATTTGCATAATAATGTGGAACACAGTGTGTGTATATATATATATATATATTACACTGCTCAAAAAAATTAAAGAACACTTTGAAAACACAACAGATCTCAATGGGGAAGTATATCTTGCTGGATATCTATACTGATATGGACTGGGTAATGTGTTAGGAATGAAAGAATGCCACAACGTTCGATGGAAATGAAAATTATCAACATACAGAGGGCTGAATTTAAAGACACCCCAAAAATCAAAGTGAAAAAATGATGCAGCAGGCTAGTCCATTTTGCTGAAATTTCATTGCAGCAACTCAAAATGGTACTCAGTAGTTTGTATGGCCCCCACGTGCTTGTATGCATGCCTGACAACGTTGGGGCATGCTCCTAATGAGACGATGGATGGTGTCCTGGGGTATTTCCTCCCAGATCTGGACCAGGGCATCACTGAGCTCCTGGACAGTCTGAGGTGCAACCTGGCGGCGTCGGATGGACCGAAACATCATGTCCCAGAGGTGTTCTATTGGATTTAGGTCAGGTGAACATGGGGGGCCATTCAATGGTATGAATTCCACATGAGGCCAGGCATTGTCGTGCACCAGGAGGATCCCACCATACCTAATGGCAGTCAGGGTGCCATTGTCTAGCCTGTAGAGGTCTGTGTGTCCCTCCATGGATATGCCTCCCCAGACCATCCCTGACTCACCACCAAAAAGGTCATGCTGAACGATGTTACAGGCAGCATAACGTTCTCCACGGCTTCTCCAGACCCTTTCACATCTGTCACATGTGCTCAGGGTGAACCTGCTCTCATCTGTGAAAAGCACAGGGCGCCAGTGGCAGACCTGCCAATTCTGGTGTTCAGTGGCAAATGCCAATCGAGCTCCACGGTGCCGGGCAGTGAGCATGGGGCCCACTAGAGGATGTTGGGCCCTCAGGCCACCGTTATGAAGTCTGTTTCTGATTGTTTGGTCAGAGATATTCACACCAGTGGCCTGCTGGAGGTCATTTTGTAGGGCTCTGGCAGTGCTCATCCTGTTCCTCCTTGCACACAGGAGCAGATACCGGTCCTGCTGATGGGTTAAGGACCTTCTACGGCCCTGTCCAGCTCTCCTAGAGTAACTGCCTGTCTCCTGGAATCTCCTCCTTGGAGACACAGCAAACCTTCTGGCAATGGCACGTATTGATGTGCCATTCTGGAGGAGTTGGACTGCCTGTGCAACCTCTGTAGGGTCCAGGTATCGCCTCATGCTACCAGTAGTGACACTGACCCTGGTCAAAAAGATGTCAGTGGCCTCCACCTGTAAAATCATTCCTGTTTTGGGGGTCGTCTCATTGTTGCCCATCTACTGCACCTGTTGTTAATTTCATTAACACCAATGCAGCTGAAACTGATTAACAACCCCCTCTGCTACTGACCAGATCAATGTCCCAGAAGTTTAATTGACTTGATGCTGTACTCGGATTAAAAAGTGTTCCTTTAATTTTTTTTGAGCAGTATATATATATATATATATATATATATATATATATATATATATATATATATATATATATATATATATATATATATATATATATATATATAAAAATAAAATATGGATATAGGTTTGTTAAGAAACTATCAGCAAGTGTTTCATTAAAAAAATGTTTTTTTTAAAAAAAAATTTTAAATGCTTAAGTCTATAAAAATTAACTTTATAAATGAAGAAAGAAACAATTTCTGTAAAATGTTTAACCTTTATAGAATTTTAGGTTAAGTATAAAATTTTAGCATCATGTTTCCAACCATTTTGTAATTGTTATAAAAGAGATCACCATATCCACAGTAAATAAAACAAATGTTATGCCATTATCTATCACAATATCAACATTATATTGTCATCTTGCTCAGCCCTATTGCCCACCCATGATGGACTGTTAGCCAGAACATATCGATGTGTATGATTTTGATAAACAGGACATCTACAAAAGTGATGGCTCATGCAAGAGAAGTTGTTCCTGGGAGTTCATTTGAATGGCATTTGAATGAAAATATTGAGAATGAGAAAAAGCTTTTATACATGGTACACACTGAATTGACTTTTTAAGTGGGATCATTATGTGCATGAGAGAAATCAGTAATACTTGTAGCAAGATTGAAAAACCCTCACAAGCAAACGATTCCACAGTGATGTTAACATATTTTATTTCTTTAAATTCCATTCATGCATATCTGGGGGGCAGGGGGGTTGTACTGACAATCCTAATGACACTTTACATGGAGTTATGTTACAGCACTAAACCGATACAAGGAGTAGCTGTGTCATTTTGTTGGACAGCAAAAGTAATAAACCGTGCAATAACAAAGGGAAAAAAGAAAAATACAAGAAATGACGGACAAAGCAAACAGAAAACAAAGATTAAAATACATAAACATTAACACAATGTTCAACCATAGTACAGGTAAAAGGTAGTGTCGCACAAAAAGCCAACGCACATATATACAATATAGATATATACATATTGTATCACCCTTGGATTGGACAATAACAAAATACTCTGTATGCTTCTCACTTTTCTTTTGCAGGTGAACCCAAAACCTTGCTTCAACACATCCCCCCGCCCCTCCCCCCCAGAGAAAAAAAGGACAATTGAAAAGACATATATTTACAACAAGCACAACACCACACCAACAATTAATAACATAGGCCTCAAATACCATATGTTGTTGGCAGTTTTCTCCCTTATGTGTAACTAGGCTTCTCATTCAGTCCCCTTTTATAATAATCTCTCTGGCAGGTGCATTTCCACTTGTTTACTAAAATGAGAATTTTTCTTTACACAACTTTCACACAACACTCGCACAAAGGGAGCAACTATTTTTTTTTTTTTTTTTTTTTTAAACTACTACTACATTAGTTGTATTCATACACTCTGTTAGCTCAGTCCTCAGACTTTCTTTTCACTTCAACTATGAAGAACACCCATCATTTGCTGCCTTTAAAATGTAGCTATACATTATAACCAAGTCTATGATTTTCATATACAGGGTCACAGTACCTATAGCATATATCCAAAAAGTCTGTTTTTGGGCAGCATATCAGGACAAATACCCAAACATGGTGCCAAATGAAAATGTTTTGAGGGCAAAGGTCTATGCCAGATGTCCACTCACAGCATCTTCTAACATGTACAACAGCTGCAGTTGTGCTTCCAAAATCTGCTTATTTTCAAAGTGTACAAATGACTATTAAGCAGTTAAAAGCACTTTCTGGGCTTCATAAAAATGGATAATGGGTGGGGTAACACTCAGTTACAAAAAATATAACCTAACTTAAAAAAGGCAAGATGAGCTGAGACAAGAAAAATGATAATCAAACATGGACAGTGAATGCTGGTCTAAAAAACACTGGGGAAAAAAGTGCGGTCACTGACTCATACAACAAACTATAAAGACAAAATACAACAATGTTTTGAATGCATGGTTCTGGATGATCTATTATTAAAGATCACTTTAAAAATTGTATGTTTTACAAAATATCAACAACAATAAAGTGACATTAACTAGAGTGAACTTTGTGTTAACTGAAGCCTCTTTCACACTGAAACCCTGATACACTGCCAGTACACTTTTACTGGCAATGTCCAGGATTTACAGCTTTCAGACAGTATTTTAGCAGGATGCACACGTTCATTGCCATGAAAATCTAACAAATATAACAAATCTATGGATTTAATGGAATTTACACATCAAAATCTTGAGCTTGCTTATCGCCTGCTACTTCTTTCTACTAATGCCACGTTCTCGGAATCTGCTGGTGATTCACTTATAAGTGACGCATGCTGGACTGTACCATCACTCATCTGACACCATCAGTCATTTCTGAATTGCTCAAGTTTCCAATTTTTTCTATTCTTTTTCATTGACCAGCTTTTCTCTCTGTTGCCGCTTCACTGTGTTAATGTTTTACTTAAAAGAATTCATGTCTTTGCTGTTCATATATTAAGCTATCTTAATAATTCCCCAGAAAATACTTGGTTATGTCCAAGCATAACTACTTCCTGTCTAATTGGCATAATATTCCCACATAAAAGTGCGCGAGTCAAATGGGCTTCAGTATGTAATCAAATACATACGGAGGTCTTTACAGAAGAGCATGTGCTGTGACAGTGTGTGGTCTCTACTGTGGCATCTTCAGGTGCAATTTTGAGTGCATAACCAGCCTCATGCATACATAAAAGCACAGAAGCAGGCTAATGGCTCTGAAAATATCGCAGCTCAGAGTGGTACTGGACATCATGAAGGGAGTTAGTTTGTAAAATTTTGGTGGACAAAGAGCATTTGTGGAACTCAAATCCCATTTCATTTATATAGATACATTCATGTACATATAAAAGACAGGGTTTCCTAAGTCATTCCAACATGAAAACCAAATGTAAGTGGTGTAAAATGAACAATAATCTGTAGATTCTGTAATACTGAAATACAAAACATGATTGTCTATAGATCATACTCATGATAACTTGTCAAAATATCAAATACTAATGTCATACACTCATTAATAGTAAGATTAATTTAATAAAGAAAAAATATGCGGTTAGCTTGGGCAGGGTCAAATTCAGAGAGCAGAGGTGTTAGAGCCTGGAGAAGGAGACTCAAATGGCTAGGTGACACACCACTGGTCCACTCCATCTCTACCAACATCAATGACTTTTCTAACATATCTGTGATGCTTCTTCTACAAATCGCTGTTTTCATGGCTGCTCAGTAGACGCTGATTTAAGCCAAGTGTTTGGTGTTCTGAAGGTTATACTAACAACAAATGTGTCTAGATCTAGATCTATTTTCTATTTTTCCCCACCTTTGCCCATTAACTTTGTGCTCACTGATAGAAAAGATTGTGATCATAATCTATAGCCCTAATTATCAATATTGCACAATTAACCCGCTAAGTTGCTCACGGCAAAACTGGAATACCTTAAAATAGTTTGGTTGGGGTATAGTCCTTGGTATTTTTGCTTTTACTCCTGTGTTTAAGCATGGAGTGACTTAAGTCAGGGTCAAGAATGGCTTCCTCATGTATGAAAATAAAAGTCCTTTTTTTTTTCTTAAAAAAGCAGTTTTGCAATGTCCTCTCTCTAGATTACACCATATCTCCCAACATTCTTGCTCCAAAAACCAATTACCAGTACTCTCTCTGCACAAGTCTTTGTTGGAGCAGCAAAACAGCAAGTAGGTAAATGTCCAAGCGTATAAAACCTAGAAGACTAGCATGCTTCATTAAGCAAATGTCATGACATGGTTTCCATCCCTTTATTTTGCTGAGCTATGCAGCAGGTCCTCTCTGCTTTATATGCTGCCATTTTTCTAAGAGCAACTACTTCTCCTAAACAATACATGAAATCTGGAGTAGGCCTTAAACAAGACCAGTCAGAGCTGCACAGTCTCAACATGAAATGGCAAGAATTCAACAAAGAAAACCAACTGTACATGCAGATATGAAACTGATGGTGAAACAGAAATGAACAGGAGATTAATAAAAAGTGAGGTCTGAATCAATGTCAGTTCCAGATGCACCATTTCACACTGTTAAGAAATATCAGTGACAGGAGTATGATACATCGCAGACAGCAAAGATACACAAGTACAAATACTGCAGGTAATGGAGTTAACTTTACATACGTCTTACGAGCCACATTGTTCATTACAAAGACAAGGGATAATCATTCGCTAGATCTGATTTGGATGCTTGGCGATGTTTGTACAAGTTACAGTAAAGGCTCAGGTGAAATGTGGAGCACCGGAGTTCATAGAGACCTAGAGAACCTGCGCCGCTGTGCAGACAGAGTGAGCTGAGAACTTTTCCTGTCTGAAAAGTGGCCTGCATTTTCAGAGGGGACATCGCATCACAAATGAGTGCCGCAAGGCAGCTTAGGCCTGCACCAGGAGACAAGAGGTGGAGAACAAGCCAAACCTATCACAAAATAATTAAAAATAAAATAAAATAAAAAAATCCCACACACAAATGATTAAGGGCAGGGTAGAGCTTGGCCT
Source organism: Pangasius djambal (assembly GCA_022985145.1). Classification (NCBI taxonomy): domain Eukaryota; kingdom Metazoa; phylum Chordata; class Actinopteri; order Siluriformes; family Pangasiidae; genus Pangasius; species Pangasius djambal. Next base: position 10,400,558 of record CM040994.1, read on the forward strand.
AATAGCTGACTTGCGGAAAGGGAGTTAGGAGACTGAATAGAGTTTCTGGCGCCACAGAGAAAGGGATGGAAAAAGGGTTTTTACATTTAACATGAACGTGAGCTTTGTCCTTTGGACAAGTACAAAATCAATCACTTAAACATTTCCTAGTAAACGTGATTGTCTTCAAAGTAACTTTTTGTTTGTTTTTGTTTTCATTTCCTAAAACACCAGGACAACAAGAGTCTCTTTCAGCTCATATTAACGACACCTGCACTTTTTGAAGCGCCCTGTTCCAAACTGCTTCCCGCCTTGGGGCATGCAGATATCTTGGGACTAGCCCTCTCTCTCTCTCACACATACACACTCTTTTCTTCTTCCAAGCGACTCTCTTATTTTGCCTGCACCACCTTTCTCATATAGGGATGGGGCTAGACAATGGAGTCCCAGTCAAAGTCATCCTGGATGTCGTCAGCAGGCATGCGGCGCATCGGGAAGTTTCCAGTAGGCATCATGTGCTGCTGGTTCATCTGTGGATGATGACCTAGAGAGTACACACATCCTCATGAGCCTTGCCACACACAACATGCAACCTACATCAGCTAATATCATATGCATTGCATTGGTTTACACCAGCACAAACTGTATCGTAGCATTATTAATTGTACTAAGGATTGTAATAAAAGTAAATGATTGGAGCGGCAATGGAGAGCCACTAACCTGCCATGGTGGTGCCTGTGCTGTTCATGGGGGGCATGTGGGGATAACCCGGAGGACCCATCATGGAGGTCATGCTCTGTCTTGAGTCCATGTACATATTTCCTGAAAAATAGTAATGGACATCCATCCACTGACAAAGAGAACCACAAATGTCCTACAATATGGTGACAATTTCAACTCAGATTCTGACTTTGATGGGAAAGTCAAGAACTGAAAAGAATTGTGAAAAATAATGCTTGTAATTAATAATTACAAGCACTGTTTTTGATGAGTAATGATTTTAATTATAATCTATTATTTTTTCAATTAATTCATTATCTGGATTATTTTAAAAATTAATTTAGCTAAATATATATTTAAAACATTTTTGACAACATTTCAATAAACTAATACTACTACAGAACTCTTAAATAGACATAAATATCATTTCTCAGACAGACTGTCACAGAGAACATCATCAAGTGTTTGTCACACTTTTTTGCAACTAGATGTCTTACCAGACAAATTCAAAATCAAGTCAAAATGAATAAACAAATCAAAATATTACTCACATGAAAACACAGGCTATGCCATCAATGTAGTGTAATGTAAAGCATTTCCATAAATTACAGGCTACTGTTTTCACTGTTGTAAAGTGTGCTACCATCAAATTTCTATCAAGCACCACGTCATGCTAGATAATACAGTCCAACAAACTGATTATGAAATTCACTGCCAAATATTTTTAATTATGGAATTTTAACAATGTAGGGGAAATGGTTCTGTTTATATAGGAAGCACTGAAAATACAAGGTACATACCAGCAATATAGGTGCTTCACTGTAAATTTAATTGATCAGTCTCATAAAATTTTTATTCTCAATAAATCAGTCGCATAGAATATCCCCTTTTTAATTTTAGAACTTTAATTAAAAATTTAAATGACTAAACTTAAGTCAAAATTATTAAAATCTCAATTATAGTTGAGAAGAATAATAATCAATGACTTGGTTTCTGAAGGCTTCATTCTGAATAGTTTGGTCTCTTGAAGTATCAAAGTAATAACCATATCAAGTCAATAAGATGTTCAATAATATTGCATTTACTGAAATAGGAAAGAATAAACACCAATTAACTATTAACTATGAACCTAACGGTGGGGCAAACAAAGAAGGGTTGCGGGTGTGATAGAGAGAGAAGAAAAGGAATGTGTGCGTGTGCGTGAGGGAAAGAGTGCACATGTCTGTGTGTGTGGATGCACACTCTGCACTAGAGCTTGCGTGTCCGTGTGCGCATTCTGAAGTGAAGTAACTTGTGGCCAAGTGTGGTGACCCATACTCGGAATTTGTGCTCTCCAAGTGCACACACACAGTAGTGAACACACACACACACACACACACACACACACACACACACACACACACCCGTAGCAGTAGGCAGCCTTTTTTGCTGTGGCGCCTGGGGAGCAGTTGGGGGATCGGTGCCTTGCTCAAGGGTCTCACCTCAGTCATGGTATTGAGGGTGGCAGAGAGCGCTGGTCATTCACTCCCCCCACCTACAATCCGCGAGACTCAAACCCACCACCTTCAGGTTCACCTTCGGGTTACAAGTCAGACTCTCAAACCATTAGGCCACAACTGCCCCCATTGAGCTTATAAAAAATGAATTATCACAAACCACGTGAGATACATGGCCACATCTCCTGGTATGTGAAACAAGGACAACAATAAGGAATTGACATATGGCAGGGAAAGGCATGTATGTATGGCAGGGAAAAGCAAAGGCTTGTACGAGGCGGATGAAAAGTGATAGAAACTATAAAAATATTTCCAATGACAGAGCAAGTTCCAAAGCGCAGTAACATTAATGGGAATAATGCTAAGGAGTTTGGATCTTATTTTCCCTTGACATACACGTAGATCACTGACTGAGTGACTGTATTAGTAAGAACAGAGTGAGATTGCATGAAAAGATGAGAGAGATCAAAGAAAGAAGAAAAGAGATTTGCAGCAGTGCATGCGATTCCCTTTGTTTAAAGAATGCTGATTTTAACAAACAGTTTGCAGCTTCAAAGTATACAGTAAAATCAACACAGTAAAACTATGAAAGAAATAATAGTGAACACTATCTTTTCCTGCCAAGATGTACAGTCTTACTTGGAGCTGATTTAGTTCATCATGAGTGCGAGAAGAAGGCGGCCTGAGCCTTTGTAACATCTGTGTGAATGCGTTGAAGAAGTTAAGTGTTCTGCGCAGATGAATGGAGCATGTTTTAGTTTTGTCTTCACATGAATTTTGCATGTTGATCCATTCGTGGATTTACTTCCTGATGAAGCTCAGTCAGCTTCGTCAGGTAGCACTGGATGATTTTATGCCATTGGGAGAAGTGATTACAATTCATTACAATCTCAGATGAGAGAAAAGTAGACCTCCTCTTTTTCAGCCAGATCAGGCATGGTGATCAGCCTAAGAGAGAGATAGAGAGCTTCTCTCTTTTACAGTCCATCATGGTTGACTGGTGGACCCAGAGAGACCAAACAAAGGCTAAGCCAAGTCTATATCCTTATCACAATACTAATGTGTAAGTGATGTGCTTAATAGACTCTGTCTAATGTTGTTGCCTTGGTCAACATTTATACATTTTTCCTCATAGTAGTGGATTAAACTATTCACATTCTGAAAAGTTCCTCTTTTCACTTTACACACTTGTTCCACTGGAGTGTCTATAAACAAACACACTGAGAATTATAACCCTACGTTCATGAAATCACGAATAAAGGAATAAAGAGCATGTTAATCTGTTTATGTTTTTTTTTTTTTGGAGAAGAAGAGATGGGATGTGTGCCTGTGTCCATGATCTTGTTGGGATTTAAGGGAAATAGTGTAAAGGAGATGATGTACACATGGTTTTAGAAACCTGAAGATTGTTTTTGGGCGTACTCTATTTCCTGGGGTTTATCCAAACGCATATTTTCACTCTGGAATCCACACAGTTTTATAAATGAGGCCTGTGGTCTTAGATGAAGATCACTGAGTCAATGAATACCTGTATTGATGTGCTGGCTGGGCTTGGCGGGATGCATGGTGCCATGGCACACAGGTGGCTGCACTGCCCCTTGTGGCTGAATGACTCCAGTGCGGGCAAAGAACTGGTTGATGGAGGAACAGAGGTCCACAATCTGAGTCGGCTCCAGAGACCAGTTATTCAGCTCAGCCTGCCTCATGCTCTCTCTCAATCCTACAGGGTCAATACAAGAGCAAATCATCAACACATGCTTCGCTGATTGCCAAACAATTTTAATTAAGCTCTGTAGTACAGCAACCACCAAAACCCATTCCTTCATTTTTATTTTCATTCTACAATGAAAACAACTTGCAGTATCATGTGTACAAAGGCAAGACAAGGGTATGAGGATGTTGAAGGCACCTTTTATCCCTATTAAAGATAATTAATTTCATAAGTGACCTTTTCATGTGATATCTAATTAAACTCTTCTTTGCAATTTTACAGCATAACTGGATAAACCTAATGACCTACAGGGCACAACAGAGTGGAGTAATTAAACTTTTGAAAGGTGTTTTATTTTTATTGAAGAGCTCCTTCAAACCAACTTTCAGCTGGCCATAGTGAGTATCAGCCTTTATGACACATTTACTACTATCCTATCCTAATTATACATACACAGGTTTTGCAAATTTTAATTTTTTATGCAGACAACTGAATAATTTCAATCACCTGAAAATTACTGATCAGCAGCATATGATAATACTGAATGGAGGAATTACAGCAGCTAAAAGCTTCTGTAATTATAACTATGATGAGACAGCAGCAGCAGAGCACTTATGGCTCTGGGCTACTGATTTGGAACTTGACATTTTAAAATTTCAGCACTACCAGGCTACCACTACTAGTCCACTCTGTTCCCGGGGTGTCATGATGACTGACCCTGTGTTCTGACCCCAAGTCCGTCCAAGTTCAGATATGCAAAGAAAACAAATTCATTGTACTGTGTTGTGTATATGTATAAATGACCTTTAAGACTGTATTTCTTTGTCTTTCTCTGTATTTCTGAATCAACATGTCACTGACAAGCCAATCAAAAATAATAGGGCATATCAGGGACTAATAAGCAACAGATTACTGATATAAAACAAGCACTGAGCATGAAAAATTACAGACTGAATAGAGCAGAGGTACATGTCAAAAAAACAGAAAAGAAAAACAATCAACAGCAACTTTAAAGAAGCAGAGAAAGCAGTGTGGCTAGTCCTTAACACTGCCTTTTGTATGCTAACACTGTATGATAGCATTTAGCTTTACAGTACCTTACAGATTCAGAGATGGAGAACTGTTCATCTAATGCGCTCAGACTCTCAAAAGGACACATAGATCCTGAGCATCAAAACCTACCAATGCTGAATATATACCCCAGTTAATCATTGCTGTGATTAACTGCAAATATCCTCTTGACCTACATGCACCTTTTTTTGTGAAATTGCCTCCTCAATCATGGATAAAGGGAATCATTATAGTCATCCTTAAAAAACGGGAAGGCAGATAAGCATCTTCCTTATTATTATTATTATTATTATTATTATTATTATTATTACTACCATTACTACTACTACTTCTAATAAAATGTACATTAAAAAGGTTAGGTTTTGTAACAAATGCAGTATTGTACAGTATGGACAGTAACAGTATTGCAACTGTAAGGAATTACAAAAAATTATATGTACATCAGTTTACTGTAATTATATGCTGCTGTAAACAAATGATATGCACCAAAGTAGGCAGGAATACTAAGATTCTAAGCCTGACTACACATCTTACCATATTAACTTTTGTGCTTTATTTCTACATTCAGTTTATGTTATGTACAGTCAGGTCCATAAGTGACAAACAAGCAACAACTGCAGGCAACTGGCAAAGCATCTCAAGGGAGTAAACTCCATAGTTGGTGATGTCCATGGGTTCCAGACTTTATGGAAGGACTAAACAAATGGCTGTAATTCCTAAGCGGTTAATGCAATATTGTTGTTAAACCCCTTGAATTAAAGCTGAAAGTCAACACTTCAATCACATCTTGACTGCTTCATTTCAAATCCATTGCGGTGGTGTACAGAGGCAAAATTATGAAAATTGTGTCACTGTCCAAACACTTATAGACCTGACTATATTTACATTTCAGAAATCTTACAAAGTGACTGCAATTAGACCTTTCAGATTGGACAATGGAAATGGTCCAAATTTGGGGACATGTTTGAACCTTTAGGCTTTTTGCCCACAATGGTTCAGAGCCATTCTGAGAACACAGACTAAATTTAAAACATGATGAACAAAGCAGCATGCCAAAGCAACTATATGCTTACCACTCACTGCTCTTTTGTTATAGGTAAATAATAAATTCGGGGCTTAATAACAGCACCTTGAAAGGGTGAGAGGTCCACATCTGCCCAGTTGTAGCTGCTGGCAATGCGACAACTTTCCTTCAATGCATCCAGATTGGGATACCAGTCACTGGGCAGACCTGTAGAGAAAAGCAGAAAGTAGTTATCATGTAGCTTTTCTGCATTACAAGTTGACTTATGTCTGTGTTTTTCTGTCATTTTCAAAGTCTATTGCTGACTTATGACTTCTGAGAAATTAACTTAAACCTCCATGACACTGAAAACCCAGGACATTGTTGTTATGTACTTATACCAGGAATCGTTTGCCTTTGTCTCATTCAAATGTGCAGCCTTCAAATCCTATTTTACCAAAATTTGCACACTTTCATTTGTTAATTGTTCATACATTAATCATCTGACAAAGAAACTACCATCAGGATAAAGTGCAAACAGCTCTTAGCATCCAATAGCACACACCGCCCTGCCCCCCCCACTCCAATTTTATAAACTGTCTTACTTTTTCCTCCTATTGTCTCTTGACTGTACTAATGTTTCATATCAGCTGCCTCATAAGCTGTTTTCCTGTTTATACTCTACCACCTCCTTAAATTACCAATAAGTTCCTGTGTAAAAGTGCATGTGTGGAAAGTGCATTGTCTGTCTTTAGAGGAAACAACTGCATGTTCTTTAATCTCACCATCAGGGGGAGCCAGGCCTCTGCTCCAGGGACCTACATACACTGAGTCACCAGTTTATTAATTACTAGACTGGAGTCAGTTGTGCATTATATGCTTTGTTTTAATTAAAGAAAAAAGCATAAATCTGAGGCTGATTTACTGACTTTAGCACCAAAGCCTTCATCCATTTTTAAATCTAAAACAAGAGACATTAAAAGATATTAAATAAATTAGTTTGCTAATGGTGTTAGAAAGAAAAAAGAAATAGAGAGCAGGAGAAACTGAGCCAGAGTTGGTTACTGTGGGAGTATTGGTGAGAGAAAGCAAGCAAGTAGGTGCAAGAGAACGAAGCAGACAGAAGTAAGAGCAGGGAATTGTAGTCTTACCGGTACTGCAGGGCATCTGTTGCTGGGCTGGATGGGGCTGGTGAGAGAGATTCTGATGCTGTTGGGGCTGCTGTGAGTGTTGAGTGTGTTGGGAGTGCTGGGTGTGTTGAGAATGAGCCTGGTGTTGGGTGTGTGCTGAGTGCGGGTGCTGGCCATGTTGGGCGTGGGTGTGTGGCCCATGTTGAGAGAGGTGCTGCGTGTGGGGAGAGCTGTGGGCCGAGTGAGACGGGTGCGACAGGGGCACCTGTGCACCGCTGTTGGGGATGCTGTTGGGGTGCGAGTTGGTGATGCTGTTCTGACTGGTGTGTGGGTGGGTGCTGATGGCACTGCTCGGGGAGTGCTGGTAGGAGCAAGAGGTGTGGCTCTGCTGGGAAGACTCCGATGGCATCCCCATCAGACCTGCAGCAAGGCATGACAACCATGCACTTAACATGTGTTCACCAGAGCATAACACAGCTTAAAAACAGGCAATGTGCAACACAAGACACATACTCTAGTTTCTTGTAGAGGGCATAAGAAAGTTTTTCCCCCAATCCTGTTACCATTTATCATAGTTGTGTCTGTTTTCAGTATATGGGTCACATGACTTGGTTCAAGTTGTCTGTGACCATTTAGTCAGCCTGACCGCCCATGGGGCAGGACATGCTAACTTTGTGGTAAGCAATTATATATTAATCTTACTTTTCTTCAGTTAAAAAAAATTCTAAAATTAATTGTGAACATTGTCTTAAGATGCTGAAAAAGAAAAAAAATCATATGTTGTTCACGCTGTTATTTAGCACATTTGAAGTGGGCGTATCCCCTGAGATACGTTGCCAGATTCAGGGAAGAAAAAGGGTATTGACAATCTATGATTAATTATTGAGTAAATGTTAATATTCACAGGTTAAACTGATATATATTCAGGTGAATACATATTAGCATTTAACTATATATTTTCCTGCAGGGCTTCACACCTAGCTCATTTTATGGTAGAATATATGAGAATTAGAGGATTGAAAATGAAGATGCGAGTTAGAGTAGAGCAGATCTCAGCAAGCTCTTCAGATTCTGAGACAAGTGATATAGATAATGAAGTCATTGTCAACCTGCCAGGAAAGGTAGACACAGAGAGTGAGGGTGACTGCTCTACTGAGGAGGAAGAAGACGAAGATGAGACAGTTCAGCAGTATGAAAGAATCAAGGAATTTAGGTGCCTTATTTTTAACACACTTACACGTCATACATGCAACCGTAAAGCTGAACTTCTGTCAGTTTTGTTAGACACACACACACAGAGCTTGATAATAGCACATGAAAGACCTCTGTCTGAAGCAAATCCAGTTCACACTGAGAGGCAGTTGAGACATTACACGAAATAAAGGAATTGCTATATAATTTGTTATTAGTTTATGGAATTGTTAGTGTATGAACTATAATACATATTGATTTTTTTTTTGGCAGTTGAAGGAATAAAAGGTTTGAGTACCAGTCAGCAGCCAATGAAAATGCATTCAGCAAATCTGATCAACTTTCATCTCCTTGCAGTTACTTCTCCAGGTATTTTGATGAAGCGCTTTTCCACCTTATTGCTGAGCAAACTAATCTATACACTTGCCAACTAACTGGAGCTACCATCAACACAAACCCAGATGAACTGTGGTCATCATGGGTATTGTGAAAATGCTATCAATTGATGATTACTGGGCAGAGGCTACATGTTACCCAAAAACTGCTGATGTGATGCCCATAAAGAGATTCAAATGCCTCTCTAGATCTATACATTTTCAGAACAATGCCACATCAGACCCAGATCAGGATCGACTCTGCAAAGACTGACCAGTGGTAGAGCATATCAGAAAAAACTGTCAGGAACTTGAGAGCGAAAATCATTTCTCAACTTATAAGATGATGGTGCCTTACAAGGGCACCAAGGCTGGCTCTCTGCAGCAGTATCTGTCTAGCAAACATTTCATTAGGGGTTTAAGATCTTTGCACGTGTGGGTTTGTGTCTACGATTTCCTGGTCTACACTGGTAAAAGCACATTCGGCAATGAACAAGGGCCTGCCAAAGATCTTGGACTTGGAGCCAGTGTTGCTGAACTCTGCAAGACCATCAAGAACCCAACGGAATGTGTTGTCTACAATTTTTTCACCTCACCACCTCTTATTGTGCACCTGAGTGAATTGCTTGGCCTGCAAAGTTTGGGCACCATTTGCAAGAACAGGCTGAAGGGTTGCTCCCTGCAAGATGACTATACTCTCATTAGACAAGGAAGGGGCAGCTTTTATTACAGAGTGTATAATGAGGCAAAAGCGGCAATTGTAAAATGGGTTGAAAACAAAGCTGTCACACTAGATAGCTCCTGTGCAGCTGTAAGAGGTCAAGCATTTCTGTAAAGAAAAGAGGAGACGAGTTTGGGTCCCATGTCTGAACATTGTTATACAGTACAATGTCCACACTTGAGGAGTTGTCCTGGCCAACATGATAGTGGCCTTGGACCTTACACTTGCAAAATCACATCGGTGGTACATGAGTTTGGCAGATGGCTGATATACAACGCATATCTCCTGTATCGCAGAGATGCAAGACGTCTGGGTGAGCAATAGCGTAAGAATAAGCTGAAAACATTCAGGCTGGAAGCTGCAGATGCACTCATTCGTGGTGAAAAAAAAGACAGGAAGGCCCTCGAAGGGAAGGGAGGATGACAGACCCACCAAATGCCTCCAGTGGCCAACACCACCGAGACCTGTGGATGACACTCAGTATGACAAAGTCAACCACTTTCCAGTATTCTCTGACAGTGGGAGATGTAGGTTGTGCTCAGATGGACAGAGAAGCATCTCATGTCTGACAGGTGGAGTTCGTCTGTGCATTGTCACTGGGAAAAACTCACGAAATTGCTTTCAAAGCTTCCATCAAAAATGAAACAGAAGTCCATGTTCACTGTTTTTGTTGAATTCAAAAATGTCTGTTTGTGTGTTTATTACTGAGAAACTATCTGTTTATTCATTGCAACCACTGTTAAACAGCTTGTTCTTAATTATAAATGCAAGAAAAATAGACGTTTATTGTTATTTGTAACAGTCATTGATAACTGGTTGTTCACTTAGATGAACTCTGTTGTGTACACTATTTGAAATGAATGAACAAATATGTATGACGTTTTAAAATAAGAGGGGAAATCAAAAACTCATAATATTTTCATCAAATACAACACAGAAATATTGATGACTTAGACTTTTTGTACCTTAATAGGGAAACGTTTCCTGGGAGATACTCATAAAATCCCACATATATCAAATATATCAAACATTCCTTTGGATATGTTTTACTTAAGTCCAAATGATAAAAAAAAAAAAAAAAGTGACATGATTTTTTGCTAATCATTTTCCACTCTTGCCTGTTTAAGGGTTAAAGGAATATTCTAACATCAACTTTACTATCCAACAAAAGTGGATGGGTAACAGCCATAGACTAGAATCTAAACACTTTTCCTTGTAGTGTGAAAAAGAGGAAAAGCTTTAAATACATACTTATACTTATAATGTAGGTTTAAGGATGGTTGCTGAATTCTGTTAATAAATGTTTAAAATATGCAACAATAAACTGCAACACTTGATGATTTATCAGACACGAGCGAGGGTCTCGTATGTCCCCAAGTCATTTTATCCATTTCTTAAACACTAGAGCAACACAGAAAAACATAGTTTCAGCTTGCTTATGCTTTGCCCTTCTAATAACTAGAATTAGACGTTCACAACCACATTTTTGTGGTAACATAACCACAAATTCATCCTTCTGAAAAACAGACAAGTAGATTTAATTTACAAATACTACCGACTGAAGAATTAATGAAATGGGTTCTACTAAAATATGTCTTGCATAAATATTGTGTGCCTAACAGTTGCCCTTAGATTTGTAGAGTAAACATGTTATCAGGTTACCATTTCCCCCCTCTCAGTACAGTGAAACATGATGAAATTATTCCCTGTGGTAACCACACAGGCTACAAATGATTTAAATAAAGATTGGGTTCAAAAATTATTGAGTATTTATTTAAAAGGAATTCATCTGTAGAGCAGAATTGTATTGTCTCACAAAACTAAGCTAATCTCCTGCCTCATATGAGCAGAATGAATAACTCCCTGTCTCTTTGTATAAGGCAGCTAAGGCAAACTTCCTGCTGACTTCTAGGCAAAACCTACATGTATCTGTACAGCTTAAGCGTATTCATCAGTACAGCAGACTGCCTCATAAAACCAAGCCCACATTCAGCCCCATATGAGCAGTATGAATAATTCCCTGTCTCTGTGCAAACTGGGAGGCAGTGACTCAGCTCATTTGCAGCCCCTGGCCTCTGCTCCATCTCGTCAGGCTTCTCTTTGACACTGCAATTGTGCTCGATTCCAGAGAGGCGTTAATGGCGCACCAGTGCCTGCACACCCAGCAGCACTGAGGAGAGCATGTGCCCGCCTGCCTGCCTTTAAGAGGCCCCTGTCCATCACAGCGCTGGCACACTAAACCTATTTCAGTGAAGTGCTTTTAAAGCAGGCTCCAGGGCTGGCGCCTCCACAATCGCCAGAGAACACTCATCAGCCGGGTGACAGAGGTGCATCTCTTATCGTCAGAGAAAGCCTATTGTCCAAGCGAGGGAGAGTACAGAAAGCAATTAGCCAGCATCCCCTTTGAATAATAATGCGAGCTCATTACCTATTACCAAAGCCAGTGAATTAGCTCATGTCTCTGGCATCAGGGCGTGAAATCCTCTCACCAGCTTATTTGCGTGTTTTAATTGCCCGAGCTTGCCTGACTAACAGATTTAGCTTTTATGCATGCGAAAAAGTAACAACTTTGAACTAATAAAACATAGATGATTGTTTAAAGGAGAGGCACCCTCTGAATCTATTAACAGGGAACACATTTGATTGTTGTGAGGGAGGTCTGGATGACTTGCTGAGTGCTTTCGTACCTAATGCAACCAGATTACACACAAAAGGTTTTAACTTCTAAAAGGTTGTTAGGCCTGCATAGAGGCCTTAATGCCAAAACTGCAGTGTGCTCCTGTCATTATAAGCTGCCGTTTGTAGGAGAAAATTCTTCCAACGTTAAATGTAAACATAAATTCTGAAGACGGAGTTTAAGCTTTGGCCACTCACAACTAAAAAGACAGATAACTACAGTAGATAATGAGTTTGAGTAAATGACTAATTATAGCAAACTCGGCATGTATTAGAACATAGAGCCTGCATTTAGATTGGTCACAGTCCTCAGTAAAGTTCTCATGTTGCTCACTCACCCTGTTGGCTGAAAGACTGCTCAAACACAGACTTGTAAAGGCTGCGGAACGAGGCACTGAGATCTTCGAAGTCAGAGAAGAGGAGTTGCTTGTCTCGCTCAGGGATGCTGTACTGGGGCTGGGGGGCCTGCTGCAGGCTCATAGACTGGGACACTGGCTCTGGGTGACTTGTCACCTGGAAGAACAACAAATGAACTAAATCAGCAGTGATATTAACACACAGTTGACTCTGTCAGAAAGATCAGAGAGCTGGAGCTTGGAGACAACAGTAATGACATGGAGCACACTTCACTGTCACAGTCTTCATGAACAGACTGCTCACTGGAGCCAAGGACTAGAAGAAGCAGGATGGAGATGTACTGGCCTTCTCACAAACTGTAAAACAAGGCTTATTACTAATAAAAAAAAAATCAGAAAAGATCTGAACATTTTCCTGGAAAAAATATCTGATATGCTTCTTAATCCTTACTAATCCTGTATTCAATAGCTTAGGACAAGTTGTTTTAACACAATTGTCAGTGAACCAAAACACAGGTGATCTGCAACCTATTTAAAATTAAGATCAATGCCAGGGCTTAGAGCAAAAACTATCAGGGGAAAAAAAGGAGAATATGTTGTCAAGCTGCTATGAATCTGAACTGGTACTAGCAAGGCCAACATAAACTTTATCACAATCTGTTTAGATAATGTCAGAGTAAACAGTGAAGACAGAGAGAGGGATACAAAGTTTCTGTTTATACTACATCAAGGCATCATGATAATGAAACCTTCTGTTAATATGGTGTTTCATACGGTAGCCAGGAATTAATTTCAAGGAGGGATGAGAAAATATGCTAAATAAAAAACACAGCATGATCTGTACAATTTTATGTGCAATAAGTGTGACACCCGCATACATTTTGAGTGGATGCCAGACAGTAGTAGAAGTATGATTTACCATCAGCCAATCTTGCCACATTAATAACTTTAACAGGAGCAGGAAATAAAATACTTTTGACAGTCTGCATGAAAATGATTCACATAACGTTTATATGGAAATTACATCTTACCTTAAAAAAAACAGAGCTACCAGAAAAATGCACCTTTGTTTGGTTAACCCTGCTTCTCACCATAGCGGCTGGTAGCTGTAGTGACCCCATCCATGTCCCCTGCCTGACTGCGCAGGGGACGTGGATCAGGTAGCGATGACACTGCCCAATCTGTACCACTTATGTGTTAAAGGTTTATGGCTCGGTTCAATCCACAGTGCACGCGCAAAAACATCACGCTATGAAACATGAATGCCTGTGGTAATAATGTAAAAATGCAAACCCTGCAATACAAATTATTCATAATATAAAAGGCACAATGTAAAATCTGCCTTGAAAAATGGGTTTAACATTTAACAAAGAGATTTTTTGCAACGAATTTTAAACCTGAAACCTCCACTGAAGCTATTTTATATATTAACATATGCAGAGTTATGCAACTCTAATTCAACTGCAAGAATGTTCAAGTAGAATTAGTCCATGTAGCCACATCTTCACATGCTCTTCACTATTTGATGACAGATGTCTGTCCTGTCTGCACTGTAACAGCTCCCCAAAATCTCTAAACTTGCTAGCATAGCCTTGCCAATTCTGCTAGTTAAAACTGATTAAAAGTAGGCAGCGTAGGCCACTGGCCAGCAAGTTGTAGGTTTACATGCCAGCACAGTCAAACAGAATATGTAAATACACGCAACAAAACATGTAAAACCACTCTCTACATGAAAATGTTTTTGCTATATGCCCAAACAAATGAAGGAAAGATTTTGTAAAGAAAAAAAAGAAAAAGAAAAAAAAAAAGCTTTTCCCAAACCTCTATACAGCAAACAGACACTTGTTAGATTCATGCAAAACGGACACTAGTAAGTGGGTTACATTTTATCAGACCCCTGATTTAGAATCAGCCAACATTCAGTGCAATGGAGAACAATGCAGAGAGAACGCAAGACTTGAAAAAGTGTTAAAGAATGGGAACGCAAGACAGGGAGATTGAGGGAGAGAGGGAATGAGCAGTGTTTGGTGTGCTGTAGTGAATCAATACTGAGAGCCTGACGTGAGGAGCACAGGGGCTTGGAGAGGGCTGCCACAAAGGAGGGGGTGTTTCTGGTGGGAGGACTTCAGAGGCAGCGTTTCTCTTTAGCTGGGTTCCAGCAGTATACAGGCTTCCTTTCATTCCCTTAACCCCCGACTCAGTGTGCCTCCATGCATGGGCTTCAGTACTCGCTACATCCATGCTGTGTGTATTCCGGGAACTCGGTGGAGGGGATCTACGGACTAACTAAAGAAATCTGCCTTCCCCTGCTCCTGCAAGACTACAAATTATTTATTTATTTATTTAGGCTCAGCTGTTGATATATTCTGATATACCATTGCTAGAAGAGTGTAAAAATTCTCCTTTAAGTATGTGTGCAGGGGGAACAAGAGGTTAGTGGTGTAGTGGTTAAGGGAATACAGCCTAGTCTTACTGGGGTGTAGCTGTGCACACTGCCCACACTGTTGAGATTGACTGAGGCCAGGCTCTGGTCAGACAGGCTGTTGTTAAGGCTGCTTCTAGGGCTATCACTTCCGTCTTGGTCTGGGTTGTATAACGCCACCTGAAAAAGAAAGACACACAATAATAATAATAATAATAATAATAATAATAAATGAAAGATGCCACCTGGCACCAACATGATCTAGACATGTAGCATAGATTCCAAGGACAGAGTGTAACAAAAGAAGCAAACAAACAGAAACTGATGGTTTCTGAGGTCCATGGCATGTAATCCCCTTGGCTCATTCCAACACCCCAGTCTGTTACATCAGAACAATATTGCCCCATGGTGGGTCTCATTTTCAAGGCTTATGACCAGGTGGAGACTCCGTCATCCCGGACAGTGAAGTAAAGATCTCCTGCAGTAAACGGCACAGCACTATCTGTGTCAGAAGCATCAGCTTGGCCAATATAAATTGGTCTGGGTCAGCTCACAAAAGATCCATGGCACTACAGAGAATCTAACCTTTACAAAACTATAAAAGTATAAATACAGTATATGGGGTTCTTTACATACTTCTGCACAGATGGTAATCCCTATTATCATTTGAAAAGCTTTACTCCAAATATTTGTTTGTTGGGGGAAAAGGGAGAGTAAATAAGGCATTGGAGAAATGAAATGTAAATGAACATAATGAGATCCTGAGAGAATAACTCTACATCAAGCTTCTTGTGTTAGAAAAGGATGAATAGAATTACAATAATACTGCTGCATCTCATGGCAGGCCCAGTCTGATGTTAAAACCACTCAGCAAAGCTCAGACATCTTTACAGCAACCAAAACAAACTGGGCACTGCGTACTACACAGGTCTACTCCTTTTGGGTCACTGGCAGTGTGTCAAAATAGCAAAATCAGTTTGCAACCACTGTACCAGCTTGAGCACAGCTGTTTTCTGTTAGGTTTCTTTCAGCATCAGGGATATGGCAACAGCCAGGCTTTTAAGCTTTCTGGCTTGATTAGAATGACAGAGAAAGAGAGAGAGAGAGAGAGAGAGAGAGACCGACAAGGAGAAAAAGAAAAAAAAAATCACTTCATAGTCTCTTACAGAGAATTCATTCAGCCGGAATGAATGTCTCCCAATCCTATTATTCACCTCGCTTCAAAAGAAAAACATAATAGATCCAGTCTGCATCATATGAAGGGGGAGGATTTAATGGCCTTATTTGCATACTACAACCTTCTTCTAAATGTGTGTGGGCCAGGCTCTAGTGTTCATTAAAACGACTAACCCACAGAGCCTGAGGAGCAGGGGATACAGACATGCAGAAACAGTCTTAATTATAATCAAATCCAGCATATCACACAAATATAAACGTTATGTGTAATTACGTCATAAAGTAAGCTTTTAGCCAGAAGCTTCCACCACAAGCAATTTTTACTCTTTTGTTATAAAACGTCAGTTTTCAAAAAGCTCCTTATACTGTGGTTTGCTAAAGACCCCAAAGTAGACGCCTATGCTGCAACAGGACATGGTAGGCACTCAGTCGGAAAAGCAGAATGAGCTGGGGCGGGGGGATTGTTGTCCACTACAAATATGGAGTGTTTGCCAGGGGAAAGGGAGTGTTAGGCCTATATTTAACCACGAATAAAAGTCAAAACCCAGTGGTATCTTTTACATGGTAGACTAATCTTCAGCATGAGACACAGATTACGAAAGCAAAGAGAAATCTGCCCAGGTGCCTTAAACAATGGTGCACAGCAGAGAGAAGATTCCCTCTGTCTGGGCTTTAAATAGAGGGGTGAAAGAAGAGTGTGTGGAGACAGCATATTTTTCAGTTTCAATTGAATGGTATTCATTCTTTTTCCATCTTGTGTATGTGTAATGAAAGTTACCAGCCTTTTTTCAGGATCAAAATGAGGACTAAAAAGCAGACGGCAGGCAGGGTGTGAGGTTGTGCTGAGTGACTGACGACTGGAATGAGTTGTGCTTTTGACGGCCTGCACTGGCAGGTGGGAAAACCAGAGAAAGAGAGAATTCCTGTGGTTTGGCACAAAGCGGAGAGAGAGGTGTGGCCTGCTCTGTTTACAGGCGTAATTAAAGTTAATTACAGCAATGTACTGCTGAATTCTTGATTCTGATTGGTCAGAAGGTGTTGCTTAATTTTCTATAACAGCAGCTCTGACAATATTGCTGGTTGTAATTCAAATCACAGATCTATATTAATGCACTCGTTCTAATATGTTATTATTTCTATAGCAACAGCTCATTCACAGAGACTTCTATGGTAGATGAACTACATAATCGTAGCCTAATAATAAATGGATTTAAAAAAAAAAAAAAAAAAAAAAAAAAAACATGCTGTTATTTAACAAGGGAAAAACAAGAATCACTGATATGGTGACGTTTCTGTAAAGAGATGTTTATTTAACATGTATGGAAGGAGCTTTCTGCCTTTATGATGGAGGACATTGCATTTTGTGGTTTCTCAGTGTGAAGATGCACTTTTTTGTCTTATTAACTTCAAGAGAAATTGAGGAAATTATGTTTGTAGCTGTTAAAAGTGATAACAGGAACTAAGCTTTTTGCTTGATGTCTCAACATTAAATGTAACTACAAACGAATGAAAAGTATGTTATTGTTTTAATAAATATAACTTTGTAATGGCAAATTGTTGTGGTATAAGAGGAAAGAGTCGGTAGTAGATGTAACTTTGCTTCGCGTCAAGCTGCATCACACCACCCTGTCAATTATCATTTTCCTATCACGGCATGTGTGGTGTGCTCCCTATCCGTTTGAGAGAAGAGTCACTTAAAACAGGTTAGAGAGCAACATAAGTGCTTTACCTTGGAATACAGTTACAGAAGCTGTGTGTGCGCGCAAGATGAATGGAGTACAGAACATATTCATAAAGAAGAGTTTCTGGGGCTGCCTCACAGGGATACGTGGGCACATACACTGCTTGGATTGCACTGGTGGCTACCTTGTTAGTCACAGTGTTGATTGCCAGTGTCGGAGAGGCACTTCCAGAAATGATGCAGTCCATTCCCAGGGAATCAGAATCCAGACTGTAGGGTGTGGAAGCCTGTAGAAAAAACAAAAATTGCCTTTAAAAACTAAAAAGAGCTTCAGCTCTTTTCAGAGCTGAGACTGAGAAGACCAATTTAACATTACCTGGGTGAATTAAAGTCAAGGCAAGAGCGCATGTGCTTACAGATAAATAAATAAAAATAAAAGTGATGTGTTCTTGTGAATAACAAGAGAGCAACACCTTTATTTAGGGCAAAATTGGAATTATTCTCAGATGAAATGAATAAGAGAAGTGCTCTTCATAGTCTGCTTCTGCTGAAGGAGATAACTCCAGCGTCTCCCAAACTGCTTATTATAAGAGGATTGCCTGGCAACAATGCGATTTTTAATTCATGATAAACATAAATGGGATTTCTGAAAAGTTAAAGTTAAAATTTTTAATGTCAGGGAATTTAATGAGACAGTGGCAATGAAAAAGACAAAGTGTGAAAATATGAGTGCATCTGCACGCACATTCAGATTCAGATAAATGCAAACACACACTCAAACACATGTAAGCATCCATGCGTGTACAAACACACATGCACAATACATATGCACACATAGATACACACAGATACACAGTTTCCTTCCCATTCTTTTCCCAAGATTGGGAGGGGGTCTATTTACAGGTTTTTGATCTTAGGACAACAAGAGCGTGCGTGTGTGTGTGTGGTCTAAGAATAGTGACTTAATGAACTTTTGTCTTAAGTCTGAGGTTAAGTTCTCTTTCTCTGAGTGTCTCCCAGCTGGACTCTCCACTTATTCACTATGCGCAGACGATGCAAGATGCCTCTAAGGCAACTTGATCTGCAAGCTGTGCTCCAAGCGTGGCCAAGCCATGCTTTACAGTGATTGTTGCTCATAAATAAGAGGCAACAATCTCCTGTTGCTCAAAATAAGAGGCAACAATCTCCAACAACCTCCAAAGCTGGGATCTCCATCTACAACAGCATTTCTCAACCACTGGTCCCACTTTTGGGGCGCAGCTCATTGTCTGCTGGGTCGCGAGATCTTTTCTGTCATGAATACAAATTATCAATTAGAACTGTATATTTGCAGTGTTTAGGGCAGCAGTGACCTCTATCGTCGAATCATGTTAATATCTCAAAGTTTACGTAAATGACCGTAAGTAAAAGGCTGATGTTAGCTGTTAGCTGTCCACTCATAGACCGCAATCAAGGTCTCTTTACATAGTGTTGCTCTTACGTGTATATACATACATATACATATTAAAGAAATCATGTAGTCAATTCAGAAAACCCTTTCTACTTCATAGGCAACAAAATGCGTTCACAAGTATATCAAGTATGGTTTTACTGTTACAGTGGGTGAAAAACCACAGTGTTTCGAGTGCGGTGAGGTTTTGGCCAACGAGTCAATGACGCCAACTTGAATGTCATCTTCAAAGACACCCTGAAGGCAAGTTACCTGGCTGCTGCTCATATCGCCCATGCTAAGAAAGCATTTAGTATTGGTGAAGAGCTAATTATCCCATGTGCTGTTCACTTGTGCAAGAATTGTGCAAGACCACTTGCCCAAATTATCAAACAAATTCTCAGATTATTTTCCTATTGACCCAAGAGCTGGAAATGCATGGATTCACGATCCTTTTTCAGTAGACCCCAGTGATGCAGATGTTGTACTTCCCATTCATTTGCAAATGCAGCTGGTGGAACTTGCATTTGATGGCAGCCTCCAGTTGGCATTTTGCAAACTATATCTGAGCTCCTTCTGGATACAAGGCAGAAACAAATACCCAGAGCTCGCAGTTTGCGCAACAAAGTTTCTTTTGCCATTTAGCGCCTCATATCTTTGCGAGTCAGTATTTTTCTTCAGTTTTCTGCTTTACTATGAATCGCCCCTTCCCCAATTTCACCACGTCTGGACATCATTTCAGAGAGACAGTGTCAAGCGTCAAATTAATGTGAGTAAATTTTTTTCTTTATAGTGTGCTTAATGTCTCAAAATGTTTGTGTATTTATGAAACTACTTGAGCTATAAATATTGGCCTATGAATATATTGCTATTGTCTGCTATATTATACGTTTATAAACAGAAACATATTAAATTAGTACTTATTAATTGACAGGTAGGCCATGGATAACGGTCATTCAAAAAAAGTGGGTCACAGGGGGCAAAAGGTTGAGAAACCCTGATCTACAAGATAAGCCAAAACCACAAGAGGAAGTTTATAAAAGGCTAATCACATACCTTTTATAGGCAAGCCTTTCGTGTCAATTTGGTATCACTTGCATGTTTGATATAAGGAGGTAATTGTAGATATGGCTCTGATTAGCACTGAATCCCCTGTTAGACTTGGTGTCCAGCTAGTGTGATAATGTTGGCAATGTTTTTGTCACCAGCCCTATAATTAATCTAAAATAATTTAATCTAAAATAACAGTATTTTCTCCTCATATCAATGGCTAATTATTAACCCAGGTAACTGAATAAGCTCCAAACATATGACTACATAAAATTAACTATCTATAACCAATACACAAATCAACCAAGCCTGCTAATTTAATGAGTAATACACATTTTCTGTTGCAGAATTGTTCGCTTTTCCATTCATTTTTTTTAAAAATGAATATCAAATAAATGCAAAGGCTATACACTAATGTTGACTTCACAGAATTCATATACAGAAAAGAAAAAAAAAAAAAAAAAACTATGTAAAGCACCATAAATTACCATAAAATCACTGAGTAAGGGGAAAACGGCAAATATGAATAATGGCTTGCACAAATATAGTACAAACTTAGTGTTTTTTACTTTCTACCAAAGTGTAGTGAATTTGAAAATAATAATTTAATGGGTTTACATCCAAATATGGGTTAACGGTGCAGGAATTACATCATTTTACACACCAATCAGCCATAACATTAAAACCACTGGTTGGTGAAGTGAATAACATTGATTATCTCTTTACAATGGCACCTGTCAAGGGGTGGGATATGTTAGGCAGCAAGTGAACAGTCAGTTCTCAAAGTTGATGTGTTGGAAGCAGGAAAAATGGGCAAGCATAAGGATCTGAGTGACTCTGACAAGGACCAAATTGTGAAGGCTAGACGACTGGATCAGAGCATCTCCAAAACAGCAGGTTTTGTCTGGTGTTCCCTGTATGCAGTGGTTAGTACCTACCAAAATGGTCCATGGAAGGACAACCGATGAAGCAGCGACAGGGTCATGGGCGCCCAAGGCTCACTGATGCATGTGGGTAGCAAAGGTTAGCCCATCTAGTCTAATCCCACAGAAGCTACTGTAGCACAAATTGCTGAAAAAGTTAATGCTGGCTATGATAGAAAGGTGTCGCAGCTTGCTGCATATGGGGACTGGCCGCAGACTGGTCAGAGTACCCATGCTGACCCCTATCCACCACTGAAAGCACCTACAATGGGCAAGTGAGCATCAGAACTAGACCATGGAGCAATGGAAGATGGTGGCCTGGTCTGATGAATCATGTTTTCTTTAACACTACGTGGACAGCCGAACTCGTGCATCACTTAATTGGGGAAGAGATGGCACCAGGATGCAGTATGGGAAGAAGGCAAGCTGGCAGAGGCAGTGTGTGGCCTCTTTTGGCAGGATAATGTGCCCTGCCACACTGTGAAAATTGTTCAGGAATGGTTTGAGGAACATGACAAAGAGTTCAAGGTGTTGACTTAGCCTCCAAATTCCCCAGACCTCAGTCCAATCAAGCAGCTGTGGGATGTGCTGGACAAAAAAGTACGATCCAAGGAGGCCCCACCTCGCAACTTACAGGACTTAAAGGAGCTACTCTCGGTGCCAGTTACCACAGCACACCTTCAGAGGTCTTGTGGAGTCCATGCCTCGAGAGCTCAGAGCTGTTTTGGTGGCACAAGGGGGATCTACACAATATTAGGCAGGTGGTTTTAATGTTCTGGCTGATCGGTGTATACACTCACTGTCCACTTTATTAGGAACAGCTGTACAATTGCACATTCATGCAGTTATCTAACCAGCCAGCAAGGTGGCAGCACTGCAATGCAAAACAAATCATGCAGGTAGAGGTCAAGAGCTTCAGTTAATGTTCACATCAAACACAAGAATGGGGAAAAAATGTAATTTCTCTGACTTTAACTGTGGCACGGATGCTGGTGCCAGATGGGCTGGTTTGAGTATTTCATGAACTGCTGATCTCCTGAGAATTTCACGCACAAGTCTCTAGAGTTCACATAGAATTGTGCAAAAAACAAAAACAAAAGTTGTGTGTGGAGGGTCTGCAGTTTGAAACACCATGTTGATGAAAGAGAATAGAGGAGAACGACCAGACGGGTCTGAGGTGACCGGAAGTCTATAGTGACTCATAAGCACTCTTTCCAACCATGCTGAGCAGAAAAGCATCTCAGCATGCACAACACATCAAACCTTGAAGTGGATGAGCTACAATAGCAGAAGATCACATCAGGTTCCACTTCTGTCAGCCAAGAACAAGAATCCGAGGCTATCATGGGCATATCTTTCCTGGCACCACAAACCAATCTGGCCATTTTCCTCTGACCTCCCTTTCAACCCACAGAACTGTCGCTCACTCTGTTTTTTTTATTTTTATTTTTTCCTTCTTTTGTCACACCATTCTGTTGTGTGAAATTCCCAGGAGCAGTTTCTGAAATACTCAAATCAGTCCATCTGGCACCAACAACTATGTGTGCCTGTGTGCGTATAATATATATATATATATATATACACATATACATACATACATACACACACACACACACACACACACACACACACACACACAGTCGGGTCCGAAAGTATTTGGACAATGACAGTTTTTGTGATTTTGCCTATAACACCACCACAATGGATATGAAATAAAACAATCAAGATGTGATCGAAGTGTAGACTTTCAGCTTTATTTTAAGAGGTTCCACAAAAATATGGCATTTACCATTTAGGAATTACAGCCATTTTAAGCAAAGTACCTCCATTTTTAGGGGCTCAAAGGTATTTGGGCAATTGACTGACAAAAAGTTAATTGACCAGGTGCAGTCCATTCCCTCGTTACTTCAAGACAAATGAAGCAGATAAAAGGTCTGGAGTTGATATCAGGTATTGAGTTGGCATTTGGCAGCTGTTCGACTGGAGTGACCAATATGAAGTCCAGGGGGATCTCAATGCAAGTGAAAGAGGCCATCATTAGACTGAAAAAAAACATAAATCTATAAGAGAGATAGCAAAAACCTTAGGTGTGGCCAAATCAACAGTTGGGTACATTCTTAAAAAGAAAGAAAGCACTGGTGAGCTCAACAACATCAAAAGGCCTGGAAGACAACAGAAGACAGTTAAAGTGGATGATCGCAGAATCCTTTCCTTGGTGAAGAAAAACCCCTTCACAACATCAACAGAAGTCAAGAACACTCTGGAGAAGGTAGGCGTATCATTGTCAAAAACTACAATCAAGAGACGCCTTCATGAATGTAAATACAGAGGGTTTACAACAAGGTGCAAACTACTGGTAACATTCAAGAACAGGAAAGCCAGATTAGACTTTGCCAGAAAACATCTAAAAAAGCCTCCCATGTTCTGGAATAAGATTCTTTGGACTGATGAAACCAAGATTAACTTGTACCAGAATGATGGGAAGAGAAAACTATGGTGAAAGAAAGGAACAGCTCATGATTCAAAGTAGATCACATCATGTGTCAAACATGGTGGAGACAGTGTTATGGCATGGGCATGTATGGCTGCCAATGGAAAGGGCTCACTGGTGTTTATTGATGATGTGACTGCTGACAAAAGTAGCGAGATGAATTCTGAGGTGTATAGGGCTCTACTCTCTGCTCACATTCAGCCAAATGCTACAAAACTGATAGGACGCCACTTCACAGTGCAGGTGGATAATGACCCTAAACATACTGCGAAAGCAACTTAAGACTTTTTGAAGGCAAAGAAATGGAATATTCTTCAATGGCCAAGTCAGTCGCCTGATCTCAACCCAATAGAGCATGCTTTACACTTACTGAAGACAAGACTGAAGGCAGAAAGACCCACAAACAAGCAGCAGCTGAAGGTGGCTGCAGTGAAGGTCTGGCAAAGCATCTCCAGGGAGGAAACTACTTCTGGTTGGAGTTCTCATTGGTTGAGTTCGCTCGCTGCTGCTGGGGGTGGCCCCATATGGACGGCCTGAAGAACTGTTTGGATTGCTGAGGATGGTGCCACCTGGGGGCTGTGGTGATGGCTTGGGGATCGCATATGGGGAGCTGTACTGTAATGGCTTGGACTGTGATTGCTGTGGTGGCTTTGGGGCTGCAGTTGCCATGAGCAGCTTCATACTCAGGACTCCATCAGTGGACAGTTGATAGATTTTAACCAACCGGACTTCTTGTAGAAACTGTGATGAATTTATTGGTTACACAATTGCACTATTTGTCCTTATAGTACACAATAATAGAAGGGATTTATTTATAATCGCACTATCCGTTGCACCCAGATGAGGATGGCTTCCCTTTGGAGCCTGGTTCCTCTCAAGGTTTCTTCCTCATATCATCTCAGGGAGTTTTTCCTTGCCACCGTCGCCACTGGCTTGCTCATTAGGGATAAATTCACAGTGATAAATTGAAATATTTACAATATATTTTTTGTGAATCCATTTATTTCTGTAAAGCTGCTTTGTGACAATGTCCATTGTTAAAAGCGCTATACAAATAGAATTGAATTGAACTGACGGCAAAGGATTTTCATCCAAGTATTATATA
>CM040994.1:10425362-10445922 GCA_022985145.1 Pangasius djambal
TATATATATATATATATACACACACACACACACACACACACAGTAGATATAAAAAGTCCACACACTCCTGTTAAAATGGCAGGTTTTCATAGTGTAAAAAAAAAAAATTAAACCAAGATAAATCGTATCAGAACTTTTTTCACCCTCAGTGTGAAATTACAATGTAAATTCAAAATAATTAAGTGAAAAATTATCAGAAACATTTTAGGGAAAAATAAGAAAAATAAAACTTACAATAACCTGGTTGCATAAGTGTGCACAACCCTAAATTAGTACTTAGTTGAAGCACCTTTTCATGTTATGACACCACTCAGTCTTTTTGGGTAAGAGTCTATCAGTGTCGCACATCTTGACTTGGCAATATTTTCTCACTCTTTCTTGCAAAAACTTTCTAGATCCATCAGATTGTAAGGGCATCTACTGTGCACAGCCTGCTTCAGGTCACTTCACAGATTTTTAGTTGGATTCAGGTCTAGGCTTTGGCTAGATCATTTTTAAAAAAATGGTGAATTTGGTGAAGCCATTCCTTTGTTGATGTGGATGTGTGCTTTGGGTCATTGTCATGCTGAAAGGTGAAATTCCGATTTCGTCTTCAGCTTACTAGCAGACACCTGAAGGTTTTCGCACTAAAATCGACTGGTATTTGTAGCTATTCATGACTCCCTCCACCTTGATAAAAGCCCAGTTCTGGCTGAAGAAAAACAGCCTTACAGCATGATGCTGCCACCACCATGCTGCACCGTGGGTATGGTATTCTTTTGGTGATGTGCTTTTTTTTTCTTTTATCTTGGATATTTTTGGTGAGAAAGGGCTTCTACCTACAAGATAGCCCAGGCATGTGAAGAATATGAAAGATTGTTGTCACATGCAGAGAGTAATCAGTACTTGGCAGATATTCCTGCAGATCCTTTAATGTTGTCGTAGGTCTCTTGGCAGCCTCCCTGTTAAGTTTTTGTCTTGTCCTTTAATAAATTTTGGAGGGATGTCCTGTTCTTGGTGATGTCACTGTGGTACTCCATTTTCTCCACTTGTTGATGGCCTTTATGGTGTTGCATGGTACTAACGTTTTGAAATTTTTTTGTACCTCTCTCCTGATCGATACCTTTCAATAGTGGGACCCTGCAAGCTCTTTGCAGACTGTGGCTTCTGAAGTCAGATGAAGCCAGAAAGATATGAAGAAAAGTCTACAGATTTACAGATTTTCATTTTTCCCTAAAATGTTTCTGATTCTTTTTCATTTAATTTTTACACATTGCAATTTCACTTTGAGTGTGGAAAAAGTTCTGACATGATTTATCTTGGTTTCATTTTTTTACATCATAAATTATAACAGGGGTGTGTAGACTTTTTTATATCCACTATATGTGTGTGTGTGTGTATGTATATACAGTGTGTGTGTGTGTGTGTGTGTGTGTGTGTGTGTGTGTGTGTGTATATATATATATATATATATATATACACACACACACACATACACACACACACACAAACAGCAAAATGTCTTTTTGATTTATGTTAAAAGAGGGTATAAACCCTGCCTTGTTTGTAAAGAAAAACAAAAACGGTTTTAACAAAGGTGGAATGGCTCATGTGTCTCTGATCAAACTCATGTTAGTCTGTTCTGTTCTGGACTAGTGCCTGTTGTGGAAACTCAGCTAGGTGAGATTTAGTTGTGACTACACTGAAAGAAAACTGGGTTTAAAAAAAAAAGTTTCAGCAATTTAAACATGACAGTAATTGTTAGATTAGTCATAAATTCAAAAACCAATAGCTTAATTGATGATAAAAATATTACTTCTGGTTCAAAGGCTGATGTGCTCTGATGCAGACATTCAGATACAGTTTACCTCTGTGCTATTCTGGATGCTTGCAAGCTGCCTTTTTATGTAACTGCATTCATCATTGTGGCTTCACCTTATCATGCAGAAGGAGGTTTGACTTATTAATAAATCATGCTCCAAGCAGCCATAACATTCATGGTATTCTCTCTCTCTCACACACACACACACACACACACACACACACACACACACACACACACACACACACACACACACACACACACACACACACACACACACACACTCACCCGTTCTCCAGACCGTGGCCTCTTCTTGGGCCGGGTGGGCAACGTGTCCTCCTTTGGATTTGTATCGATCGCCCAGTACGAACCCTATAAACAAAAACAAGAATTTCGGTATTAGCCCCAAACCGTGGTGGAGTACAGTAAGCGCATTCTGAAACAGTTCCCTTATTCCAAGCATTCACAACTTTGATACAAACAGTAAAAAGTTCACACAGAAAAGTTTTTTTTACAGAGCAAGATGACAATCAGAGAGGTTTAACAGTCAGACACACACACGCGTGCACACACACCAGAGGAGGGCTTCAAGAATCAGTTATTGGATTGTTTTCCACTCAAGTGCTGTCCATCATGTAAAGTTTTTCAGCCCATCAAAGTTTTAGTGAACTCATTTGTAAGCCCATCATGTCAGGAAGACATTTATGGAGCTGTATGTCTGGAACGTTGAGCATGGTCTTTCTCTCCATCTTCACTCTCTCTCTTTCTCCTGGTCTTCTCCTGAGCCTTGGCTGAGACAGGTAAAATGCTAAGGCCCATCTGAACCCTCATTCCTCGGCCTCTGCTTTATTGATTGCTCCAGCTCAGGACCAGACACAGAAATGTTGGGTTTCTGGTCAGGTCTGCTCCCAGATAATCAGGCAGAGAATAGCACACCTCAGTTTGGGGTTGCACGTATCCAAACACCCAAGACCCTGACTGAATAATTTATCTTTGCACTCTTGCTGTTTAATTTATTTTTCAATAGTGCTGCTCATCCACAAAAGCTAAAGGCAACAACAGCTCAAAAAGCTGGTCAAAAAGAAATACCTTACCCTGAGGCTTGGGTTTTGTTTTTAAATATTTTATATTACATGTGATAAAATCTCAATTGTCAGGAGATGGCAAGATCAGGACCTTTGAAATTACTTATTGGCAACTATATTTCAGACTTCATAGTTATAATATCTATGGCACTTCATATGTTAATTCCAAACTGTGAACAAACATATCTATTTAGGATTACTTGTATAGTTCCAATACAGCTCTTTAAGTATCCATGCAGTGTCCTACAGAGAAACATGCAAATGTCACTGTGGTTTAATCCCAGGAAAAGTACTCTTTAATGCAGTTTATTTCTAATGCCTGCTCAATATGTTTAACCTATTTTTAAGGTATGATAACAGCTTAAGAACAATCCCTTGAATCACAGGCTTCAGATGCTCAGAACCCACATGGCCTTGAAATGTCCTTCATGGACATAATCAGCAGATTGCAGTAAATGGCTCAATGAGAACCTGGGCCGTTATAAACATCCATCAAACAGCAAACTAAACAATTAGGCAACCAAATGTGTAAAAATTTACGGTCAAATGCTGATTGGTCAACCAATGTCAGAAAAGCAGGGCAAAACAGCAGCACTCCTAATGTGTTAATTAAACATTTAGCAGACTAATTTCCAGTGAGGCGTTCTTGATGAAAATGCCATTAAACAACTGCGACTAATGAAAAGAAAATGTCTGCAAAGTACTGGGTAATACCAACGTACCAGTCACAAACAGGTATAGTGCACAACAAAACTGTAACAATCCTCAAAAAATAAGGGAAAAATAATCCAGTAAAATAACTCTCAAAAAGCCATGCCAACAACAATTAATGTTACAAACAGGAAGTTAGGTGCAATTATACACCAAGATGATTAAATTAGCAGAATAACTCAGCATCAATTCATCGACACTGAGACATAACCTCATCATTCACTCTTAATCCTTCTTCTAGCAACAGCTTTGAAACCATAGCTTATAGGGAGAAAAGCACTTTACTGTTACTGCTTTCATTAAAGTGCTGAGGTATAACGACCGTAAGTTGTGAAGGACGGCTCACGGTAAGAGAGAACGAGTGGCAATCAGTTACACTTGCAACACACAGACACTCAGAGTGAAGGAAATACAGGATGCATAGCAATGGTTTTAATTAGCTGCAAAATCTTATGTGAACGTCCTTAGGATGAGTTTCTGCCTAGATCCATGGAACCAATTTTATGTTTTTTTTGAAATACCTTTTTTCCCCTCTGCATTTTGGCCTAGTGTTTGTTTGGATGGAAATTTTTGAAAACATTGGTAAAAACTATTTCAAAAACAATCGTATGTGTGTGGCTGTGGCCTGAGAGTAGGCAGGAAAGAGCACACAAATATACTAAAACAAATATACTAAAAATTTACAATAAATGATTATTGATAAAGTGATTATACAATTAGCTATACAATATATACAGTTAGGTCTGGAAGTATTTGGACAATGACAGAGTTTTTGTGATTTTGCCTTTATACACCACCAAATAAAACAATCAAGATGTGATTGAAGTGTAGACTTTCAGCTTTATTTTTTAGAGGTTCCACAAAAATATGGCATTTACCATTTAGGAATTACAGCCATTTTAATAAAGTACCTCCATTTTCAGGGGCTCAAAGGTATTTGCACAAAGTGACATAATTGTAAATATAACCATGATTTTAATACTTGGATGAAAATCCTTTGCAGTCAATGACTGCCTGAAGTCTGGAGCCCATGTTCTCAAAACTCAAATTCTGAGTTTCCTCCCTGGAGATACCTTCACTGCAGCCACCTTCAGTTGCTGCTTGTTTGTGGGTCTTTCTGCCTTCAGTCTTGTCTTCAGTAAGTGAAAAGCAGCTCTGTTGGGTTGAGATCAGGCGACTGACTTGGCCATTGAAAAATATTCCATTTCTTTGCCTTCAAAAAGTCTTGAGTTGCTTTCGCAGTATGTTTAGGGTCATTATCCACCTGCACTGTGAAGCGGCGTCCTATCAGTTTTGCAGCATTTGGCTGAATGTGAGCAGAGAGTAGAGCCCTATACACCTCAGAATTCATCTCGCTACTTCTGTCAGAAGTCACATTATCAATAAACACCAGTGAGCCCGTTCCATTGGCAGCCATACATGCCCATGCCATAGCACTGCCTCCACCATGTTTGACACATGATGTGGTATGCTTTGGATCATGAGCTGTTCCTTTCTTTCACCATACTTTTCTCTTCCCGTCATTCTGGTACAAGTTAATCTTGGTTTCATCGGTCCAAAGAATCTTATTCCAGAACATGGGAGGCTTTTTTAGATGTTTTCTGGCTTTCCTGTTCTTGAATGTTACCAGTGCTTTGCACCTTGTTGTAAACCCTCTGTATTTGCATTCATGAAGGCGTCTCTTGATTGTAGATTTTGACAATGATACGCCTACCTTCTCCAGAGTATTCTTGACTTCTGTTGATGTTCTTAAGGGATTTTTCTTCACCAAGGAAAGGATTCTGTGATCATCCACTTTAGTTGTCTTCCATGGTCTTCCAGGCCTTTCGATGTTGTTGAGCTCACCAGTGCTTTCTTTCTTTTTAAGAATGTACCCAACTGTTGATTTGGCCACACCTAAGGTTTTTGCTATCTCTCTTATAGATTTATGTTGTTTTTTCAGCCTAATGATTGCATTGAGATCTCCTTGGACTTCATATTGGTAGCTCCAGTTGAACAGCTGCCAAATGCCAACTCAATACCTGATATCAACTCCAGACCTTTTATCTGCTTCATTTGTCTTGAAGTAACGAGGGAATGGACTGCACCTGGTCAATTAACTTCTTGTCAGTCAATTGTCCAAATACCTTTGAGCCCCTGAAAATGGAAGTACTTTGCTTAAAATGGCTGTAATTCCTAAATGTCTTCTTAATCTTGATTGTTTTATTTCAAACCCATTGTGGTGGTGTATAAAGGCAAAATCACAAAAACTGTCATTGTCCAAATACTTCTGGACCTGTGTGTGTGTGTGTGTGTGTGTGTGTGTATATATATATATATATATATATATATATATATATATATATATATATATATATATATATATATATATATATATATATACATACCTGTGATACAATCCATAAATGCTATTCAAAAGTTTAAACCAATATAAAGGAAAAACATAGCCTTCTTAACATGATAGATGGCTCCTACTGCCTGTGCAACCTTCAAACACTTCATGCTTATTAATGGAAAAAATAAACAAAAAAAATAAATAAACCCGCCAAGATAAACAGGCAGCACTTTGCAGAGATCCGAGCTGGGAGCAAAGAAAGGTTCAAATATCACTTCAGAGATATGGAATTGGTACAGGTTTGAAAAGTCAGATGAACAAGTTTATATAAAATATAATGCTGCATTATACCCTAAGCAGGGATGCACCGATATGGAAATTTTTGGCCGATATCGATAACTCGTTATATTTGGAAGCAAGGCTCAACATACTCACAGGGCTTACGTCGGAACTCCATACGTCAGTAGTAAAATTTAGCAGTTACATTTTTGCTCAAAGGCGTATGGATAGGTGTTGCTACTTCATTGTATAAAGCAGGGAGCGAAACGTCAGCGGAGTACCATTGGCTAGGGAGGGAGTAGCGAGGTTCAATAAATTCAATTAGCCGAAGAAATCCATGGTCCTCAACAATGCTGAAAGGTTGGTCATCAAGCACAATCATTTCCATAACTTTGCATGTGATAGCTTTTGCTTTGGCACTGTCCTTGTGGAATTTCCTTGGACTGGAACTGTTTGTTGTACTGGCTTAATGTTGGTAATGGGTACCGCTTTTGTTTGGCAGTGACATTTGTCTAATAATCTTTATAAATTTCAGGGTGGCAAAATTTCAGATGACTTATTAAATTTAGTTGCATTGAAGTTTTTTTGTTCTGCTGCCTCCTTGCATAACATCATACTGGCAGGTGCTGCAATTCTGATGCCCTGTTTTTTCACCGTGAAAAACTCCAACAGTCAGCATTGAGTCCTCTCTCTAGCATAAACTCTTCTAAAGCGTGCGTAGCCTGCTGCGTGTCATGTTGTGCTAAAGGCACCAACCAATACCCACATGGCTAGCCGGCACGCATCTGGAGTGGTTCAACTGGAGGAAATAATCCATAATTTAGCAACCTAATTTTCTTAACGGACCAATAACTATAATATTAAAAATTAATATTTCTCGGACGATAACGATATGGCCGCCAATATATCATGCATCCCTTATCCTAAGCGGTAATTTACCAGTTGGAATTATGTAATTTCCGACCTCAGCACATTCACAACAGATGAAGTGGGAAACTGGATGCCCCTATGTTCATATTTTGTTAGCAACATGCTAGGCAGCTAATTCGGTCAGAGTTTTAGATTTAACAAACAAATATGTCAGTAATATCTCTGATGCTGTGTGCAACCGTGTCACTCTGTAAACGGGGAAGGAACTCAGAGTTGAGAAGATTAGATTAGATTCAACTTTGTCATTGTGCAGAGTACAATGTACAAATACAGAGGCAATGAAATGCAGTTAGCATGTATCCAGAAGTGCAAACAGCAATATGTCTATGGCTTTTTTTATATGTAGTGCCATCTATAGCAAATAGTGCAAACAATGTTTTTTTTTTTTTTTTTTAAATATCCTTTCTTTAAGTATCCATTATTTAAAAGATCCATTGTTTGCACTATTTTCTATAGCTGGTGCTGTTACTATATTTGCACATTTACATTTTCCAAAGTCCATTCTAATAAAATAAATAAATACTTAAACTATACACTATAAACAGACTACATAATGTTTCAATTGCATTAAGTAAGACCAGAAAAAAACTGAAATCAAGATTTTTTATTATTATTTTTTTTTTACAATATCGCCCAGCCCTAGTCAACACTGACATTTTACCTCTGAACCGTTTTGTTTAAAAATGATCCAGTCATCTATCCTGTTTCAGTGCGGTCAAAGTACAGTGCATGATTGATATCCCTCATCCTGAACAGCCATGTTTTTAAACGAGGACACACTGGAGCAAATACGATTCTATCTGTGCAAATAATGTTCATGGATTAACTGCAGAATTACAGCAACTTCTTGCAGCCTGCATGGATATTGTGATACGGTGCATCATCTTTTCTGCCCATCTCTTTGAAAGCCATGCTTCTGTTACTATCTCAAGCAAGCAGCAGGCTCCATATTCCTATCACATTACAATATTGATGGAACATATCAGGAAGGCCCTGGTCGGCTTTGAAGTTTTTCTTCAGGGGAAAGGGAGAGGCAAATTCCAAATTGAACATATGAGATGCAAGCTTGCCGGCTGTGCGTTTGCCATTGAATCCATAAAGCAATAGATTATTTCATATTTAGTGAAGCAGCTCACAGGAGTGTCAGTATCAGAGGATTAGAGCAAAACATGAAATTAACATTCAGGCCTCAACTTCTGACATGCCTCAGTACTGCTCTTTAAGCCTCACTGCCTGGTCTGAGGTAGTTCACACTCTCTGGATGAGGATTGGAGCCAGGAAAAGGTTGAGTAAAATATGTGTTCCAGTTAAGGTTTAAACAGCAATTCAAGAACAATCTCACTGATACAACCGTAATAAACATGTCTACTTGCCTACCTCACATTGGTTCTTACAGCAGTGACAGTATTCTCCAGAGTGAGATTTCCAGGATTTAATACTGGGAGGACATGCTGCTTGGCTCCTCCTGGTGACTTATCTTGATGGCGATAGTAATTTTGAAAGGTTATGAACTACATTAGGGATGGATTTTTAAGCATCTTTTCTAGCTGGCTTATTGTCAGGGGTTAATTAGGAAGGATGAGGGGAGCATTAATTATTTCTTAGTTGCCAACAATGTGGGAACAGGATGTGTTCTCAACATTATCATTGTGATTAAAACAAGTTTTCAAAACAAATTCAATGGGTGGCCAAAAGTCTTTTTTAGTATTACTTTGTTATTTTTGTCATCAAACTGAAAAAATATCTCTCTAGCAAAGACACATGATGAACACATTGCTTTACCTTGATTGAACAAATCTATTTCAAATTTTTTGAAATGAAAGCATTTTTTATAAAGCATTATTAAACTGTATTACACCAGCAGTATTATTACCATTAAGTCATATTATGAGTTAGATTTTCTTCAAAACGGTATGGGTGCTCAAGTTGGCTTATTATTCACATAAACCAGCTCTGAGCTCTCCCTACTCCTAAATCTAACCCCTGCTTACTAACTAGCTAACACAGAATGAAGCAGTGACATGTTCAGTGTATGTGTAGGCTGGGTTTTGTAGTAACTTCTGAAATTCTGCCAAAGCGCTGACAGATGCACTTTGGCACCACAGAACACTAAATAACACACTAAATGCTAGCTTTATGCCAACCACTCCTTTAGTCAACATATACATTTAAGAAAGTCTCAGTTTCAAAAACAATGTTAATGGGCTTCAAAAACAATGTTATATTAGCCACATGACACACTGCAGCAGGAAATAAGCAGCAGTGTTTCCAGAAAGCCCAGAGAAGAAAAGTAATTTTCCCCCACATCATCTCCTTTCTTATTACCACAGATCCAAATACCTCCATCAACGGCAACAGCTAAAGTGTAATTTACAATATCTACATTCTTTAATCACTGTATCTTCACCAGTCGGTGCTCCTGTGGCCGTATTTACAGGACTGTACTCGCTGTGAGCTCAAGCCTGTTTGCTGGCTGCAGAATTTTTCACTTATTCTTCCACAAGGTACCAAGATGAAATGCTTTCTGCTTGACCACCGCAGAGCTTTTCTCCATCACTGCAAATGTGCTCTGTCACTCTTCTCTAAACATAAGTATTTCTTATATGACTGAATCTGCAGTCTACACTCACTGGAAAAAAGACACAGCAGGATATAAAGCTAAAGTGGACATTATTAAAACCAAGCACCATAGAAATTTTAGCTACACTGAAAAGTGCAAGCAAGAGACAACGAAGAAAACAAATGAGGCAAGAGAGAGCTTACCTTTCCTGGGTCATCTTTGGACCGAGGCACTTTGAGAAAACACTTGTTCAATGAAAGATTGTGCCGTATAGAATTCTGCAGGAGAGAGAGAAAGAAATAAGTCTGTGTTATACAATACAGCATCATAATAGGACCCATATAGTGTATATCACACACACACACACACACACGCACGCACACACACGCACGCACACGCACACGCACGCACACACACGCACACACACGCACACACACACAGAGAGAGAGAGGGAGAGAGCACCCATTCCATATCCAATAAATGTATTTAAACACACGCACTTGTAATGACACAAGCATTTATGAAAATATATATATATGGCAAATACATTTTTGTATAAACAAAAAAACATCACTATTTGCCAATTGCAATAAATCCACCAGAAACAACAGAATCCCATGTTATTAAATCGTCAATGCTGTCAGAATACCAACAGATTTCTAAGTTTAAAATAAAAAATAAATAAATAAAATAAATAAATAAACAAACGTACAGGCGGAACGTTTAATGTAAAAAAGGGGAAACATGAAACCGTACAAAATACAGTACAGTACAACAAAGCATCATCTCTCTACATACATTATGTTTATATTAATTGTGATATTTATAATTTATTTTATAAATAAAAGATTGTTAAACTGGCACAAGTTTTAGATGGATGAAAAGAGCTCCGGCAGCGGGCAAATAAACCTGCTGTGTGGAAACAAATCACAGTAACATGTGAATGCAATGACGACCGTCCATAAATGCATCCGCTAATTTACAGAAAGCTCCAACAATAAACATTAGCATTCTACAGCTGCCAGAATGGACACGCCTCATAGTTGCCTCATGCTACAAACCTGCTTTATGCAGCAATGCAAGCCAAGAGCAAGTTATCTGTGCTAAGAAGAAAGACTCACAAAGATCAGTTCTATACATAAAGTGTATTTCTCCTCATGAAGAGAGCAAGGAGAGAGCACCTTGAAGGGCAGAGAACACACAACAAATATATAATATAATTTCTCTCTCACATTTTATATTATATATATATATATATATATACACACACACATATATATACATACATATATACATATACACATACACACACACACACACACATACATACATACACACATTAAAGAACTTTAATTCAGAAGGCAAGTTAAAAATGCCTGTGATTGTGATTAAGCTTGCATAATTTTACATTATACTATGTCTCTAAAGCAGAAGATAACAAAAGCACAAGCCAATATGCTAGCTGATACTGACAAGTAGGGGTGTAATGACACACAAACTTCAAATATGGTACGATACAATCAGGTGGTGAATGTAGGAGCACTTTGGAGAAGTGTGTTTCTTTTTCAGATGAGGGAGTGAGTGCTTGATTAAGTTGAAATGTTTATTTCATCTTACGTAATGTCTTAATGCACAGGGTCATGCTGGAACATGTCTGGGCCTATTAGTTCCAGCAATGGGAAAGACATTCTATACAATTGGGCATTTCTAACTTTGTAGCAACAGTTTGAGGAAGAAACACATAAGGGTGTGATGGTCCAAACTTTTGGCCATACAGTGTAAGCATGCAAAGATGATGGGACAAAATTTCACCTTTGTTCAATCAACTGGCTTTGACATTTTGTCTTGTTTTTATTAGCTGAAAAAAGTAATACATTTAGTCATATATTTTGAGTAGAAGGATACCTGATTGTTTATCGTTAGGATTTCATCACAGAGAAAATGGCATTGGGCAACATTTTTCATCTTAGTTTTCATCAAGAAAATAAACAGTGGAGATGCTGTAATTTTTTTCATCTTTGCAGAACTGGTTCTTTGTGTGTGTCATATAATAAGACAGCATGTATTTATGAAAGCATATATTTACTTTTGCCTTTGCCTCTGTAGTTTTGTTTTCAGACTTTTTAAGGCAGAAGTACATTGGTGGTGCAGTGCGAGTAATAAACAGGAACATACAGCACAGCAGGATGGCTGCTCACTGCTTATTCAGCCCTGTGATGTGGGCAAAGGCCTTGCATTTCCATCCTCAGCTGTTTGCAACCTGTGCTGATGGCTTCTTTAACAAATATAATGGAAACTAATTGTTACCTGAGCTGTTCAGGCAAGGTTATCAGAGTGCATATACTCAGCCATGAAAGCAATTTTTCCCTCAACACACAAAAAAGTCTTAATGTCCAGACCTCACTACAGGGTTCTACCAGAGAGGGGAAATGTTCAGAGCGGAGGGTAGTGTGAAGGCTCCGAGTTGCTGCATTAACTAATTCAGACAATGTGCTCTGCAGGGGGGAGCAGACTAGTCAGTCTCAGACAGAGACTGTGCTGCGCAGTGGGGTGTAACCTCTCTGCCACTCCTCACAGCAGTGGAGCCGTCCTCCACCACACCGCTGTGCCCGCCGCTCACAGTGAGCCTACTGGCAGATAGCGCTCCCGCCTGTGGAGGCCACTGGGCCGATCCAAGCTCTTCAGTCCTGGTGTCGATCGACCCATGCGAGCCAAAAGGACAGGCTGGGTCACTCGGCCCAGGGAACCAAAGCCGTCCCACCACCTACACCAAATCTAGCCTGACATCCTCACTCCGCAAAACAGGAACTTACCAAGACCTCTATCATTAGAGATTATTCAAGAGGTTACTAAATGATCACAGGTAAGACAGGCCTTCTAATAACCTTATTGTAGTAAACGTACAGTCAGGTCCATAAATATTGGGACATCGACAATTCTAACATTTTTGGCTCTATACACCACCACAATGGATTTCAAATGAAACGAACAAGATGTGCTTTAACTGCAGACTGTCAGCTATAATTTGAGGGTATTTACATCCAAATCAGGTGAACGGTGTAGGAATTACAACAGTTTGCATATGTGCCTCCCACTTGTTAAGGGACCAAAAGTAATGGGACAGAATAATAATCATAAATCAAACTTTCACTTTTTTAATACTTGGTTGCAAATCCTTTGCAGCCAATTACAGCCTGAAGTCTGGAACGCATAGACATCACCAGACGCTGGGTTTCATCCCTGGTGATGCTCTGCCAGGCCTCTACTGCAACTGAGAACCAGTTCCATTGGCAGTTCCAGGCCGTCCAAGCAAATTCTCCCCAAGAGCAGACCGCAAGATGCTTAAAGAAGTCTCCAAAAACCCTAAAATATCATCACGAGGCCAAGACACAAGGAACAGTTCAAATCTTGGCAAAAATACTAGTCAGTTCCAATTGTTCTCTACTGGTTAGGGAATTTAGCACATTGCCAGGCTCTGTTTGTGATGGGTGGGAAAATTCTAAGCTTAGTGTTTTCACCTGGGTGATGAAAGGGAAAGAGCAGAGCTCTATTAACCATTAGTGACATGCCATCTGCTGACCTAGAAAACACCAACCAAGGTCTCTCCTATACCAACCTGAACACGCAGGGCCTGGGAGTAACGCTGTTTTAAGTGGAGTGTGACGGACTGGAGCTGGAGGATAATCCACTTACAGAGCGTAGAGCATTCATCACCCTTAGCCTTAGATAAGGAGTTTTTGACTGACTGAGAGAAGCTGGAAATGATAAGGAGCCCAGATGTAGAAGCTCCCTTTAGGTGTAGTAGGAGTGATGTGCTGCTCGCTACCTGCACACAAATGTTCTTGCCCTCTCATCTAAACAAGTGGAAATACAGGCTAAACTCATTTCCATGGTAATCACCCACGACTGCTCTGCCTACACCAAAGCTGAGCAAAACTGCATAGCACCTAGCACAAGACCAACAAAAGGCACAAGTGAGCAGGTCAATGTGTGTGTTTCAGTACTCAGTGGCATGGGAGATAACATCATTAACTCAAGCAAGGCCAAAAAACAAGATGACACTTTGGGGAACAGATTAATTTGGTGTTTAAATTAAGCTCATATTTCAGGTAACCACATTCATGCATGTATAGTACAGACTTCTAATAACACACAGGGTAAGGAATAAACCAAAAGAGAAAAAACCACTAATGAAATACATGCAATGAGTGATATTTTGATGTAAAAACAGTACTGTAGAGGTTTATTTAAAAGCTTTTTAACATTCATTCAACAACAGCAGTGGCCAGTATGACAAAAATGTCATAATTCTCAAAGACATTTCTACTATAAACAATATCATATCATGACATACAAGTTTGCTCACACACTGCCAGCTACAAAAAAAAACAGTTCCGAGAATTATATAAAATCTACAAAAATAAATGTACTTTAAAAAAATATTTTTATTTATAAAAAATATTTAACACTGAAAATGAGGAAAAGAATCTATATTAAAAAATTTACATTAGAATTTTATGTACAAACATTAAAATCAGCTGCTTCCAGTCAGTTTGTAATTAACTTTATTAAGTTAATAAATAAAAAGATACCACATTATCCTTGCTACCTCATAAAACTGTACTGTGACAATGTGTCACAATATTTATTTATTTTTTGCCATATCACCCAGGCGTTTTAATAATTAACCCTCAGTAATCACTTAACCTCTTCTGGTCACAGCTGTGAAGGCACAAGCGCTTATCCCAGGAACACTAGGCATAAGACAGCACTACATTCTGCATGAGACACAAACGTGTTGCAGGTTATTACACACACAAGCAATTTAGAGTAGCCCCTCCTCCTACAAGCGAGTTTTCAGGAGGTGGGAGAAAAATGAAGAACCCAGGGGAAACCCAGGCAGACACTGGAAGAACACGGAGACCTCTGCGCTAACAGCAGTTGAGGAGAGTAACCTATTTTTTTCCACAAAACATGCAGACTGTGTTCATGACCACGGCACATAATATAGCTTTTTAAATCCATTGTGTGGCTTGTGCCAATCAGCAACCTTCTGTGTTGTAAGCTCTTCTGTTTTTTTTTTTTAATCCATGATCATGGATGACAAGGAGGTTTCTATTTATAATCCCTGTCAATAATTATGAGAGGTGTTTCAGAGAAAGTACTTCTCTTTCATTAAAAAAAAAAAAAAAAAAAATACTACTTTTTTACTGTAATGGAATGTAATTTATCTAACTGTTCAAGTGGAACCTTTGTATTATTGTGTAAAGTTTATTTTATACATTTTATATTTAATAGTATTTTTTATCATTTTATATATTATTATACATACACACACACACACACACTGCTCAAAAAAAATTAAAGGAACACTTTTTAATCAGAGTATAGCATCAAGTCAATTAAACTTCTGGACATTGATCTGGTCAGTAGCAGAGGGGGTTGTTAATCAGTTTCAGCTGCATTGGTGTTAATGAAATTAACAACAGGTGCAGTAGATGGGCAACAATGAGACGACCCCCAAAACAGGAATGATTTTACAGGTGGAGGCCACTGACATCTTTTTGACCAGGGTCAGTGTCACTACTGGTAGCATGAGGCGATACCTGGACCCTACAGAGGTTGCACAGGCAGTCCAACTCCTCCGGGATGGCACTGCGTCTCCAAGGAGGAGATTCCAGGAGACAGGCAGTTATTCTAGGAGAGCTGGACAGGGCCGTAGAAGGTCCTTAACCCATCAGCAGGACCGGTATCTGCTCCTTTGTGCAAGGAGGAACAGGATAAGCACTGCCAAAGCCCTACAAAATGACCTCCAGCAGGCCACTGGTGTGAATATCTCTGACCAAACAATCAGAAACAGACTTCATAACGGTGGCCACATATATATATATATATATATATATATATATATATATATATATATATATATATATATATATATATATATATATATATATATATATAGAGAGAGAGAGAGAGAGAGAGAGAGAGAGAGAGAGAGGACCATTCTGTTGAAGGGCAAATCACTCTGGAGTATTCCTGAACGCATTTACGCTTAAATAATCATAAAATTATAAGTTATAGCTATTCATGCTTGAGTGGTTTCAAGAAAAATTCCACGCAATAGAGAGCAGTTTACCAGCTAACAAACATTCAGTGACTTTGACTCATGATTGACTATACAATGAAATATTCAACAATTCTCTACTGTGTTCACAGACTAAAGGCAAAAGTGTGTCCCTGACAGTTACAGAGACAGTGAAGAAACTTAGAACATATTTTCAACTTAATCTTTAGAACTGTGTGTTTTTTGTTTTTTTTTAACACATATACTCTATTTAAATCTTTCATGGAAAACATTTTCAAAAATACTGCCCATAAGTGAGTTCTTATTTAAAAAAAAAAATAAATAAATAAAAAAATAAAAAAAATAATAAAAAAAAAAACCCTCATTCACTGAGAATGGCCTTCATCGCCACTGGTGGTTTTGTGCCATAGATAACCTCCAAAATTTCCTTCAACTAATCCACTCTGGACTGAACTGAATTTTTTTTTTTTGCTGTGTTCAAGGCCAGAACACTTATTTCACTGCGGCATTTAAAGAGAGCCCTTTTATAAATGTAAGCATTTACTTGAAGCTTTAAAAGGTGCAAGAAAGCTGGGTGCAACAGCTTTCCATTCAAATCAGTCCAGAAAGCATACATAAGTAAATAAATATCCAAAAAAACAAAAATTCTAAAGAACGCCAATGCTCTGAGAAAATATTCTCCGTCTAAGACCAGACAGGGCACAAATGTCTTTAATGTGACTTTTCCATCTATTTCAAACTGGCAAAGTCCAAAGTTGCATATTACCTGTGCAAGGTTATATCATGTCATTAAAACTGGAGGCATGTCACTGACGAAGTGGAGGAACCCTGCACGCTAGACAGCCATATGCAAACCGGCCAACCCCGAAGAAGAAGAATGCAGAAACCATTTTCAGTGTAGTTCTTTCACAAATCATTCGTGTAAGGTAGAAACAGTGGTATGTATATATACAGGGTTTTAAGG
Source organism: Pangasius djambal (assembly GCA_022985145.1). Taxonomy (NCBI): domain Eukaryota; kingdom Metazoa; phylum Chordata; class Actinopteri; order Siluriformes; family Pangasiidae; genus Pangasius; species Pangasius djambal. Next base: position 10,442,116 of record CM040994.1, read on the forward strand.
TAACTACCAGTTTACGTCCTTTCTTCCTATTCTAGGAAAGAGGTCACGTACAGTAATTAATAAGAAAGAAGACTGAAGACTAGTCTGTTTGTGTAGCAGCATACTCTCATGTAAATGCAGAAAGACTGGTCCCAAAACCTTTATGCAGTCACACTCCAAAATAGTGAAAAGCCTTCCCAGAAAAGTGGAGGTTATTTTGACAGGAAAGGGGATCTAAATCTGGAATGGGATGTTGAAAAATCACATTATATCCACAAACTTTTGGCCATATAGTGTATTATAACATAAAATCCATCTATCCCACTTTCTCCTACACAGATCTAGCCAAACTTTTTTTTTTTTTTTTCAATTAACTGATATGCCGTATCATGTTACAAGGATAAGCATTATGTTGGTTCACATGAAGCAAAAGTGACCACTAGCAGACTATCGCATTCCACACCCCTGATTCTTCTGTGAGCTGCCTTTGCTGTAAGGTGAATGTTACTTGTATTTGTTCTGACTGCTGCTTTAGCTGAAAAAAGCAAAAAAAAGTGTAGTTTACAGTTGTCTTTCATATCCCTTTAGCAAGGGGTTTATCATAGCATGCCATGTCTAAACTGTAAATGCTGGCACTTCCCAGCATTCTCCCAAAAAACCAGTTACATGCTTTGTGCCAGATGAACAACGTGGGAAAACCACCACACCCCTACATAGACTTACCGCCCACTTTAATTGGAACACCTGTACATTTATGCAATTATCCAATCAGCAAATCATGTGGCCGCAGCACAATGCATAAAATCATACACATAAAGGTCAAGAGCTTCAGTTAATGTTCACATCAAACATCAGAATGGGGAGAAAGTGTGATCTCTTGGGGCCAGATAGGCTGGTTTGAGTATTACAGCAACTGCTGATCATCTGGGATTTTCACGCACATCAGTCTCAAAAATGTGTGAAAAACAAAAAAAACACTGAGTCAGTGACCGTTCTGTGGGTGGAAATGCCTTGTTGATAAAAGAAAATGGCCAGATTGGTTCAAGCTGCTCATATAATAGTAACTCATAATCACTCTTTACAACAGTGGCGAGCAGAAAAGCATCTCAGCATGCACAAAAGGACCTTGAGGTGGCTGGGCTACAACAGCAGACCACACTGAGTTCCACTCCTGTCAGCCAAGAATCTGAGGCTATCAAGGGCACAGACTCACCCAAACTGTACAGTTGAGGATTTTTCCACTCTTCAACTGTTTCAGCCTGCAGACCCTCCACACACAGGATGCTTTCTGTTTTTCACACCATTCTGTGGTAACCCTAGAGCCTGATGTGTATGAAAATCCCAGGAGATCAGTAGTTTGGCAACAACAAGCATACCATGGTTAAAGTCACAGAGATCACATTTTTCTCCCGTTCTGATGTTTGATGTGAACTTTAACTGAAGCTCTTGACCCGCATCTGCATGATTTTATGCATTGTGCTGCTGCCACGTGATTGGATAACTGCATAAATGCTCAGGTGTACAGGTGTTCCTATTAAAGTGAACAGTGAGTGTATATCACTATTTCAAATGTGTGAACTTGAAATCAGGTGCTATTGATTGGAGCATTGTTAGAAAATGTCTTGGAGGAACCTGTCTTATTTAAACCTCAGATATGAACCTGTGGTATCATACCGAGAACAAAAGAGCTCTTAGACCTTCAGAAAGTAGCTTGTAGATGCCTATGAGAGGAAAGGGTTTCAGAAGATTTAAAAAATATTGGAAAATCAATCAATCATTCCACTGTCCAGACGATTATCTTCAAGTGGAGAAGATTTAAAACCACTGCCAACTTGTCCAGGCCAGGCCGTCCCAGCACATTTAACCCAAGAGCAGACTAAGATGCTAAAAGAAGTCTCTAAGAACCCCAGAATTTCATCATAGCAGGTAGCTCTCATCACTGATAATGACAAAGTGTGTGCCTCTGCCATTAGATAGAAACTGCACAAATTTGACCTACATGGGAGGTGTGCCAGGAGGAAGCCTTTGCGGTCTAAAAAGAACATCAGGACAAGAATATCTTCGCAAGGACCAGGCATAACGTGCTATGGACAGACAAGTCAAAGAGAGTTGTATGGTCACAGCACCAGAAGCCATGTTTGGCAAAAACCAAAGACAGTATTTGATCAGAAAAGACTCATACCATCTGTACAGCATGGTGGTGAAAGTGTTATGGTTTGGGGCTGCTTTGCTGCCTCAGGGTGTGGCCAAACTGCAATCACAGAATCAACTACGAATTTTCTTTCATCCCAGAGAGTGCTTGAGGAGAATATGAGGCCGTGTGTCAAAAAAAGTTGAAGCTGAAGAAGTGGACACTCCAAAATGATAATGATCCCAAACATACAAGTAAATTCACCAAGGAATGGGTCAAAAGGAAGAAATGGAGAGTTATGGAATAGCCTAGTCAAAGCCCAGATGTGAATCCCTGGGGGTTTTGGAACAGGATGCACAGTTGAAAAAAAATCTGCATGGAGGAGTGGGCAAAATTTTTTCCCAGCAGATTTCAGACACTGGTAGACAGTTACAGGAAACAGCTACATAAAGTTGTTTCTGCCAAAGGGGGCAATACCAGTTACTGAAGGCAGGGGTGTGATTACTTTTTCAACACACACAGAGAGACATCTCAGGGTTTTTTTTTTTTTTTTTTTTTTTAAATCAATACATACTATTCTACTGAAGTTCAAATACTGATGTGTCCACATATGTCAAAATAATTTTGTAGGGCAGCTGGCCTTGCAAAAACAGATTTTGAAAACAAAGACCATCACACACTTGTTTGTTAGAAAATTTCACTACGTGATTAGGAAAAAACATAGTATCATACATGTAAGTTCCATCATGAAATACTGGCAGTGGACAAAACCTTAAAAATCTTAAAGGAATCCTTCTACTACATGACAAAGATGGATGTAATATACAGTATCTCCACAGGCGTGTTTATACCTTTATATGCACTTGCTGATTTTGTTTCACAAAATCGTCCTCCATCTCTGCAGTCCACAGCTATAAAAATCAAGCATGTTTGGAAAAAACCGAAGCTACTCACATCTTTCAATGATAATGAATAAATATCATTGTGTTGTAAAAGTTGGTCCCAAAGCCCTGGCTTTCATCTCAAATAATGTAGATCAGAGTCGGTAAATTATCTCTAGAACGGACCAGTTTTCCTTAAAACACTGAATAATTGTTTACATCTCAACAGGGTTGTTAAGGTGTCACCGTACGTCATGGTGTATGGTCAGATGGTTACACAACCATTGACCTTTTATTTAAAATTACAGATTAAAATGCATTTCCATTTTTCTCCTTGCAGCTACTCTCTTTCTTCTCTTAATGACAGTGATTAATAGTGACAATGTGAGAGATTTTAAGGAAATTCTGTTCTCAAAAATATCACTCCAGGAAGCACTCTTCAAATGCCTCCCGCCAAAACAAAAATAACACCAAGTAATGGCTGAGTTTAAAATGCAGAACAATAAGCTATATACGACATTTAAAAGGACCTGTCAGAGAAATGAGGGTCTGAAGTGGCACAGCTTCTTATTACAGGTAAAGCCTAAGTTCATGTTATGGTCATGTGGCCAACTAATCATATATACACTATATTACCAAAAGTATTCGGTCACCCATCCAAATGATCAGAATCAGGTGTCCTAATCACTTGGCCTGGCCACAGGTGTATAAAATCAAGCACTTAGGCATGCAGACTGTTTTTACAAACATTTGTGAAAGAATGGGCCGCTCTCAGGAGCTCAGTGAATTCCAGCGTGGAACTGTCATAGGATGCCA
>CM040994.1:10448202-10492493 GCA_022985145.1 Pangasius djambal
AATATTGATTTTTTTAAAGGCTGATGGTGATATGGGGAAAAAAAAAAAAAAAAAAAGGACCATTTTGACTATTTGCCAAAAATAGTCAGATCATCGCATGTTTTATCCATTGCACAAAACATGGCTATGATCTAAATCAAGCATAGAAAGCATACTATTCTGCAGGTTTCTCATTTTCAAAGGCATATGCTACACTGATGTACCAATCAGCACAATCTATATGAAGGCTCCAAAATAATCATTCATCAATAGCTAAAGCTGATCCTTTACTGTCTGAGGCTTCAGATGACCATTAATTAACTCTTCAATTTATTCACCTGTATCAGAGTTAATGAAAGGAGCTACACACCCACCCACAATGCCATTGAGACAATGGTTTCCTTTTCAACAGAATATCAAAAGAAAAATAAACAAAAACAAAAAAAATAAACTGGTTGGTGTAATTTGTATTCAGTTTGCCACTGATTTAAATGGCAGTCAAAGCATCCTATACAGTCTATTAGCAAAGTTAATGCAGAGCTGTCAAGCACAATGACCCATAAATAATACATTGCAGCGGTGATGAGAGGCCAGATACCCTTCTGCTCCCGCTCTTCCCTGGACACACACTCTAGCTCCTCTACACAGCCACATTAATGGTCTAATTTAGAGGCAATTAGTTGGTGGTGAAAGGCTATGGCCTTGTTCAAGCTGACCCTGATAAGGACAATGCTGGTCACGGCATCTTCTCTCTCAGTCCAGACCCAACACAGCCACACAGCACAGTCTACTGTTATTACACAGTCTTACACAGTCAGGTACAGTGCACTGCAGAGTATTACCCAGTCTTGTAAAGAACTGTGCTCTATCCACAGAGCAGCAAATGACTGCAGCGCTGTGATTTCTGACACTGGTTTCTGGGCACTCAGTAACCAGGCGGTGGCACTCTCTCTTCATCCAGAGACGGGTGACCCCTGTAAGGACACTGGGACTCAATCTTGGGTTTCACTCCTGGAATGCACCCTTACACTGCAAAGGCTAACCAGAGAAATGTGCATCATGCCACACAAGAGCCAGAAGATTGCAGAAATGAGAGTTTTTGGTTAAGCAAAGAAAAACAGCAATATGGGGCATTTGACTCATGTTCAGCTGCTACAGCCAAATAAAATTACTGCCAGCTCGTTAGGCTTTAAAATCCTCACATTCCCTGGCAGAAATGCAGACAAACCTTAGTCACTTAAAAGCCAGACAGTCAAATGCACAGAAGATCAGCGGCCTTTCTGGTGTGGGAACTCAGCATGGAGTACGGGCCGTGCATCTGCACAGGTCTCCTAAAACCATGTCAGAGACGCAGCATTTTAAAGCTTACAGTAATAATAATACATATTTAAATACAGCACTCCTCAAGTATTTAGCACACTATGTCACAAGCAAAAGTGCTAAAATATTTAACAAGAATAAACCTATTAAATAAAACTCAGGCACTAATGTCAAAAACAACATCATAAAGCTAAAGAGCCATTAAAATGTAAATGGACAAAATAAAACTGGCAAAATAAAAACCATTAAAATGATGCAAATTGACAAAAAAAAATGATCATGATAAAAGATGAAAATGATAATCAGATAAGAAAGTAAACTATGCACTGGACCAGGACAAGAAAAACAATTTAAACAAAAAAAAATTAAAAAAGAAAAAGGTAAAAGTGAGTAAGCCTACATCCATACCATAATAACTGCTAAGCATGTGCTCTAATAAAAAGCACATTTTTAATTTTAAATAAATAAATAAATAAATAAATAAATAAATAAGGGATTTGCGTGGGGGAAAAGCCTTCACATGGTGAAACTATGACATTTTCTATTAAAGGAAGTTCCAAACACGTTCAGTTTTCCTGAACTAAAATGCTTCTCTTTTAAAGTTTCAAGTATAAATAAAACATGAACGGACATGCTATTATATTAAACATTCGAGGGCCATTAGCAAGCTGAAACAGATTTTATTCTTCTTATATAATTTTTTTATTTATTGAAGACTTTTATCCATTCATAGCTATGTTTAATGTTCTGGAAAGTCCACAAAACAAGTTCCTTTTATCAGTTACATTACAAATGTTAAATTCATTCCCTCACCAGACATTTAAAGAAGTTAAAGGAATAATTCACCCAAAAATGAAAATTTTGTCATCGATTACAATGACTTTCGTTCATTTTTCAAACACAAATGAAGATATTTTTAATGACACCTGGGAGATTTCTGTCCCTCCATCGACAGTCCATGTAATCAAAACGTTCCAAAGCTCCAAAAAGTTCATAAAGGCATTGTAAAAGTAATCCATGTGACTCCAGTGGTTTAATCCCAATTTTATGAAGCAATACGAACGCTGTGTGCTCACAAAAAATAAAAAATAAATAAAATAAAATTAAGTCTTTATTCCCAAACTAGCTTCACTTCCACACGGATCTGCAATGCGCGTTCACGGGAGAACCACGACGTGTGTGTGTTGTGCTGACGTGAGAGCGGACGTTCTGGCGATACAGCCGGACCCGGAAGCACTGCACTGTTTACAGCAGAGGAAGAGGGATGCTGTACGCAAGCTTTGTTCGTTACATTCGAAGTTAATCTTGCTTTAGGTCTTGTTTTATTTTTCAAAATGGTGCAGAACCTTGAGAAACTTCCTCTGCTGTATAAACAGTGCAGCGCATCCGGGTCTGACTGTATCGCGAGAACGTCCGCTCTCGCATCAACACAACATGCACACGCTGTGGATCTCTAGTGAACGTGTGTCAGAGATCTGTAATAATGTCCTATTATTAAATATTTATTTAATGTTTTATAATAGCAGATTTTTTTTTTTACCAGATTATTGGACTTCATTATATATACACATGCTATAAACTAGATTTTGAGTCGTCAATGGCACTGTTGTCATATTTATATTATTTCAGTTGTAATTATCTTAGCCTGATTTAATATTATCCTGAGATGAAAGGCTTCAGCAACCAAACATGGGTCTAACTAAGATTTGGAACCAAAACTACTTAAGGAAAAAATAACATTAGTGATGCTTCATCAAAGATTACAATGAAAAACAAGGAATTAGTCACATCAGTCTCTTTAGCCTCATCTCTTGAGGTAAATGCCACTGCATTTGATAAAAAAGGAGCTTCAGCGCTGCCTGATCTGGATATGGAGAAACATTCAAACGTCACAACTTCGCTGCACATCTCTACAGTGTTAACAACAGTGCAGCTGCATCGCTGACCATTCGTCAAACGCTATTTACTGTTTCTGTTTCACTACAGCATGACATTCTCTACATGAGGAAAGCGCACACAGAGCTTTACATCCTTACTTACCTAACATGATCTCTGCAGGCAGAGGGCCTAGACAATACCCAAAGTAAATAAAAATATTTAGAAATTGCTTGGGTGAGATATATTTAGGTTTTATTTAAGTAGAAATATCAAATTTTTTATTTTTTTTTTTATAGGCAGTAAAACTCAATTCTGGTCCCATTTTTGTCTGTTCGCTAGAATTCAGCCACAGTGAGGCCTCACAAAGGACACATTTGTATTTAACTTATTCATCAAAGAATGTCTCAAGCCCTATTTAAATCTCTGTGAGAATTTTATATATTTATCTTAATTTTTATTTATTTTTGGCAGATTTTTTTTATTAAATCATTAAATTGAAGCATGTTATTTTTGTTTAATTCTTGACAGAATATTTGAGCTCTTCAAAAGACTGTTAAAGTCTAAGAGCTCTTCAAAAGATTGTTAAAGAGGCAGGACTCATACTTTATAACAGTGAAGTGTGTACGTACACACACACACACACACACACACACACACACACACACACACACACACACACACTAGTCAGGAAGATTACTCCATAACTAGGCAACGTTTTTAAAAGAAAAAATAAGTGGAAAGTTGTTGTTTTTGTTCACTCTAAGCACAGCATACAAATGTTGCCCACCTTCATCCAGCGGGGACACACACACAGAGCCCAACCAACGTTGAGAGGATTTAAGTGAGCAGATTCAGAGTTACAGGCTGAGTCCAAGGACCAGATCTATTTATTGAATGCAGACATTCATCGTGGCTCACCATCTCTCTCAAGACTAAATCACAGCACCAACGCAAGGCCAAGCCCAGGCCTCTTCTGCCTCAATGAATGCAGAGACAGCTGTTTAACTCAAATCAGCAGTTACTGACTTCTTTATCTTAACACTTTATTATTATTATTATTATTATTAATATGCACTACACCACAGCACTGTTGAATCTTCTGTAATGGCAGCTCTGTTTTATAAAATACATAATTTTTTTTTTTTTTTTAAACCCACAAATGATGGGTTTATACTCTTTTTATACACTTTGTAACAGTCACAGGAAAGTCTTCAGGACAAGTTTACACTTTCTGGCTTCTCTCCAACATGACAAGCTGCTTTCTTTTTTTTTTTTTTAAAAAAAGAAAGAAAAAAGAGGCTGGTGGGCAAAGACTATTTTTAGCTGATATAATGCTATTTTTAGCTGATAACAGGAACTACCTTATTTCATGGATGTTCAATAACATTAAATGTAATTATAAACAGGTAAAAAGCATGACTTGTTCATTAATAAATTAAAAGCTATAATCATTGGAAAATCACTGTGGTATAAGAGGAATAAAAACTTGGGGCTGTAATGTTACAGGACTTCGCACTGGGCCTCATCACACTAACATGACATGGACCATTTTCCTATGGCACGGCCTGTCATGTGCTATTCCTTACTTAATCATTTGCACGAAGAGCCAAAACCATAAATTAAAAAAATTAAAAAAAACAAGACATCAGCTAGAAAACAATACACAAATCAAATCATATCCATACTGAACAACTCCATTACAAAATCCATCACTGCACTGGCACAATTTCTGTCGTTTTCAGTACAGTAGCTAATGACACTTCTGACTGCGTGTTGTCTAAAATTATAAACTAAAATTATAAAATTATAAACTTATAAAAATAAGAAATCTGTGGACCGTTAACACACGTTCGAAAGGGGACTTCGAAAAACATCTGTATTTCAAACACCCCAAATTTAAGAGAAAATCATAAGCATCACTTAAGGGAGGTGATGATCTCAGTCTGCCTATAAGAGCGCAAATCTGGAAAAACATACACCACTTCTGCATTTCACATCTTGTTCAGAGTTATGACCCGAAGATATAAATACTGCGCAGGTAACTTTTAGTGAACTGCAAAATAGCCTTGTACAACGCAGTGACTGTGAGTTAAGTGAGGTAAACTTCTTATAAGTGGACTGACACACCACCCAATGAGTGAATCTGCACTAACAGCATGCATGATTACTAAACTCTGTAGAGAATTATCATTCAGGTCTCTGTTGAGTCCTGTAAGTAAGCATTCTGCTTCAAAAAAGTACAGTTCATTCACAACACTGTTAATGCCGCAAGCTAGGCTACTTACAATGATCATTTTGTTCCTAGATAATTCAATATTTTTAAAACGTGACAGCCAGTGCCATGAAAACACCATCAACAGACCACTGTCAGGTGAACAAGGCCCTAAGCAAGCCAAAATATACAGGGCTCTACATGGCTTCCTTGAGTCAACTAGTCAGTTTTGAAAATACATACCTTATAAACACAGAACTAGTAATGAAAAGATATAATGACTACCAAATTTTCACTAAATTTACTAATTTAATTGAAACAATATTATTTATTCAGTACAGTATTATGCTACATGAATATGAAACCTAACCGTAGTAGAATGTCAATGGTTAAATCTTTTAACATGCACCAGGACACAAGAACCATTTTTACACAATTATTTAAAAAAATAAAAATAGAAATACACTTGATCACTCAAATACCAGTCCAAAACTATAAGCCTATGACACACTTATGACCATCATACTATAGACAGACAGACACTCTTTACTGATGCCCAAGGGGAAATGAAATGACTAACAATTGGACTCACATTCTTTATAACCACACTGTTAAATTGATTACGATGGATTCCTTTTTATGGGGACCACAAAGGGGACTAGAGGTACGAAAGAGGTAAAGAAAGCATAAAAATTATATTACAGTGAAATAAAACAGCCGAACAGTGCAGCCACCACATCAGCTTGACGATGTCAGCTCCTCAGTCAGTGCACAGCAAGCTGGTAACTCTGCCAAGCATACCTGGCACACAGCAGCGCTCTGTGACCACCTACTCTGAGTGAGTGAACGGGTGTCGGGGCACGAGTGGGATGGGGCAAGGTGAGGCTGGTGGGCGGCCGAGCGGCAGGAGCTTCCTGCCTCATGAGCCCGTCTCGCAGCGGGATCAAACTGGCTGCTGCGTGAATCACACCACTCCCACCACCAACACAGCCACTTCTGCTACCACAATTAAAAGCAATCTGGAGAGAGAGAACGAGAGAGACTGCAGTGCTAAAAATATTCAACAAACCTCAACACTTAATAATTGTGCAGCAGATTTCAAATGACTATCTGATGTTCTGTGAAGTGACCACATTTTCAGATGCTAAATGAAAAAGCAAATGGGCTAACTCTAAATATGTACTGTATCTCACCCATTTTTTCCCCCCATTATCAGCAGAGCGTTTAAAAATCCAAATGCTTTCTTAACAGTGTAAAGATGATCCAGACTGGAGGAACAGATGGGGGAAATAGGAGAGATTTTTACATCCTGAGAATAAAGCTGGGGCTGAGAGATAGGAGAAACCACAATACTCTCACCTGAACTGCTGCAGACATTTAAATAACGGCAACGACTTGACTTTTCCATTACTTATGAGCAGGAACACTATCTCCAAAGTAAATAATGCCCAGAGGGTGTGCAGCAGCTCCCCAAATCACTAAATAGAAAAATAGCTAAATGCCCCAGGCTCCCATTCCTCTGCTGGCTGGCCAATGGTGGAAGTAACCTTTGATCAGTTTTGGGTTCTGGCTATTTGCATTCCATAATGAGATCAAAAAGCTCAGTCCAACGTCTTACTGAAGCCACCGCTTCAAAACTGCAGCAGATTCAGGCTCAGTAACAGCATTTATCCTTTAACCTGAGCTGAAAGGTCAGTGTAAGCAGCAATAGCAGTGATGATTGTTGGGCACCTGCATTCTTCTCCTTTCTTCCTCCCGTTTTGCTGCTGAGAAATACACCTAATAGTAACTACCACCTCACGCTCATTAAACATTTCAAGCATTCTGCAAACAGGCAAAGAAATATTTAGGATTTCCTTCGGCATCTCATATTTGCAGAAAACTGTTGCTGAGAGTTCCTTTTTTTTGATTATCAGTGCTGGACAATTCATGAGGCCAAGACTGGGACTACTGCAGGTGTGACTGACCCAAAACTCTTGTCAGCAATTACGGCGTTGCAGATACTCAAGGAAAATGATGCTTCATAGTCCCGTGGAGCGGCAACCATGTTAATGGCATCATCTGCAGGCACCCACACATGCCACAGCTTCACATTTGCAGACAGCATGATTAGATCTGACTTGTGCTACAGATATATCTGCAAAAGTGTTTTATATAGAAGGTTAAATTTTTTGAGGATAATGCCTTTAACTGAGGTTGAGCTGCATGAGTACACACAGGGCCACATAGACACTTGGAGGAAAAAACATAACTCATGTTATGGAAACCTGAGGCCAGGTAACGTTAAACTCATTAGGAAAGGCCACCACAAGGCCCAAATTCTGTCAAACTCATAAGATTAGATACTGAATTCCTGCTAAGCATCTGCTAAACATTAAATATCTCATCAGCAATGTGTGGAGATGACTGGTAAGGGAGAATCTGTTAACCTGAGAGCAGCCAAATTAATCTCATTTACACTCTCATTCAGGAAGACTGCAGCAACATGTCTCACACATAATCAATGCAATCAACAGGGGCTGACAAAAACGAGTCTCATTCATTTTTCATTCATTTTGCTACACAGACAGGGAAAATACAAGCTTGCCTTTTGTCTTGAGGCCTGTATGTCATTCTGTATAAAAACAGATGATGGCACTGTGCTCTTTTTTTTTTTTTTTAATCTGAATACATCAAAATGAATTCTGCTGCTTAGGCCATATTAATGCACAAGTAATTTTCAATCACATAAGAAGCTCTTTTTAAAGCCATTTAAAAACAGCCCATTTCATTCTTTGGTTTGGCTTGTTGATGCAGATCTTGCACCAGTGGCAACCTAGAGCTCTGCAGAACCCTGACTCATAAGACTGATGAATCTTAGACCCACAATCTTTTGCAAACAGCTCTGAAGCACTTAAGAGGCTGCAATAAAGACTGATCTAAGGAATCTACTTGCAAGCTAGAGTATATCCTCAAATACTGTAATAATAATTTTTGACCTTGATGAATTATCTTTTCTTATTGACACTGCTTATTGATATCTCTTAAAAGTGTTGGCTAAAGGAGTTCTATTGAGATGATTAAATGAGTTGCTGCCATCCAGATTAGCCCAGTCTCATCTCTCTAGCATAGACTACATTATCATAGAGAACAGACGTGTGCGTGCGCTGGGTTGTAAATTCCTGCTGCCGACATCTCCAGGGGAACAGCAGAGTGGTGACTGCACGCCGACCTACATTCATCCCAACTGCATGCACGACGTATGTATGAATACGTAAATATATCACGGCACAGCACCAAGATAAAAAGTCCCTATCAGATATGAATGGGTCAAATACCGCAGGTGAGATTCACACCATCTCTCCTGTTACAACAGCTCGTCTACCTCTTATATAAACTGTACACCAATCTTATTATTCCCTGCAATACCTAAGAGTAGTGTGAATGTCACCAGTCTGATGAGCTGTTCTCTGCCTCTCTGCCTGAAACACACTCCCGCGCTCACATTATACAGGCAGACAACATAGTGGCTCTTTCTGTCTCATACTGCACACCTACAAGTAAATGTCTTCAGAAAGAGTGATCAGTATGCCTTTTCCTTAGAGTTCAGCCACCTTGGCTGGAGGTGACTATTCCAATCCTCCCCCATCCATACCTGCAGCAGAAGACAAACGGATATGTCTGTCCACAGAATGATATTAGCAAGCTGATGAATGAGGTCTATTAACTAAGTATTACTGAACTCTCTTTGAAAACACTTATACGGATTTCAATGTATTTACCATTTTGAACAATGCTACCATGTTTTTGGGATGGCCACTATTCACACAGTCATATCAAAGTTATATTTATATATTTATGTAAAGCTTTGCTTTGTCCATTGTTAAAAGTGCTAAATAAATAAAACTGAATGGAACTGAATTAAGGGTTATAATAGATAACGTACAACAAGAATGTGGCAATTAGTGGTCATCATTAGGATAATTCTGTGAACAAACAGCATATCCTTCTCTGGCCACAACGATGTTAATAAAGGCTAGGTGCTTACTTGTCTTGGGTTACATTCTATCAGTTAAAGTTGCTTGAACAAGTCAGGGCAGTATCCTTGTACACTGCTTTCTGCATACATAAAATGCAGAAATCCATTTGTTGTTTTGGTTCACAATGCAGACCAAGGACAAAAGGGGCAGATGTCACAAGAAGCATTAAGGCACAGTGATGAAATCGAACTTACCAGCATTTTTTCCAGATAGTACTGTGTGTATATGAACCCAAGTGTGCAGTGAGAGAATGAAAGAGGAGCAGTACAAATCTTGAAGAGCATTAATACCTCCTGAACCCAAGCACACCTCTTGGAAATTACAAATCTTTTCAAAAGCAATGTAACTGAATTTTCTAAAATATAACTCCAAGAACTTTCATTTATGAGAAAAGGTCTTTTTTCCCAAAGCCTGCTGACTGTTGCAATTTCAGCATCAAGTATTTAATTGGAGGTTTTGATTCCGGGTTTATCAAATGAGGAATAAATTTAAAATCAAGAAACAAAGAAAGAAATTAGGGCAGCAGTGTCTGGGTGATCACTGAACTATAAGCTTTTATAGCCTTGCATAGACTGATGTAAACATCTGCTGCACAGAAAAAGGAAACGTGAGGGAGGTGAAAACATGCTCCTACATGCACACGGCATGTCTCTCACGGATATGAACCACATACATATTGCTTTGACTGCAACGAAGCCACAGCAGCGATTCTATTGGCAATAAATGTCAACTGATTGGAAAGCTCATTCTAATATCAATTTCCATCTCTGCTCTATAAAAGGCAATCAGCATGGCTTCATCTCTGTATATCACATGCTACTTGAGAAGATGACACAGCAATGGCACTCTCTTGCATAATGGACTTGTATCAAGGCATCTGGCATGAATAATACAATCCATGAATAGGAGATTTTGTCTGAGGCTCATTTCAGAAAGGTCTGCTTCTCTGAATAGCAACACTTTCAGTGCTCACATTTCTGCCTTAAAAACAGCTTCTGTTTTCTCTGTTTGAAAAACAAAAACACTGTTAAATATTAACACTCAAAACCAGATCAGAACTGCTTCCTCCATAAAATGAAAGTGATGCTTGTGAATCATTTTCTACCTTATATTTGCAAAATAATTCCCTGCAAAACATCTTCACAGGATAAGAAACGAGGATAATTTCACACATTAACCTTGGCCGTCTCCTCCTGCCTGAATTCTGGGCTGATTTGGCACACTGATTGAATTTAAGTGGAGTGACTGCCACTTGCATGCATGCAAATGCGCCTTGATGGGCAGAAAGCATAAAAAGGAAATCCTTGGCACCCGCTGCTCTTACCTTCCAGCCGCTGCCTGCCTCCCTGTAGTAGGGGAAATTGTCACAGATCCACTGGTAGATTTCGCTCAGGGTCATTTTCTTCTTTGGCGAGCTGTTGATGGCAAACGTGATGAGGCTGGCGTAGCTGTATGGTGGCTTTCCATCTTTGTGCTGCTGTACCTCCTCCTGGTCCAGCGTAGTGTTGGAGTCCAGCAGGGCGCTCTTCTTAGCCATGCCTGGGCCATGGGCACCCTGGGCATCAGCCTTTTGGATGGCTGCCCGCATGGTCAGCTGCGGCAGCCAGTCCATGGAGGTTAAACTGCTCTCCAGCTCCGAGGTCATGGTGGATGGAGCAGATGGAGGTTGGGCAAAGATTGGGGGCAAGCGCGGAAGCTCCTTCAGATTGGAGCCCAAGCGCCTCAGCAGGTTCCAGGTCAAAACTGCAAGGAAATAAAATACAGTGGGCTACTTAGTTCACTATACAATATCAAGTCAGAGAAACCCTAGCTGCAGGCATGTGTTGGCTAACATAGTGATTAAATAAACCGACTCTCATCGCATCAAACCTATGTGGCTTGTTTGGACAGTTTTTTCTGTCATTAACAAACACATTCTGTGCTCACTTCTCAGTCTTAAAAAACAGGCCTATTTTCTCCTTTATGAAAGAGATGATCAGAGATTAATTAAACCATGAACGGCAATCACCCAATCAAACCTTCAGGAAAACACAGTGGTAATATTTAATTTATTGCAGGACAGTCAAAGGAAAAAGGGTCTGTGTTTTAATTAGCCCATCCAGTTCTGTGGAACAGACATTGGTTTGTAGTGCGTGCTGACCAGGCTGTCTGGCCCACCTCCTACCTCTGCCCTACACACAGTGGCTCAGATTACAGCAGTGTGAGTCAGCGTACCAATGCTGTGGAATTGTTTTCACAACTGCCAGCCAAATGGAGGAATGGTTCACAAGGAATTCCGATTCTCCTGTGGGCCTAAGGGTAGTAACCCTCTCTTCTCTGCTTTCCCTTCCCTTGCTCCACCCAGTCTGAGTTGTAAACAAGGCACAGAATTGTCAGCGTGCCTCGTGCCAGCTTGTGGCTGCACCCTACACCCACAAACAACCTTGTGTTTTAGGCACCATGCCCTCACTGCTCCTAAAATAGAAGGGAACGAGCATGGGGGCCCCACTTCAGGCAAAAGTGCACAGCCACACAACCAGAGTGAAACTCCACTTGCTAGAAATTTTTAACCGCTGACACAACATGGCTAGAAAAAGGAACCAATGAGGGATTATCCCACATAATATTTCAAAAATTCTGGCAGAAAAAATACCTTGAGAACCTCAGGAGACCCGAGACAGACACTGATTGAAAATTCCTCATAGTACTAAAAACGCTCGTGAAATAGAGGGAAGCTTCTAAAATCTGTTGGTTGGTATGACACACATTTTCATAATTAATGAAGTATACATAATACCGGAGATTTTTCATAAAAGTGACTCACAACCCTTGGGTTTAAGACCAGATTTTGTAAAAGATGTGTTCAAATCTCTAACACTTTCAAAACAAAACTAAACTCAAATTCACTGCAGATTCAATCACATTAACTTTGAAGGTTTCTGAATTATTTTTACATGGTCATTATTTGGACAATCCTCCACGAAGAACAAAACAAAACAAACTACTACTATCCTTGAAATTCCTACTACCTGTATCTAACATAAAATCCTAACCTTAACAAACCGCACATACTTCCCCTCACTTGGTACACTGGCCAAACGCCAGAAATCATGGCTCAAACCTCACCCTCTTCCAATGAGGCTGCTGCTGTTTTGACCTTGTGTAAATGGTCCAGATGCTGTGGAAAATCTCCTAAGTGCCATCTTAATTAGTGCACCTCAGCAGAAGCAGACATTAAAACACAACCGGCATCTCCCCTTATTAGCCTAAACCCAGGGAGTAAAGCGGGGCACTGGGGGGCATGAGCCTGCTGGCACAGGACAGTGAGAAGCCTGGCAGCTGCTCTGCTCCAACACAGAGGTCAGCCGGTCCAGCCCATTGAAGCCAGCACACCCTCCGGAGCAGACACATGGAAGTGCTTTGATTCACTGCACACTGCACAAAAGAGCACTGTTGGTTTTGTTTGTTTGTTTGTTTGTTTGTTTGTAATATTACAAGCCTTTGTTCTTAATATTACAAGCTTTAGTTCATGGCCAAGAAGTAGACCCCAGTTTAAGATCAGGCAATAATGTTAATTACCCATCATGTTGTTCTTAATGATTCTTGCTGGCGTATTATATCACTGCAAAAGACAGTATGTACATTGCAAGGAGAACCTCTGCAAAGCACTGATTGCCAAAAAAAACCCTTACTATGATATAGCTCCATATTAACTCCATATTTGCTACTTAACATTCCAACTTATGATAGCAGAATATTAATTTAAACCTGCAATTTAACAGCCTTAAACATGTCAATGGAAAACAGACAAACTTAAAAAAAAGAACTAAACCAGCTGTTTTTACACTGGCCTAGTGTATTTTTGCTGTCATAAACACGTTATAATTCTGTACAAATCAGCTAACATTCCCTTAATTGGTACAAGTATATTGTATCAGTACAATGTATAAATAATTTCTGTACATATGTTGTTTTTACAAATTACACATAGTTTGCTGCTAGCAAGGTAGCTACTTATAATTACATCGCACCAAGTGCGTGCTACAGTGAAAATTTCTCCCATCAGATCTGCCGCACCTGAAGGTCGGCTTACATTTGTGCTTCACATTTTGTCAAAGTTTAAAGTAATTTAAATAAGAAAGTTCATCAGTTCAAAAACTATAACACATGATGCACCCGATGCACTGAAACTAATGTCGAGTTTATTGTTTCTCTGGCAGCTGAGGACTTGTAAGGCTGGTCTACTTAGTCTAACAGGAATAATTGAAAAAGATGTTTTTCATTAGCAGTACTACTGCTACTATATGGTGTCAATGTCAACACATTTGCCAACCATTCTAAAGGCGTCATCAATTCAGAATGAGGACCTCTACATTTACAAAGTAGGTCCTTGAACATCTGTAATTAAATAAAAATCATGCATTCTGAAAGGCAACACAGAGAAGTACATCAGCTCCATAACCAACGATTTCAAACAAAAACAATCCAAGGACAGGAGTCAGAACTGGTTGTTAAAATAAGCAGACAGGAATGAACACAAACATGAACACACAAAACTGAAATCAAATTCACTGCAGACTGATTCTTATTATCTTTGGAAGCTTGCATCATTCAATCTATCCTACAGCCAAGTAAAGCAAAGAAAAATGAAGCTCATCAAATGAGTGATGAAATGTCTTTACAGCTACTACACAAAATAGCCAGCATTAGCACATCATTAGGAAAGAAAAAAAAATAAAATGCCATCAAGTGATAAAGTATCTAAATGACAAAGAAGTGTCTATTATTTCCTCATGATGTAAATTTTAACAGTAAAAGAAAACAAAAAGAGGAAAAGAATGAACAGATGTTTCACACAGTTTCTGATTTTCAGAGATCTCAATAATTTCAAATGACAAAAAACAATCAACATATTAATCTGCAGATAGTAACAGTACGAGTAAACCAGAGTTGGAATGTGGGGGTGTGTGTGTGTGTGTGTGTGTGTGTGTGTGTGTGTGTGTGCGCGCGCGCACGCAAGCAGTCGTGTGTGGTGGAACAGGCCTGTTGGAGGATAGTAATTTGGCTTAGGCAGAGGGGAACTGCACTTTGTGAGATCCCGCCACACTGCCTGAAGATCTGGCACGCCGCCTCACAACAAAAACAGTGATGTAACCTAGTAACAAGGCCTTGACATCTCCACTCCTAACCGAAACTTGGGCCATAGCTTCCATATCAACAGCGTTATTACAGAGTGTGGCAAGGCCTGATGTTGTCTTAGTGATTGCAGGAGGGAAAAACAGGGAGGGGTGGGAAAGCCTCTCACCTGCCCTGAAGTCAATGGGATATTCCTCACTTTTTCCAGCCCTGAGGCACAAGGCTTATCAAGTTATTTTAAAAAATGAGAAATACAAAAAAAGCAACGGCTTACTTTTGTGTTTTGGAGAATTGGAGCGCTGTAACTGTCTGCTAGAGCCATCCTACAACTTGTTTTCAGAGGGCGCTAAAAAACAGTGGCTTACAATGTCAGTCTTCCTTCTACATTAAAGGCTTAATGGTTCTGCTGAAACCTCACTAGGAAGACAGAACATTAATAACCAATCCATTACTTGTGTTTGTTGCACATCATTACTGTTCTGCTCACCCTGCTGCCAAGCACACTGTTTGGCTTATTACTGCCTCCAGCAGACCAGAACTCACTACCTGGTCTATTCTAAGGCCAGCGAGGATCTCAGGTGTATGAATGACTGGGCTTCTTTAGTCGAGAATCCAGCTTCAGACTGGCAGATATGATTCGTGGGGAGGTTTCTTGTCAACTGTGGGAGGAGATGTGTTGCAGTAATAAGGCTTGACAGCTCGGGTGGTGTATCCTCAGCGCACACCGTTGTTGGCTGCCAGGGGGACCAATTCCCACCACAACAGTCTACAGGGACCCCTCTGTGCATGTACTGCATAATTAATCTGCCAATCACAGCGAAGTACCACTAATGCTGTGACGAGATGGAGAAACATGTTCACGCAGGTGGCTGATCATAAATGCGGCACCAGGTAAATGGTAGGTTCATGAGAAAGCCAAATGCATCTGAGCGAAAAGAACAGCAAATTGCCGCTAATCTCAAAGACTTACATTCCTTACGCTGTGAATAAAACTGCATATTGGATAATAGTAATAATAAAAATGGTACTATGGATGATTTTATCCTTCATAACTGAAATACATATAACTTCATAGCGGTCACGTGGAGCAAAAAGCCTTACAGGTCAATCAGCTACATGATCTGGTATGGGGTTAAAAGCAGAGACAATGGACTTTTGTAACCTCCAGTGCAGATACACTCAAATAATTACTAGAAAGGGAGAAAGGCATTTGAATATATGCAAGAGTAATTATGCCATTTGGGGATATTAGAGAGATTTTCTCAGCAGTTGGCCACCACTTGCAGTCTCTTTCATAGCTGGGTGGCAAATAGCAGCACATGCTGACAAACACAATGCCTTGGGCAATCGTGCATTCCAGAGGCCCTTACACCGTCAATGCTCAGCATTCCAGTAATTCAATAAGGCCTTTCCAGTGAATTAGCACACTCATCAGGAGCGGGATTGTCTTCATGTCCCCCAGCAGCTTGGCTAGGAGGTACCCTTTGTGTGTGGAGCAGCAGTGCAACCCTGACACCAACCATGCGAACCCAATTACACTGCTCCATTCGCCTGAGGCCTCCACATTAACACATATTCCCCCCTGAGATGTGCAGATCAGTGCCAGCCTGGCAGTCACTCACTGCAGCCTGCTGCTGCTGAATCACAAATAAAGCACTTAAGGCCCTGGCAAAAGAATCATTTGTCCTGGCATTCTTGAAAGCTCTTTTCTCATCAGAATTCCTAGGTTTTTTTTTTCCTAGACAACAATTAAATACTCAGCTCTTCTATGGTTTTGATATGCTTTACAGGAAGCAGCAGGCCTTAGTGCTGCAGCAGAGCCAGTCTGAACCCAAAGGCAAGGTTAGTCCTGCAGTCACATGGGAATTAAAGCACTTGTGCATTGCATTTTGCACCACATATAGAGTTCTAAGAAAGAAGCTGGAAATGGATTGCAAAGAGCAGAAGTCTACATATTGCACAAAACCATACCAACATCATGTCATCCAAGTTACATACATGTTAACTTTTGGTCCACAAGTTATCTTATGTGACTGAGTATTCCTCATAAATTATATTAAATATATATTAAAGTGCTCAACAAAATTTTATCAGGAACTAGATTTGTGTCCAACAAGTGTCTTATGTGAAGGCCATTTGAATGTTTACTCTAGAAAATTGCACTATTTTTGGCGATTAACAATGAAAAAAGGGGGGAAACATTCATCATACAGTGACTCTGGAGTAATAATTTTGGGTTTCTCCTCACATAGTCCAGACTTAGAATGCCATGGATGATAGAACACTTGGATGATAATTAAGACCATTTTGATTTTTAATCAATACCCAATCACTGGGAAATAATTATTAAAATATTAAAGAGTTTATTGTCTGCTAGAGCTGAATGTTGCTGGTTCACCTCCTCCTTCTGAATCCTGTCAGTTTTGAGCATCTTTTTTTTTTTTTTTTTTTTTTTTTTTTTTTTTTTGTTTTTACTGTTAACCCTCTGTGCTGTCTGATGGCATTTTCCTTCTGCTAATACATGACGTTTGACCAAGCACAGTCTCAAATGGGCCATTTATAACAGCTCACTCACACACAGGTGAACAGACATCTAGTGTAGACAACAGTGATGCAGAGTAATAGCTGCTCTTTACTGTACTGCGGCTTTGTTTTTACAGAGTTATGCTATTTCCTAACAAACAGATTCAGGCAAATGGCAAATAACTCCAGGAGGAGGAGAGAGGGGGGCAACAACCACTAAATCCTACTACTAAACAAAAGCTTGGTGAAATACAGAAGCTTACGCCATATTTACAAAGGGAAAATTCCTATAGATTTAAGGATTTTAAAGTTGTGAGCACAGTGTGTAATGAGTCACAGAGCTAATCTGAGGAAATGAAGAAGTGAAACATGGTGACTCAGAAGGGGAACACCAGCCACTCGCTAATAATTATATGGCATAAAGATGAATGATTTAAAAGCTGTAGCACTGAGGCATTTAAAGCATGACCACCTACATGCAGCTCTGACAGCCAAACTGCAAACAGTAAAAGAAAGGATTAAGGATAAAAGTCCAGAAATTACACCTTAGTCACTGCAGGTGTGGGCAGACATGGGGTGTTTATATAATAAAATAAGTTCAACTGTTCTATTTATTTTCTATATACTGAGAATTATGAGTAATCACTGACTACAGGTATCCAGGTTCTGAGCCACTGACTGAGGAATTCGACTTGAGCTTCCAGGTTATGTAATTTGGTCACACCTGGCCATAAATTCCACCAACATTTTTCAAGATTATTCCACTGATAGATTCCAGAGAGCATTAGTCTTATCACTCAGGGCTGAAGGTTAAACTCAAAGCAGGCAAATGAAGGGTTCTGTTTAGCTGAACTGAAGTCATATAAGGATTGCACACACCTCTGTATATTTTTAGGTTAATCAACAAACATCTTCACAATGACCCTTATGCTTGCCAAACCATTAATGTCTGGGCCAGATTTTCTGTTAGCCAGCAAATACCGGTATTTGACCGTTAAACATTCCCAATGTCCGATAAAATCAAAAATTGTCAGACACAATGTCCATTAAAAATATTAACACAAAGTAGACATACCTTAGACAAAGTACGTTTGCAACTGCACACCTAAATAAGTCTCTGTCTGCACAAGTTCCCCCCCCCCCCCCCATGTGTTTCTCCTGTAACATGTACTCTGATTGGCTCGCTATTACATCCTTGATACTTATGTAGTTTGTACGTGTGTGCGTCCGTGGTACATAACTAAAACATTACAAGACAAGCTAGCATGCAATAGCGCAACAACCAAATACACCTAAGCAAACAAGTCCCAGGCATTTCTGAAATCCTAACCGGCCAGTTGGTAAACGGCAGGATGAGGAGCACAATGTAGACACAGAGCCGTCTGATAGCCTCGCCTCACCTGCAAAGAAGCAGAACTCTAGTCCAGAATGGACCCGAATGGAAAGAGAGATTTCCATGGCTAAGATCCGATACCACTGATGGAGAGAAAAAAATGTTCTGCTCACCAGTTTAAAATGTTACAATGCAAAATAAATACCAAAATGAGATGACTGACCAAAATTTCTTAGTGTAAACTCTGGTCTGGGCCTATGCAGCTCTATCCTCGCCACTCAGGGTAGGTGTTTAGCTAGTTCACCACAGTCTATTTCAGTGCACTGAGGTCAGTCAAGCCTTTGTATAGTCCTTTTTAAAGGGAAATTTGGTAAAGAGGCATCTTGATGCATTTGAGGATTTATATCAACTTCATTAAGCCTGTGATTTTTCAAACTCAGGCAACAACCTTCAATCAATTTTCTTCTAGACAAGACTATCAATGACCTTGAGGGAAGCGACAAAAAGTAAACTTTGCCTTTGATAATGTTTATGAATGAATACGTGTGTACGTGCATTGCACTGTAATTACTTACTAGACTGTGAGGTGAATTTCACTACCGATGTAGGCTTACTTTTTTGTGCTATTATATGCAGTCCCCTCTAGGCAGGAGGCGAAGAGGAAGGCCAAAGAGGAGGTATATGGAGGTAATAAATGAGGATATGAAGCTAGTGGGTGTAAGTGTTGAGGATGCAGAAGATAGGGATAGGTGGAGAGTGATGATTCGCGACCCCTGAAGGGAAAAGCTGAAAGAAGAAGAAGATATGCAGTCCCCTCTGAAAGAGTTGAACAGCAAGGCTATTTCTTTTATTTTTGCCATACACTGAAGACATTTGGGTTTGAGATCAAAAGATGAATATGAAATGATCAGAATTTCAGATTTCATTTCCAGATATTTACATGTGTTAAGCAACTTAGAACCTGGCACCTGCGGTGGCAGACCACCCAATTTTTTTGTGAGCAAAAGTACTGAAACAGATAGTCGAAATAAATTAAAGTATCCAAATTGGTTGCATATCTGCATCAAACCGGCAATCCACTGTCATCACCAAACTGTTGCATTCTTCTTTTGTGATGCTTCTTCTGGTTTCTTTCAGTTGCTTGGTTTTTTTTTTTCTTCCGTCTCCTCTTCAGGAGGTGAAACGCATGCTCAACTGGGTTAAGGTCTTCTGCTCGACTTGGCCAGTCTAAAACCTTCCCCTTTTTAACTCTGATGAAGTCCTTTGTTGTGTTAGCAGTGTGTTTTGGGTCATTGTCTTGCTGCATGATGAAGTTCCTCCCAATTAGGTCAGATGCATTTCTCTGTAAATTGCCATACAGATTTGAATTATTTCTGCTACTACCATCATGAGGTACATCATCAATAAAGACTAGTGAGAAATGTGGTATTGGCTATGCCCAATGCTTACACAATGCTCTGATAGATTTCTCCTCCTTTCTCACCTTCAAAATGACTTGCTTTTCTCCCATAGACCGCTTTTTAACAATAAATGTAGCCTTCCCAGGCGAGAAGCTAGGACTCAAACCAAGAGTATACATCCAGACCTATTAATTGCTTAAACAAGCAGTCTAACAGGGCACACCTGGGCAACAAGAAACACATGTCAGTCACATGCTCCGATATTTCTGATCACTTGAAAAATGGGTGGGTTTTTAAAGAAAAGGTGCCATGTTCTAAGTTGTTTAATACGTCTAGATGTAAATATCAGGAAATGAAAGCTGAACTTAGGATCCACTGTTTCATGTTCATCTTTTGATCTCAAACCCAAATGTCTTCAGTGGATAGCCCAAAAAAGAAAAAAAATAATAATTGAACTGGCCTTGCCGTTCCAATACTTTCGGCGGGGACTGTACATATATTTGAGCCACATTCTCGGCAGACTTTTCTTTTCAAAAGTAGCAAACGGACCAGTGACAGATACAAGCAGGCATCTAAAAACCCATTCAGTACAAACATTAATGATCGTTACACACATGGCCTGTGGGTTGAAACTAGCCTAAAAGCGGCTAATGCTGAATATTTGAATATTAAAGAGCATGTTAATGTTTAAGTTCCCTGAAAGAACTTTTCATTTGGACATAAACTGATCTATAGAGTAAGGAGTGCTTGTCCTCTGGTTCTGCACCTTGCTGATCAAATGGCTCCAAGATAAGGTTGTGTTATGCATAGGTTAAAGGGTTAACTTAGAGCTCCTGGCTCATGTGTAGCACGAGTGAAAAAAGTGAAGGCAGGCTGAAAGAGGAACTCTGGTGTGAGCCCACAGCCAAGCAGAAATGTGAAAACGTTGCACAGGAGACAACTCTGCTTCTAGATAGATCCATTAAGACTTTAACACGAGGGAGGACTCCAGCCAGAGACTGGACTACTGAGCTGGAAACATAATAAAGTTTAAAGCTGTTCTGTCACACATCCATTAATCCCTGAAATAAAGCACTTACAAGCATAGAAGCAGTAGCCTAACTGTAGGTTGACACATCACTCACTCATGTCAACTTATATCAACAGGATACTGTTAGGGCAGGATGCAGTAACATTGACTCATTTCCTCTCACTAGATCAGATGACATCAATGCTGAATATCCGAACATGTCCTCACAACTTAGTAAAGAACCAAGTAAAGATGTAGCGTGGAAAAAAAGCCACACTACTCAATGTGAGGATTTACAGCGAATCAATAGGAAGCTCATCAGACTGTGTCTTAAATCCTTGGAGTATTACCGACTGTGAATATAGTCTGATGCAGCCTTCATTGATCGGGAACATCATTTAGTCAGCCTATAAGAACATCTTCAATTTAACAAGTTTGTCTTGTTTGATTTAAGAGAGACACTGCTTATTAACTGGTCCTAAATAAATAAATAAATAAATAAATAATCTGCTCTTCACTAAAAAGTAGGAAAATTAAAGACCAAACTGCAGTTATTTCAAGCATAACATAATGTGTTTTTCACACGATAAGACAACTTGTAGCATACAGACAGGTAACCAATGAAAGAAAAAAACAACACGGTGTCTTGTCCGGAGCCACCAGCACAACTTCAATGCATCTCGTCATAGAGTCTCTGGAACTGTCTACAGGGATGAACACCACTCTTCTAAAAGATATTCTCAGAGTCAAAGTGATACACGATGACATGCTTCAACACAGAAGTATAAACCGGTCTTAAAGCTTCAAAAAATGTACCTAAGCAGATGCACACTAGCTCTGATTTCCTTTAAGATCCACAAACACTCTAACCATGAGCAGCTTTCCCTTGAGCACTGTATCATCACAACAAGCACAGAGCAGAAATCCCATCACTTAATTAATAGCTGATGTGAGTCTCAGTGGATTTGCCATCACAACCCACAATCATCCTTCTGAAAAATCTCTCTGATTAAAAGTCCTAAACACACCCCAAACCCCAGCACAGTGTAAATGTCTACTACACCAGCATGAGCAGAGAATGAAAATAAAAATAATCTCTTTTAATGGCCCTGCATGAAGATCTAGAACAATATAACAACTCACGTCACTCAAGTATCTATATATATTTTACTTACTCACTATTTTCAATGTCATGAAACATGTAATATCTTTAACTCTGCTGCCTTGAGTCCAAATCTCACACTTCTGGAGTTCAACACAACCTCCTTAAAGCTGCTCTTATCCACAGGCATGGACAAATCATACATTCAGGAGCAAGTAAACTCTCCAGTGTAATTGACCAACCCCATATTTTGATTGCCTAGAAATAAGCCTGTTTAATAAGCCTGAATGCGGTAGCTAACTCAATATCTCCCTGAAAGAATGACTAAATAGTTAACTAGTTTGTAGTGTTCATATAGCTGCAGGGATGAAAAAAACATATATACTAGACACAGAAAATGAATAAGTACTCAAATTCCTGGGGAGAAGACACGTCTGTGTAGCGATGGTCCTCCTCACCTGATAATGCAATTCAATTTTATTTGTATAGCACTTTTAACAATGGACATGGTCACAAAGCAGCTTTACAGAAATAAATACATTCAGATTAAACTAAACCAAAATAAACTGTAAATATGTGAATTTATCCCTAATGTTTTTGATGCATGTCATTTTTGCACACAAAACAGCAGCAGGAAGTCCTTGCCTAACATCTCAACTAAGAGATGTGCTGAGAACTTTATGAAGAGAATAAAAAACCTGACACGCTGTATGACACCTGCTGAGCCTACAAATCCGAAAGCAATGCCTGAACATGCGATCTGCTTGTCCAGGGTGGACAGGGAAGTGATTTGTCCACAACTGAAACAACGCCTTTACATACTGTAAGTTAAACTCTATATGCTTTGATACAAAATGTGTCTTTGATCACCATGGCTTCTGCAATGTGTAAAAATAGAAACATGATCTGGCTGTACAGCGAATTAGGAAACTTCTCAAGAAGACAGTCATTTCTATCAATCCTATTTCATGTGCACTGCCATACAAGACCATACAAGAGTAAGCTACACATGAAAAGGAAGCGCTAACATAATAAAAGTCAGAGATAAACATGGTGCTGGTGTTCATATATCTTATGAGAGCAATGACAGAGAGTTGATGTTTAACTAGAGTTCTGGATTTGGACGAGAGAGAGGGGAGAGACCTGAGAGAGAGAGAGAGAGAGAGAGAGAGAGAGAGAGACCTTGCCGAGCTTGTTTCCTTCTGCTTAACTTTTATTTTTTTCTCTGGCAGGTTCTGGTACAGTTTGCTATCAGGTTTCTTGATCTAGAATCAGATGTGTAACTGAAGCATTACCAGCATCGCTTATGGCTGCTTTAAATGTCACATTTAGATTTTTCTATACCCCTAGTTATACATATTCAATATGAGCCACTCAATTACATATTTAATACTAATTGTACATAGTCCCAAAAGCAGACAAGGAGCAGATTAGGAGTTGGGGGGAAAAAATAACCAAAAGAAACTTGGCAATCATCCAACTTTAATTGAGCTGACATCACAGTAAAAGACTTATATGGCAATGTTTATAACTCATTTTGTGATATTCAACGGTACCCAAGATTTATTTTATTTTATTTGTATAAACTTTTTAGTCAAGTTAATTTACAACACACTGATACTGGTGCTAGTGGGAATTAGCCCTTGGCTTCGCCTCTACCTAAAGGGACCAGAAACTATTTTATCCTTTATTCTATTCAGCTCTCTCACCTCCTCATCTGCACACTCAGTTCCAAAACTTCAACTTCCATGCTAATACTACAATCCTCAGTTGAAGCGTCCTTGTCTTCTTGTTAAATAGACACTAGCAGAGTTGGTTGCAGACCACACCCCCTAACATCACTGTTGCTATGCTAGCCATGTGCAGCACACAGTCACTACCCATGGAAACATCACTCAACACAATCAATCACAAATTAGCGCCAGAATTGCAAAGTGCATCACAAATCCACTATTTCAATAAGAACATATTTAGTTTTTTACTTTTATTTACCTTGAAGATGTTTGGCTAACAGTTCTAACAGAAGCTGACAACAGTAGCGAGAGAGTTGATCTCTCTCATCAACAAGGTGTTTCAGCCCGCAGACCCTCCGCTCACAGGATGTTGTTTGTTTTTCGCACCATTCATTAACCACTGAGATCAGCAGTTAAAAAAATATTTAAACTAGCCCATCTGGTACCAACATCCATGCTACAGAGATTACAGAGATCACATCCTGATGTGTGAACATTAACTGAAGCTCTTGACCTGTACCTGCATGCTTTTTTTTTTTATGCATTTGACTGCTGCCACATGATTGGCTGATTAGATAACTAATATGCTAAAGATAAAGAATATGCAGGTGAACAGGTGTTCCTAATAAAGTGGACAGTGAGTGTACACTATTGTGTAAGTAAGCCATTATAAAAATTCTTTTCAAATTAAATGTCATACATATCAAAACACTGTGCACTATCTGCAAATATTGAAAAATAACTCACCGAAGAAATTACACTATGTTTCCTGAAATGCAACCGTCGTTGCTCCTGATTAGTACAAATGTTCCCACTGGACACATTCAATTAAAATGTGCCAAATGTCCTGTAAGACGGACAATAAAATGCAGAAATATATACATGTCTTGGTTCTGTCTCAGCATTATAAGCATTGCTTTATTTGGGATGACTCACTTGGCAGAAGTCACACATCATGTGGCAGGCAGCATGACTCATTCAGAACACAGGATCGCTGGTGCAAACTGCTGACCTGCCATTATCGTCCAGCAGGAGCCTTATATTAGTACTGATCACTGTCCAAGCTTGTAGCACTTCAAAAGGAGAAGAACGACAAGCTAGATTTTAAAACAGTAAGAAAACCGAAAGATAGCGTAGTCTAAAAACACATCATGTAAGACATTTCTGTTATATTCCATTATGAAACTATGATTATTCAATTCAATTTTATTTGTATAGCGCTTTTAACAACGGCCACTGTCATAAAGCAGCTTTGCAGAAATATAGAAGAGAACAGATTAAGAGAATTAAGAGAACACCACCAATGCATTTAACATTGTTACACACAAAACAGTGTTTCTATAACCACTTGATTCTGAAATGCATACCAGAAACTTGCTGTGCTGCTGTGACCTAGTCCACAACAAACTCTTCTAATGGCTTTCTAGTGCATGCCAGCAGACCTGCCAGTAAGAACACGGGAGTAAGGCACGTCAGGCAGCTATCCAACCTGACAAAACAGGAGTCTGAGAATGTCCAGGTGCATGTAGGGGGCAATAAGGACATCATAGACTTACGGTAGCCTTTTCTGCTTCTTCAGATAAAGTAGAGGTCACAAATAAAATGCACCGCAAATTAAAAAAATAAATAAATAAAAATATTACTGAAGGGGTAATGACCCAAGACGTGAAAAAATGTCTCAGTTTCATTTCACAACAGTTGTGTGAACTTTGACCTGTGAATTCCTCTGTCTTCTGAGCCAATAGCAAACAAGAACGCAGGACTGTGGTCTCTTTGGCCAGTAAAAAAAAAAAATGGAGGAGCCACAAGTAAGGGTCACTCCAGACTTTTACCCTGCTATTTTATTACTATTTGTTGCATACCTGGGGAAAAAACACAAACAAATTGGCCAGCTAGCTAACATTACTTCTGCAGATTTACATTAGACAGAAACATACTGTTGATGTGTGCAACTTGATCGTCTGGTCTACATGCTAGCCAGAAACAGTGTGGCTGGATCTGAGTGGGAGAAACACTCAGCTGCTTGCTTCTGCTGATTGCAGTTAAATCTCAATTCAGTACAAGAACTGAGTGTATAAGTATTATGTTAAGACAGACAAAAAATAAAACCTAAAGCCATGGAGTGGCACTGTTGCGTGTCATGAAGTTCACATGTAAAAGACTCACAGCATGTTTCTGAAGGGCAACTCACCCCATCATGTAGGGAAGACCCAGCAAGCCAGTGGAAGAACCTTTTAAGGTTTTTCAACTTTTGTGACGATTTGTCCGTCACAGATTTTGCATGTCAATTCATTTGGATTGAGTGCTTGACACTTTTCATTGGGCTTGAGTCCAGAAAGTTGCCAGACTGGAGCATGACAAGTTTTCTTCTGCACAAGGCTGGCCAGTTTCTCCCAGCTTAGTTTCTTTTCATTTCAGTTTTCAGCACTAATAATGCTTAGTGACTATAAGCTGCGCTCCTAATTTTTACATGTAGCTGGATTAACCATGGCTTGATACAGAGTGGCTATCTAAGTCACAGTCAGTTATGGTCTAGTTAAGATTTGACCTGCGCCATGGCCATGAACTACAAAGGCCATAAAGATGCCAGTCTCAACCGATATAGCCTTCTACCAATTGGGCTTCCTCAACACAAAACATTTTTGGATACGAATAGTTACAAGGCATTAAAGCAACTAATAGTAAATAATGATGTACCAAGCTGAATCAAGTAATGGCATGGGCGCAATTAAACTGGCAGGAAAATACAGTGACATGACGATGTCTGTAAAGTGGCATTTGTTTAAAAGCAAAATAAAAACAGATGCTGTGCAATACAAATGGATACAGAGCTGCCACAGGGAACAGCAACTATTAAAACGAACATGAATCTAGTCCACTACCCCCTACCCTGGCTTTTCTGGGTAATTTTCTCGTTGCATATTAATGAAAAGGGTTAATCAATGCACGAAAGAGACAATATCAACTGTGTTTTAAACATGGCAGTCTAAATGCCTGCACATCCTGGTTTGTTCACAATCGGTCTTTAGAGTAACACATCACAACTCATAGCCTTGTAAGAGAGCGAAAAAAACAAGTACTTTTAATTTGTCTCCACTTAGGTGAAAGACTACAAACACCTCAGCTGTTAGCCCTCAAGTGTAGTTTAGTCTCTCGCAAGAACACTCTACGGATTTCATGATTCCTATTTATGTCCAGCGGAGACGTGGAACCCAAAAATTTGTAGACTGTTCACTGTAGGGCTGCACGATATTGAAGAAAAACGCGATATGCGATAACTTGTTAAATAATGCGATATGCGGTACTATAATGCTGTAAGTGTGTAAAAAATACATTTTAATTTTATTTATTTATTTATTTATTTATAAACTGAAAATGACATAACCACCATAAATGTTTCATGTTCTTTTAAGGAAAAGAAAGCAATCTCTGCTGTCTGCATCGCCCTAAAACTTTGAATTTTTCGTAACTTTTTGAAGTATTAAAATCATTCCGTTATCGCAAGCCTTTGCGATATGCATGTTGCCATATTTAAACCTGCGATATTTCGATACATTGCGCAGCCCTAGTTCACTGTACATTAATGTTGTTGAAACAATTACGTAAGGCAACAACTATTTAGATAATCTATTAATAACCTGATTGGTTTTTAATTAATCAATTAGTTGGATTATTTAAAATGTATATTAATACCAGAAAAATACTGAAAAATATTCCTTTTCAACCAACTAGTACAGAATCTTAACTAGGCTTGATTAAATAACAGATCACTAACTGCAATCCAACATTACTGGCATTTATCAGATAATCTGTCACAGCATGAGAATATTATCAAGTGCTTATGTCAACCAAATGAGACAACGAAAGTAACTTTTACTGGTTCTGCACACTATCTTGCAACTATGTCTTATCTGCAATTTAAGCCCGGATTTAATCGATTCTGACCAGACAATTCAAAATAAATATTCGCAAGACCATGAGACCATGTTCAGTCATTTTCAACCCATCAACTTGTCATACAAACTAAGTAGCACAATATCTTATTTTCTGGTAGGGCAGAAGAGATTGATAAGTATGACCATAAATGTGCAATACAGCTAGAAATCTGGATAAGGCAGGATAACTCAGACACGGCAGTTAACAAACATGATTCAAGCAGTTCCAATGTGTGCTTACACTGCTTCTCAGATTCCCACAAACCGATTACAGCCCTCTCTCAAACATTTTCACTTCATTTCTCTTAAACAATAGAATTCCTGCGGTGATAAGCATGCTGGTATTGTCAATCCAAAAGGAGTCCCAGACTCTTATTTATCTGCTGTATCATTCTTGAAATAAAACTCTCTGGCACTGTTAAAAGACTTAAAAAAAAGTAGGTCACTGAGTCTCCTGTGACTCACTAATGCTGGCAAGAAACCAAATAAAGCAGGTAACGGAAAGGCAAGAGGTTTACTAACTACAGCTCACTAAGAAATGGAAATATTTCAGTTACTTTAGTTAATCTTTTTTTTTTTTTTTTTACATTTAAACTATTTTTTTCTTTAATTTAGGCATCTGTGTCATGGAAATACTATGATGTAAGTAGTATTTGGAGAATGTAATTAGCATTTGGGTGTGAAAAACAAAGAGAGGTAGATTTACATGCGTTAAAGTTTTAGTGCAGGGTTTATTCATTCTCTGCAGGTAAAACCTCGTTCAGGGAGCTGACCTCCCTGTCCAAGCGCAGGCTCTGGCAGCGTAACTGCGAGGGCTGGGATTCCAAACAGTCTATTCACGATGGATGACTCAGCCGGTCCAGCCCAGTGTCAGACACCCAGGCATCTCCCATTCTAAAGCTCCACTGATCAACATGTCTCCCAGCCCATTAGCAATGCAGTAATGCTTTCTTAATACCATCATGGGCCACTTGAAGTGACCAACTAGTCACAGCAGCAGAATCGGGTGGGATGAGTCAGCCCCTCCCCCCATGCGGCATGCAGGCAGTAGGGCTCAGTCCAAAGGAAATATGACTCACTTGAGTAACATGAGGCATTCATCAGAAACCTCTACAAAGTGATTGTTAAATGAAGAGCTGCCTGTGAATGCAGAAACAGAAGGGAAAAACAAAAAGAGAGATATAGAGAGGGGTGGGGTGGTGGAGCAAGCCAGAGAGCGAGAGAGCCAGCATGCTGGGGGTAGAAGGGTACTCATCACTCAGTTTCAGTTATGACTTTTTAGAGGTCTGCTCCTCCAGTTCTGCAGAGTGCGTTCTTGGCTGCATTCTGGGGTTTTCTGAATCACACTCACAGAAAAGCCCACAAGAAGAAAAAAAGTTTAGAACAATTTAGCAAGTAATAAAATGAGCAAAGACCTTCAGATGTGTTGTGAAATGGAAGCTACAAAGTGTGTAGGAGACACTCGTTACATGGAGCATCTAAGTTAATAGTGCTTTGCTACACTTCAGGTTTACGTGTTAAATGCAAATAAAAAACATCTCAATTTGCGTTCGCCCGACCGATAAGTGCATAAACTCAGAGTGTCCTGTGGAGTGAGAACAAAACCACTGTCAATCATGTCCAATTCCCACTCTCTGATTATTTCTTTCAAACCAAAATGGCAAAATAAATGTCTTTTCTTACATGGGATAAAAAAATGTGCAAACAACTATAATGACACACAAACACGTGCATGCACATACATACATACAGCCACAGCCACCAGGACAATTCCTGTAGGCTGTAATGTGTTGTGCACAACACTTCTTTCCATAATCCATCACAAGCCAAGTGTCTTCAACTTTATTTGAGTAATGCAACGCAATCAAAATGTTGCATTTTATTTGAAATTATGCAATGGCGAACATACTCTATAAAGCAAATTAATGTTCTGTTACTAGCATGTTTTAAGAAATATTTTGGAGTGGGCCTTAAAAGCAAACTGAAAACTGTGATGTCAGCTTAGTTTATTCCCACGCTATCAAAACACAGCTTTGTGCAGGTCCATCAGACACAAACACGGTCATCTACCCAACACTACTGAGAGATCACCAGTCTGCAATCAGGCCCCGTTAATGTACAGCTTTAAATTCCAGGTAGTAATGGGAAGTTTGTGGTAGAAAAAACTACAAAAACAACTCTTTTTTTTTTTGTCTCAATGCAAAAATTCAATGCGAAGCGAATGCACATGGTTTTGGAAGTCCTTAACACTTTTTTTTATATATATATTTTATTTTGCTTGGTGAAATAAACTTAGTGTACACAAAGCCAATTTCCAAGGGTTTAAAATAAGCATTTATTAAAGCAGAAGCTGGTTAATAACACTTCATTAAACTTTAAATTCCACGAGTACAGCAAACAACTGCCTCCTATTTAAACACAGCTAGAGTGAAAACAGACACAGGCTGTGTTATACAGAACATTTCTGCCTTTAGGTTTAGTTGAAGCACAAAGACAACAGGATTTATAAAGTTGTGATCAGCCCCCACGAGTCGCCGCGCTTAGAACAATAAAACGCTTTGTCAAATTAAAACTGCCCAGATCAACTCCTGCCTACAGGGTAAGGTTTGTGATGGTGATCATTTAGGAGCAATAAAACTAACTCAATTTGATAAAACTGATAGGCACATCTGGATTAGCTATTAAAGGGCAGTGTACCTGCACATCTGTGAGAAACACTCAGACCACTGTAGAGTGAACTTGTCCCCAAGCTAGCCGGATTACACAAAGCTATACTACTTCAGACAACACACTGACTTCTACATTTTGAAAATCTAGATTTTTTTTTTACAAGTTTATGCCCCATCAGAAATTAATGCCTTTCAGTTTCACAACTTTAGCCATTTTTAGTCTGTTCAGCATTACTGAGTAGTTCAGCTCTAAGTGATTAGGTTTACTAATCAGAGGTTTAACTTCTATAAGCAGAGGAAACAAAGTTGCACAAAATCGCTGTGCACAGCATGATGATAACTGAACCTTTAGTCAGTTAAGTCTGCATCTCCTTAGAGGTGTATTTTCAGCTAAGTGTTCAATAAGTTAAAGTAATTAAATTTATATCAAAGGGCATCAGGAAATCCTAATTATCCCTATTTAAACTGAGCAAAATCCTGCACACAGCTAGCAAGTCTCTACTTAATAGAAGCATGCGTCTCTTGCTGAAAGAACAGAGAGCAAAACATATTTTGCTATTTTACCAGACAGCTGTGGTCTTTCAAAACCAGTCACTGAAAGTAAGGAACAAACTGACAAAACTGATCACAGAAGTATTACAACACTGGAAAATGAGCAGTTTAAAACTGAAACTAACACATAAATATTACACAAAATACCAAATACTAAAGTGGAAAACCACTCCTCCCACACTGGCTTTGATTCTGTTAGCCAACTACTAATATTGCTGACAAACTTCGTTTCTACCTACTGACAACGAAAAGGCAGTGAAGTAAAAAAAATCCCAGTTGTCAAACCAAGATCAGTGACAGTGTAATACGGTGTATCCCCAGAGCATTCTGGGAAAGTTTGCGGTAAAATGTGTTATGCCTAATCAAAGTGGTAATGTGGTAATGAAAAAAGTGGCAGTGCATGCTGTATTCAAAACCACATAGAGAACAACTTCAGAAGGATTTGGGCTTTCACAATACCAAAATTTTGACTTCTAGTGTAGTATTGTGATTATCAATACCAAAAAGATACATTAGCCAAAAATAAATAGGCTAAATAAATCAAAATCGGGAAGAAACACCATTACACAACAATTCTGATTGTTAGCACTAAATTACAGGTTCTTCCATTTTTTTTATGAATAATATATTCTGAAGTCATGTATTAGAGCTGTGACTAATCATATCTCAGGGGGAAGGTCGCTGTCCTCTGAGCGTTAATGCCACAAGTTCTCCCCAAAACAGGCACAAAATGTTAATTATTAGGGATGGAAATCTTTGCGCCCCCTGTAATTTAATGTGATTTCTATTCAGGGCGCCATGATGCAATTATAAAACAATTCTGATGCCTCTCAGTTCTACACATAATGACTTTGTAGAACCGTGTGACCACTTTTTACTTTTAATGCTGTAACCTGGCTCCAGCATGTGTAAAAGCCTGGTCAGCAAAGGGACACAAATCATCTGCGGTGCAACCAGCAAGTGACCTGGTACTTCACTTTGCCCTTTCTGAATGCGGCAAAGCTTCAACTTGTTTGTGTGATCTCCACTGAGCAAAAATAGCAGAAGCGTCCTTCCTCCAGGTGCAAATGTTTCATGTGATTTTAGTTGTTCTCTCTATTCTCAAAATACATTATCTTGCACACGGCATGCCTCTTGTTCAGTTCTTTTAGTCACTTCGAATAATAAAATCTGCAGTGTGTCCATACAGTCACTATAATAGCGGAGGGCACAGGTCTGAGTTTGTCCATCTTCAAATCAGTTAGCTTCACTAGTTTCTTACATACACACAACACTCTTGCCAGCCTATGCCTTTTCCTTTCAGAAAGACCTGTAGCTAAATATATATATATATATATATATATATATATATATATATATATATATATATATATATATATATATTTTTTTTTTTTTTTTTTTTTTTTTTTTTTTTTTTTTTTTTTTTTTTTTTTTTTTTTTTTTTTTTTTTTTGGTTCATCAACATGGAATCATTTAAAGAGAAATGTATACATGAAATGTATATGAGATGCATCCAAGAATTCATTTTTCTTCTCACTGTAGCAGTTAGAGATACAGCCCAATACTGTACAACCCCAAACAGCACTATTAAACAGAACGAACTCTAGGTTACGCTGCTGTGCATGTTTAACACCTAGCTTTGTTTTCGACATTAATATTTTTCATGCTAAATAAAAATTAGCCTATGTAAACATTAGGTGATTAATACGTGACAGCAATCAAGAATTCAGTGTCACATGCTTCATGAGTCAATACACAGGAAAATCAGTTAATCATATGCATGAATTAAACTTAAAATAAAACCTTTAGTCTAGCCTGTCAAACTGCAGTCAAGGGTGGGATGCTTTTCAGCCTGACATCTTGCCAAGCTGCTCGTGTTGGCTGTTTTGGAGTGAATGGATTTAAAACACATCAAGCATATTGTTTTTGTATAGGATAAGAAAAACAGACCAAATCCCGCTCTTTGAGCTCGTCTTTTTCCGCAAGCCGAGGACGTCAACTCTTTGTTTGCACCTTGCTCGCACCTGCTGCTGGAGCCACTGTACACGTCTCACCCACACATTTTGATTTGCCTATACGTCGCATTTGTGTTGCCATATTTAAATCAAAATTATCAAATGTTATATGATAAAACGCCATTTTCCGGCATTGCTGCATTGAACAGGCATCAAACTTCCTACAACCTCATGCAACTCATAAGGATTAAGACAGCAAGCAAGCAAGTGTAACAAACAAAACTTTTCTATTCAGACTGAAAACACATTACCACTTCTGTTTAAACTTGCACTGGAGAGTAAAGCTGCCTCGAGGCATGATTAATTGAATATTTGAATAATTCAACTGATGTTGAAGCTATTTATGTTTGTGAGTCCATCAGGAAAGAAAAAAAATGATATTAAAACTTTGTCATGATGCATTAAGCTGTGTCATGATGAAATCTGGTTTTAAAATGTGTCATGTAAGAGTGAGCTATAACGTGTGTATATTTAAAAAAAGAGCCTATTAATAAGAAACTATTATGGTTTTGTTTCTGGCTCTGAATGCTACATTAGCATTACTCATACACTCTGAACATATTACTGAACACACAAGACAGTTTCAGATGGGAGGGGCATAACTGGGTGGGTAAACACATCTGACTGGTTTAAGGGGGAGGAAAAAAAAGAAGGAAAGAAAGAAAAAAAGGAAACAGGCAAAAATAATTAACAGATAAAGACAAACAACATGAACAAACAATTTGCTTGCCAAGCAATCTAGTTGAATTTAAGCTTTTTATGTAAAAAAAAAAAATAATAAATAAAAAAAAATAATACAGTTCAGAAGATTAGCTAAATAAGATAACTGGAGTATTTGAGTACTGCAGTACCAAGCTTTGGACCTGTTTTCAAGGACCCAATGCTTTTCTTTTTTAAGGCTAGATAACCAGTGTAACAGTCTAAAAAAAAAAAAAAGAAAAAGAAAATCTCCAGTGGCAAATATTTCTTTAGAGTCTAGTAGTACAATGTTTTGAAAGATGATCCATCCACACAAGTGTAAAACTGTTCCACCAGGAACAGCTCAGGTCCTTCTTTATTTACTTTTAGCTGTTTCTGTAGAGGACTCTCTAAGCATTCGGTTAATGTTATTACAAACATATCATCAAAATTAAGGTCAGATCAAATCAAAAAATGACTAATAAGAAACAACTAGCCCAGCGTTTCACAGAACAGTTTAATAAGGTATCAACAAGTGCTCTAATGACCAGCTAAATATAAAACCATAATTAAATCAATCTCTGTATACTTGCATGCCAAAATCTCCACACTAGTTTTTAGTTGATTTAGATAGTTGTTCTTTTATACCGGCTGTATAAGACTGACAAGAATTATCAGCATGAGCACACGTTTTGATATATCTCTTGGCGTTTTTTTTTTTTTTTTATTTAAGGCCAGCCGCCACATGAAGAGCCACAGACAGTGTTTTACCTTTATGTCTAACTGTATAATAATTAGAAAAAAATTAAATAATAACTGTACCTTGTGGAGGAAAGCACTCCAGTTATCTACATACAGAGCATCAACCACTTTCAAAATGGATTAGTGAAGCTGTACAACTAGAAGACCAGTGGGAGAGTAGAAAAGGTTCAATATTAACACCAGGTCATGATAAAGCTTGAGAATATAGTCTGGTATAGTCTAAAATTGGACAAAGTTTTTAGTATACTGAAAGACTGATGGAGTTATAGCAATGTATTTCAGCATTAATAAAAAATGAAAGTATAGTGCTTCAGTGGATCTGTACTCCCTTCCCAAGGGAAGGACAGTGAAATTCTCTAAACCGATGCTGCATTCCAACATTCATCCATATCTGGTGAGGGGCTCTTTAAAAATTCATTAATTTACAGCAAAAAATAGATTAAAGCACCCAGCTGAGCAAAACTAAAAATTTGGCTTCTGAATATCATTAATAATAAAAGCAGCCTGAAGGCTTGGGGGAATTCGCCTGAAGAAACCTTGCTGGTTTGATTTCACTTATATCACCTTGGGAAAAATGTATTTTTAATCATTACAAAAACAATAATTTAAAATGTCATTTATGACTAGTTGCAAAACGATATGCAAAAAAAGACAGTTACTGCAGTTACAGTAAATACTCAGAGACTGAATGAAGTCCACATCAGTACGATTATCGCCCGCGATCTCTGACATAGATGCTTGAATACACAGAGAAGGCTCACAATATGACTGCAAACGTGATTCAAATTGGAACTAGGAAATCATTTTCAGGAGATGAATAAGTTCATAGCTTATCTGCATTCCAGTGAGGCACAGCATTGGTATTGTAGAGCGAGTTACCCTCGTCTCCCCTGTCCCAACACAAGAAGCTGCAGCTTCATGTAGACCAAAAGTTCCCACTCGGCCACGTACAGAAATCTTTGCCACATTGTCCAATTCATTGTCCAACTTGGGATAACTTCTTCTTACATACCTAGTAACTCTGTAAATGGTCTGCAGTAAAGCTGTTACAGTTTGAAATTTTCACAATATGATAACCTAGGGTAAAATTATGAGTTACCATGGTATTAATCAATCATTTAAAAACACACAAGCCAGTAATGACAATTAAAGGAATTTCTTATATATGTAACAATAAACAAAAAGGAAACAATCGCATTGAGCTTGATCATATTTCTGAGAACAGCACTACATTCTCAGTATTTATCTCTCGGTCATTCTAAGATGAAATGTATTTTATAATGCAGCATGGAAAAGTGGCACACTGAAGATAGATTTAATCCGTATTTTGTAAAAGTCAATGGTAAGGTAACTGGCTGATCAAACACCATGATGTCAAACGTCATGAGACTGGGAGATCATAACAACCCTACTCTGTAGAAAAAGGTCATGTCCAAGGCTCTAATAATGGTGGAAAGCAGCAGAAACCTGCCAATTGAATAACTCCACAATATGCGCTGAGTATCTCCTGCAGCTATATTATGATCTGATCTGTCAGTTTTTTGCTTTTTGCTGAAATCAAGCAAACCTTGCTCACATTTCATATTTAAGCGGTTATTACTGATGTGCCACATATCTGGTACGCTGTATGCTCACTTAGATTTTGTTGACAGAATTTATATGGGTGTTAGCCTGGTGGTATGCTACTGGTGAAATAATAAATATTATGTCAAAGTTATGTCAAAAGCTGTTTATTTATTTAATTTTTAAAGAATGGATTTTCTATCAAGATGATGCATTTTAGATTGCCATGTTCAGGATCAGTGTTTTGTAACCAAATTGATTTCCCCACCCCCACCCCTACGTGTTAACCAGCAGCACAGGGATGCATCACTGTACGCCTGTCAATCATTTTGTGTGTGGTACTCAGTGGGCAGGAAAAGCAAAAACAGGGAAGCCAGTGGTGGGCTAATGAGAACAATGGATAGCATCTAAAAAAATTTTTTAAAAGTTCAAAATGCTTTGGCAATTTTGACAAATGAATAAGAAGCCTACAGTGTACAAGAAAAGAACATTATTCAGTAAAAAAAATCAAAACAGAAAATCAGAGTAAACAACAGTGTGAGTTTTGACATTGCTGAGAGCGGAGGGGACTGAAGGACTGGAAATCAGATATGGAGCTAGCTATGCTTACAGTGGCCGGGTAAGTACTTCACTTGGCACTACATTATTTCTAGAGGAATTTGATATCATGCCAAAAATAATTAATCATCGATTCTGCAGCCTTTGCACTCTCTACAACACCACTACTCCCTCTTATCTTCTGTGACCAATGACCACAGAGGAGCTACCACATGACCTCTCGCACTACGAGTCTATGAAAGGGAGAGGAGAGAAACAATGTCAGAAGGGATTTTAAGATTAACCAAAAGTCTACTCACAGTAAAAAGAAATGAATACATTTATCCTATGCTGCAAATACTGGATATAAAACTACCAATTACCTAACCTACAACTAAATGAATGAAACGGATGAATAAACGGACAGAGTGAGTCTCTGAACTCACCAACAGCGCATTAAGTATAGTGTGCATTTATCAAAACTGATTTTCTCCCCCACAAGTGGCTTATGAGCTGCTCTCGCCAGAAGAACAGAAATGACCAATTATTTACCCAGACGTTAATTTTGCTGCCTTCCTACTATCTTTGGAAGGACACAATGTGCTCATGGCACCCTTATATGATTATGAAGTATTAAGTTTTATACTAAATAGCTGTTACTTTTGCTTTAGACTATCGCAGCACAAACCTGCCATTAAAACAGTAAATCAAAATCCAGAACACTCATGAACATTCAGTAGGAAAATGTAGCTACCACACTCTGAAACTGTAACGGATTAATACACATACACGTCATTCCTTACAAAATTGCTGTGTCAGTGAACGATGAGTGGAAATCGTGATTCTAAGCCTAAATGATAAAATTCTCCATTAAGCAAAAAATGTAAGCAAAAAATGACCTGTAACGTCACCTAACACTAGGCTATCTAACCATTTCTCCGCATTTCATCATATATCGGATAACCACACATTAGACTCTGCTCTCACGAAGGCAGCCACGCTGCTAATGACAAAGTTGAATCTTCAAATTCTTGAAAGTCAAGAACAAACATGAAAATTAATTTAAAAATCATTTTTTTATTTGTTTCATGAACTTTGTTGGAATTATTCCTAAACCAACAATGAACTAGTGAATTATTCGTTTTTATCTGACGTGATTTTTTTTTTTTAAATGTCACAAAAATCTCCCAGAAAAATATCTAAAATATCAGTGATATTGTACACCTTGTAAACGCTAAAGCTCCAATTTTATCTACTGCTCCTTTAAAATGAGCCCTCTATTTTGATATTAAAACAGGATTAATCCTATATAAAATCGCAGTTATAAGTAAGTGCACAATAATCGTTATTGTTTTAATGCTCTTTGCATCATAGAAAACCATACAGCAAATGAGCACATGAACAAACTAATCTCAGAGGTTGCATGACATTGCCAGTGATCACAATAATATAGAACAAAGGTATACCAAAATAGCAGTGTGTAGCACCACACTCAGAATATACTGTTGGCCCATACTGTGAAGCCCTACATTGTGCATCACATCTTATAGAACATTGTAACTGCAGATCTGGCGAAATTCTCAATCATGAACTCATCCGCTGGGCTAATGTGTGGAGAACTGACGGGTGACGTTCGAGCAGAGTGAACAGTGTTTTCAGCTAGTCTGAAGGCCATCTACCAATGGGTCTGATAAATCCCTCTCAT
Source organism: Pangasius djambal (assembly GCA_022985145.1). Lineage (NCBI taxonomy): Eukaryota > Metazoa > Chordata > Actinopteri > Siluriformes > Pangasiidae > Pangasius > Pangasius djambal. Next base: position 10,486,242 of record CM040994.1, read on the forward strand.
GGACAATCATTTGAATAACTGCTTTAACAAAAACGTTAAACTCCATCTCAGTGAGACAGGACTGAAAAACCTGAACTGCTGATTTGCAAATAATCAAGTGGTATGCAAACGGGAAAGTCTGTCTGTCATTTCAAGTTACATCACGTACACGTACGTACACACACACACAGATCAGCCATAACATTAAAATCACTGACAGGTGATAACATAACATTGATTATCTTGTAACGATGGCACCTGTCATGGAGTGGGATATATTAGGCAGCAAGTGTACAGTCAGTTCTCGAATCTCGATGTGCTGGAAGCAGGAAAAATGGGCAAGCGTAAAGATCTGAGCAACTTTGACAAGGGCCAAACTGTCATGGCTAGACGACTGGGTCAGAGCTTCATACTAATAAAACGCTGATGCGTGTGGGGAGCAAAGGCTAGCCTGTCTGGTCCGATCCCAGATCTGCTGAAAAAGTTAACGCTGGCTATGATTGAAAGGTGTCAGAACACACAGTGTATCGCAGCTTGCTGCATATGGGGCTGTGTATCTGCAGACCGGTCAGAGTGCCCATGCTGACCCCTGTTCACCGCCAAAAGCGCCTACAATGGGCACATGAGCATCAGAACTGGACCATGGAGCAATGGAAGAACATGGCCTGGTCTGATGAATCACATTTTCTTTTCCATCACGTGGACGGCCGGGTGCGTCGCTTACCTGGGGAAGAGATGGCACCAGGATGCAGTATGGCAAGAAGGCAAGCTGGCAGAGGCAGTGTGGGGCTATGGGCAATGCTCTGCTGGGAAACCTTGGGTCCTGGCATTCATGTGGATGTTACTGTGACACGTACCACCTACCTAAACATTGTTATTCCCTAATGGCAGTGGCCTCTTTCAGCAGGATAATGCGCCCTGCCACACTGCAAAAATTGTTCAGGAATGGTTTGAGGAACATGACAAAGAGTGTTGACTTGGCCTCCCAATTCCCCAGACCTCAATCCAATCGAGTATCTGTGGGACGCGCTGGACAAAAAAATAAAAATAAAAAAAGTCCAATCTGTAGAGGCCCCACCTCACAGCTTTCAAGACTTAAAGGATCTGCTGCTGTTTTGGTGGTACAAGGGGGAACTACACTACATATACACACATACACACACACATATATACACATACACACACATACACATACACACATACGTGTTTTATATATATAAAATTGTCCTTCTCTCACTTAATATAAATGCGCGCAAACAGATGCCCAAGGGAGTACAACGCTTAACGTTCTAAAGTAGAAAAATCTCTCATTATTCAACTTATTAAAAGAAAATGTAAAGGGGTTAGGGGGATTTGTGCTGAAACCCTAGATAACACTGCACACTGTGTATAACATCTGAAAAACCTCATTAAGCACAATATGCACAGCTCGCCAAAAACACAATGACGAAGCATCAAGGGAAGAGGCAGTAGACAATCTAGCTATATGAAACCATCCCATCTGGTGTCTAGCCTATGGCATCGTTTAGTGAAGATGGAGTGGGAGGAATGCAAAATGCCAGCAGTTTCCTGGTATGTTTAGGCTAAGAGGCAGGATACCCACTGTGAACCCTTTGGGCATAAGGGAAATCGGACTGTACACGATGCTGCAACAACGCCTGTCTCACATCCTGACATGTAATGATTACCTTATGCCTTACAGCTCCCATTCTGAACCATTTAACAGTATAGCTATAAAGGACACTGGACTGGAAGATGCTCAAGAGCACTTCTCCTTGCCATAGGTCTCATTTATCTCAAACACCCTATATCAAAAATACCCCTTTACTCCTCAGTATAACAGGAAGAGTATAAATATTCACTTTAGTCACTGAAAAATATTTCAGTTAAGGATGTATCACTGACTTTTTTTTTTTTCCCCCTTGTACTTTTTGATTCTCTTCAATACCAATACGGAAATGAGTAACCTACTTGAGTAATTTAGGCCCGTTCACACACCATGCATCCTAGGTGATCGGCTCACTAGTAGTCAGTGATAAGTACAGATGTGAATGGGGTCAAAAGCATCTCAAAGATGCATTGTGATCACTTTCACTACATTCAGAGATGGTCTGGGACACATATGGCCACATCACAATTGTAATCAATCAAATATGTAATCGTTGCGAGACTGTGTGGAAATCACACTGAATGGCAGAGCTCTCTGCCTCTACGCTAATGGATAAAGACAATGGTACAACAGCAACAGCTGCTTTTCATAGTTTCAATCGTCATCTCTTCTCTCATTCATTTATAAGTTCTGTTAGCAGAAGGCATGATGAAAATGTTTGAAACAATTTGTACAGGTATGTGATATGATTCAGGGGATTTCTGCCTAAAAATAAATACAGCAGAAGACCACACAATTAAAACTTCTGAAACAGCCTGTAAAGGTACAAGGTAAGATTCTGTGTTACATTTGTGCCTGAAAATAAAAGCTGTGGAAGACTGACATAATAAATGTGCGTCTTTCTCCAGCGAAGACGATGTATTAAATCCGATTACAGGTGGTCAGTGGAGACGCATTCATAATGCCAGGTGTGAACAGCTCTGCGTTCTGTACGCATGTTAATGCCAGGTGTGAGTGGAGAAGGTGTGAACACCTCATGCTCTTCTACTAATGCACCCTTATCCCAATACAAGACAGCTATTTCAATCTACAAACTACCAGGCATGTTCAGACAAGTAAACCATGTTTTGAACATTTTCTGTTTTTGGAGTGTCTACAACCCAAAGACAAACAGGTCTGAAATTTTCAGCCACACTCGCTCACAATTACTTCGCTATTCTGACTGAGAAACTAGCTCGCATCTCATCTTATTATATACAAGTTTGCAAGTGCAGTAGCTCAGGTGCAACTGTCAATCAGGAATGCGGCATTTAATTGCAAAATGTTCTTTTAATTATTCGTACGTCATGGCGCAATTCATAGCCATTCGTGTAGCGTGCACTTTGACAGCCATACATCACTGTTAACTACAATTAATCATCTGCCTCAGTAGATCGGTACAAAAAAAAAACCAAAGCTACTTTTAACACATCACTAGCAATTACTAGTCATTTAGTACATTTAATTCATAGACACTAATTTAAATATTTGACATGTTGAGTAGTTTCTGGTAAAAATGGACCATTAAAAAGAAATTCAGAAAGTCCTCTACACCAGTGGTTCTCAAACTGTGGTCAGTGAAGGTGTGTGATTTTTTTTTCCTTCGGTGGAAATCACAACCAACCATTATTAAAGTTCATTCGAGTTATTACGGAGCTCTTATAGTTATTATGCTGTTTGACTGATCACTTGAATGCAGTGGGCTTCCTATAAATAATGTCAACTCGGCCATGATGTGTTCTGTTGATGGAAAATTCAGGACTAACTCAGTCTAATGTATATGAATACATTCAAAATAATAATAATAAAAAAGGGCCTAACATTTAAACAGTTACATTATTGAGATAAAATAAATGTGGTCTGAGGGGTTGACTGTATTTATCTGACAGTTGCAGGGCTCCCTTCACTACACCACATCACCTTAGCAGTAGTGTGAGTATATTCTGTAGATAGGTTAGGGGGAAATCCCATCACTGACAGATGGCGGGCATTTTACAGCAGATTATAACAGGAATGTGTCTACACACTGACACAGTAAGCAACAGAGCAGAGAGGAAAAACGCAGGAGACAGTAAAAGTGACAGAAATGACTCAAATCAGAGCAAACTCTTGTAATGACGCGCCGCAGATTCGTGAATTTTGAAATAAATCTACTGATCGGAAAGTCAGAGAAGGGAAAAAGTTAGTAGATAAGCAGGCAAGCAGTCAGCATTCAACAGATGCTTAACGGCTTGGCTCTGACACAGACACACACCAGTCTTTTAACAAGTGACATTTTTTTCCAGTTCAAACTATTCAAGCGCCAAATCAGGCTCAGCATGTCGGTGCCATTTCTGCCTGTCAAAGAGACAAAACACAACACAACACAACAAGCTGGCATCTCATTACACCAAGCAGGTCTGCGCTTCGTGTCAGCTAGCACTGTGGGGAAAAGGTTTTTAATGGTCTGCTCTCGTGCTTCAGATTATTTCGCAAGATTGAGTAGGTAATGCAGTTAGCGAGTTAGCCATGTGGCTAGGTTAGTACGCCATCAGCAAAGTGCAGTCACGCAACTGCTTGGCGACAGACTACAGCTAAGAAAGGTTACAACGTTATCCAAAATAGTTGCTGCTACGCCCTTTAACCTTGTACCTAACGCCAGCAGTGCTGTACGAGCGGACATAACGTTTCATCTTGCAACCATTTTTTCACAAAATGGCACACTGTCAGACTTGACAGCTATCCGGACAAGTTTGGGGTACCGAGTCAGCTCGCTTGGCGTATGAAAGTTAGCTGAAGCTCGCCCGGACTTTAGCGTTAGCGCGCTAGTTCCCGAGCCGCCTGCCAGCTAGTTGACATCTGGCTTGTTGCTAACTAGCTAGTTACCAACCCAAGTTCTGCACAACTGTCTGGCTCTTATGGCTGCCCTAATCCACATCATGACGCGTGTTAGCAAAGCAGGCCTGTGTGCTCAGTGAATCCCCACAGCCTGGCTGCAACACGCCCCCAAGTCAAAGTCGTCCATTTCACGGGCCTCACTTCAACTTGAACCCGCGGTAGCTAACGTTAGCTAGCTCGCACTTACCCGGGGATTTCAGAGGCGGGTGTCCTGTTGAGCAAAGCAGTCCAGGTTAGTCAAAGTTAACTGTCCCCTCCCCTTCCTTTTCGGGTTAAAAAAAAAAAAAAAAGAGCTTCCTCTCTCTTCGTCAGAAAGTGACTGGGCTCTGTAGGTTTATCGCAGGTTAGACACTAGCTGTCCCTCTGCCGGTGTGTCCGTGGCTCCGCTTCGCCTCTCCGCCTCTCCCCTGTCTTTCCCGTTCGTCTTTCTCTGGACAGCTAACATCCGGGCACTTGCGCTTGCTCCGCTCTCAAAAATCTCGAACTACTTTTTTGTCTTCAGCCGCAGAACGGAGCACCGTACCACGGCGCGAGGAAAGTAGTTCCATATTAGTTCACACTGACGATGAGCAATAACGTCTCAAAAATAACTCAATGCGAACCAGAATACTGTCATTCTCAACAATGTATTATCATTGTATGCATCAGGGTATAAATAAATTCATTTTCCATTTGACAAATGTTTTTCTTGTACTAAAGTATATGAAAGTAATTTTGCATTGTGTGTGTTAGAGCTGTGCTACTGTGAGGGGGTCCTTGATCTTTCCCAGTGATCACAACCCACTGTTATCAAAGTGCTATTTCCTGTAGAATTCTTATAGCTATTAGTGTATCTGACTGTTCATTCGACCTGAATGGGTTTAATCCAAACTGTAATATTCAGTGAGCTTTATTGGCATGGCAATTACAGTTACAGCTCCTAATGTGCTCTGTCAGTGGAAAGTTCAGCAATAAAAAGCTCTATAACTCTAATAAATAGGCAGAATATTATTATGTTAAACATTGTATCAAATGACTGAAATGTATATCACTTGCATGGAATATATAATTTTAATTATAATATAATTATTATATGATTATGTTGTACATTAATAATATATTACTATATTTTATTATTTATTATTGTATTATTGTATGTATGTATTATTATACTATATTATAGTATATTGCTACACTTTTTAAATATACACACACTGACTGTAACCCATCAGCTTTTATACATAATTTGTCAGCCCTCCACTCCTATCTCATACGTCAATGGAAAGTGGTCACCATAAGACTCAATATATTAGCTTGTCATAGGGAGCAAATTCCTGCTTGGTATACAGTTTTTAAAAACTCCAGCAATACTGCTGCACCTGATACACTCAGAACAGCGCAACACATACTGCATGCTGAGCATCTGGTGATGGTCCTGTAGTGCTCACTGTACTTTATAATGTATGGGGTGGGTTGAGCCTGACAAACTGGGCTAAAGCACTCAGTAATTGTACACATCCAAAATAATAATAATTTATATACACTGCCCTCCAAAAGTTTGGAAACGCCTGGTTTTTGGGCAATATCAGCATAAATCCTCTTTAGTTAGTGACCATTTTGCATTGATAATAAGGGACACCACTAGGCATCCGAGCAGTCAGTTTATTCAAACATTGACTTGATATATTACTCCAAGCCTCCTGGAGGATTGCCCAAAGATGATTCACACTGGTTGGACACTTCTTACGGACATCACGGTCCAGTTCCTC
>CM040994.1:10502168-10519221 GCA_022985145.1 Pangasius djambal
TATATATATATATATATATAAGTATAAAAATGTATGTATGTATGTATGTTCAGTCACCTGTACATTCATGCAGTGATCTAATCAGCCAATCATGTGGCAACAGCTCAGTGCATAACATCATGCAGATACAGGTCAAGAGCTTCAGTTAATGTTCACATCAAAAATGTGATCTCTTTGGCTTTAACCATGGCATGGCTGTTGGCACCAGATGGGCTGCTTTGAGTCTTTCAGAAACTGCTGATCTCCTGGGAATTTCACACACAACAGTCTCTAGAGTTTACACAGAATGGTGCGAAAAACAAAAAACATCCTGTGTGTGGAGAGTCTGCAGGCTGAAACACGTTGCTGATGAGAGAGATCAGAAGAGAATGACTAGTCTGGTTTGAGCTGACAGGAAGTCTATAGTAACTCAAATAAGCACTCTTTACAAGTGAACTTAGTGAGCAAAAAAGTGTCTCAGCACACACAACATATCAAGCATTGACATGGATGGGCTACGACAGCAGAAGATCACACCAGGTTCCACTCCTGTCAGCCAAGAACAAGAATCTGAGGCTTTCATGGGCACAGATTCACCCAGACTTCTTGGCTGACAGGAGTGGAACCCAATGTGGTCTTCTGCTGTTGTAGTACATACACCTCAAAGTTCGATGTTTTGTGCATGATGAGATGCTTTTCTGCTCACTGCGGATGTAAAGAGTGATTATTTGAGTTATTATATCCTTACTGGCAGCTCACTCAGTGTTTTTTTTTTTTTTTGCACCATTCGGTGTAAACAGTAAAGACTGCTGTGTGTGAAAATCCCAGGAGATCAGCAGTTTCTCAGATACTCATATCATCCCACCAACAACCATGACCTGTAACTGCAAGATGTTTTGCATTGCACTGCTTCCACATAATTGGCTGGTTAAATAACTGCATGAACATGTAGGTGTACAGGTGTTGCTATTAAAGTGAATAGTGTGTATACATACACACCGAGCAGCCATAACATTAAAACCTGATTATTTGATGAAAACACACTAGGAATTAAACTTTTTAAAACCATAAACTTCTGTTGTAACCTTGCACATTAATAAGAGAACTGAATGCCAAAGATCAGTAAATGGGTGCATGGGGAATATACACCGATCCGCCATAACATTAAAACCACCTGCCTAATATTGTGTAGGTCGCCCTTCTGCCACCAGAACAGCTCTGACCCATTAAGGCCTGGACTCCACAAGACCTCTGAAGGTGTGCTGTGGTATCTGGCACCAAGATGTTTGCAGCAGATCCTTTAAGTCCTGTAAGTTGTGAGGTGGGGCTTCCTTACATTGGACTTATCCAGTACATCCCGCACATGCACGATTGGATCGAGAGCTGGGGAATTTGGAGGCCAAGTCAACACCTTTTACTTTTGGTCATGCTTCTCAAACCATTCCTGAACAATTTTTACAGTGTGGCAGGGTGCATTATCCTGCTGAAAGAGGCCACTGCCATTAGGGAATAATGTTGCCATGAAGGGATGTTCTTGGTCTGCAACAATGTTTAGGTAGGTGGTACGTGTCACAGTAACATCCACATGAATGCCAGGACCCAAGGTTTCCCAGCAGAGCATTGCCCATAGCCCCACACTGCCTCTGCCAGCTTGCCTTCTTGCCATACTGCATCTTGTTGCCATCTCTTCCCCAGGTAAGCGATGCACACACACCCGGCCATCCACATGATTTAAAAGAAAACATGATTCATCAGACCAGGCCACGTTCTTCCATTGCTCCATGGTCCAGTTCTGATGCTCATGTGCCCATTGTAGGCACTTTTGGCGGTGAACAGGGGTCAGCATGGGCACTCTGACCGGTCTGCGTATACACAGCCCCATACGCAGCAAGCTGCGATACACTGTGTGTTCTGACACCTTTCAATCATAGCCAGCATTAACTTTTTCAGCAATTTGTGCTACAGTAGCTCTTCCTTAGGATCGTACCAAACAATTTCTACGCGCATCAGAGAGCCTTAGGCACCCACGACCCTGTTGCTGATTCACCGGTTGTACTTCCTTGGACATCAGGTTCCACTCTTGACAGCCAATAACAAGAATCTAAACCTACACTCAGTAACCTCAGACTGACTACTGCTTGAGGCACACACTCACTCAAACTGGAAAAAAAAAATTGGAAAAATGTTGCCTGGTTTGATGAATCTCAACTTTTGCTGCAACGTGCAGATGGTAGGGTCAGAAATTGGCATCAACAGCATGAATCCATCCACTTACATTGTGTCATTGTGAATGCCACAGCCTGAGTATTGTTGCTGACCAAGCGCATCCCTTATGGCCACAGTTTACCCATCTTATAATGGCTACTTCCAGCATAATAATGTGCCATGCACAAAGTCACAAAATGTGCAGCAGTTATGTGATGGAGTCATGTCAACATGGGCTAAAATGTCAAAGGAATGTTTCCAACACATTGTGGAATCCGAGCCATGAAGAACTGAAGCGGTTCTGAGAGCTAAAGGGGGGTCCTGGCCCAGTATTAGCAAGGTGATCCTAATGAAGTAGCCCAGTGTGAGAAGGAGGCTGATGGCCTGGAATTATATGCAGCTTGGAGGTGTGTGACTGCTGGAGCCCAGTATGCGGCTGTGCATGAAACTGCTGGCATGGAAGTGTGTGTAAGTTTTTACTGGAACAACACTGCCCCCTATTCCTTATTCTGAACGGCAAAAAATAAATAAATAAATAAATAAAATAAAAGTAATAATAATAATAATAATAATAATAATAATAATAAATAAAAATAAAAAAGTTTGTTTTACTGGCATTTGGTTTCCTCTTTTTCTTCAAGTCACTAAAGATGCAGACTTGCACTAAAGACTACTATGCATCAGTTTAGTATCTTAACTGATGTTCCGTACACATTTCAAACCACTGAGATGCAAATTTGTTTGGACCACAAACACATCACATTCATTTTCAATATGTTTAGATTGTTTGAAAATGTAAGATTAATGCACGTTTTGAAGTTCTGCAGTCGTTGACTTTTATTTTGAACTTGTTTGTCGCCTCATACAATGAGCCAATCAGGACAGGCGAGCTCGCACATGCGTAGTTCACCAGGAAGTCGACTTGCGGTCACCTTTTAAATAAGAGTGTAAAATCTTCTGACAGTTGGTTGTGGTGGTTCGGTAACACACATTCACACAAAGTAAGATTATTACATATAAAATGATCGCACTAGACGTTAATATGTAGCTTTATATAATTAGGAAGACCAGTCAGATGTGCAGGTTTGTTTATGAGTAGTCAGGCTCTAGTTAGGGAAGAGTAAGCGGACTTTTAGTTTGTAGTAACCGAAGAAAGAACTGGAGGTGGTGAAAGTGTGGAAACTCTTTTCACAGCCATGTCGTTTGTTAATGCAGGTGTAGACGCTATGGCGAGCAGCCTGAGTGAGGAGTTTGCTGTGCCGGCTCATGTGGAGGAGGTCAGGAGAGTGATGGCGGCGTTTGCGGAGCAGCATGTAGCTGCAGGTCGCACGGTCGTGCTCATCACTTCAGGAGGCACCAAGGTTCCTCTGGAGTCCAGGACCGTGCGCTTTCTGGACAACTTCAGCAGCGGCCGGCGTGGAGCCTCTTCAGCGGAGTATTTCCTCGCGCAGGGGTATGCTGTGATCTTCCTGCACAGACAGCGCTCTCTGTACCCCTACACACGCCTCTACACGGGGGTCAATCTGCTGGACTGTCTGACATTACACCCTGCTCACGAGGGCTCTGGGCTGGTCACAGTGGATCAGACCAAGCTGCCAAACATCACAGATGTCCTGAAGAGGTACCAGGCAGTGAAATCTGCGGGGTTACTTCTTCCAGTGGAGTTCAGCACCTTATCCGAGTACCTCCACCTTCTCAAAGCTGCAGCACAAGCTCTCAGTTCACTGGGTAAAAAATATAACTGCACCACCCATAGCACGCACCATATACAGTCTTAGGAAAAAAGCATACTAAACTGTCACTGGATTGGTACACTCAAACATATACCTTTTATACCTTTAAAGCCATCATTTATAAGGTAATTAAGTCCAATTGTGTATATTGAATCTTTTTTTTTTTTTTTTTTTGAAGATGCACTATATATAGTCACCGTCCACTTTACTAGGAACACCTGTACACCTGATCATTTATGCAGTTATCCAATCAGTCAATCATGTGGCAGCAGCACAATACATATGCAGATCCATCAGGCAGATACAGGTCAAGAGCTTCAGTTAATGTTCACATCAAACATCAGAATGAAGAAAAAGTGTGATCTCTGTGACTTTAACAGTGGCATCGATGTTGGTAGCAGACAGGCTAGTTTGAGTCTTTCAGAAACTGCTGATCTCCTGGGATTTTCAAACACAACAGAGTACAGAATGGTGCGAAAAACAAAAAACATCCTGTGTGCACAGAGTCTGCAGGCTGAAACACCTTGTTGATGAGAGAGATAAGAGGAGAATGACCAGACTGGTTTGAGCTGACAGGAAGTCTATAGTAACTCAAATAAGCACTCTTTACAAGTGTGGTGTGCAGAAAAGCATCTCAGAACACAACACATCAAACCTTGAGATGGATGAAACTCACCCAAACTGGACCCAAGACTGGAAAAAGACCAGGTGATTTTTTTTCCTAATATTGTGCCCTGTGCACATGATAGCCTCAGATTCTTGTTCTTGGCTTGGAGTGGAACTCAATGTGGTCTTCTGCTGTTGTAGCTCATCCATCTCAAGGTTTGATGTGTGTATGCTGAGATGCTTTTCATAGTTGGCAAGAGTGATTATTTGAGTTACTATATACTCCCTGGCAGCTCGAACCAATCTGGCCATTTTCCTCCTGTTTTTTTTGTGTTGTGTGTGAACATTCCAGGAGGTCAGCGGTTTATGAAATACTCAAACCAGCCCTTCTGGTACCAACAACCATTCCCCGATCAAAGTCACAGAGATCACACTTTTTCTTCATTCTGATGTTTGATGTGAACATTATCTGAAGCTCTTGACCTGCATCTGCATGACTTTTTTTTTTTTTTTTTGCATTGTGCTGCTTCCACATGATTGGCTGATTTAGATAACTGCATGAATATACAGGTGTACCTAATAAAGTGGATGGTGAGTGTATTTATGTTTTCAATGTGAGCAGTGCCAGTTTTATTGTGATTGCTGTATGTAAAGTGGACAGTGACTAAGTTTCTAGGTGATAGATACATATTATAGGTACAGATAAAGGTAGCCCAGTGACAAGGAAAGATAGAGTTTAGGATCCTTTTTTTTCCTCAGAGTATAAGGTTCACAGTTGAGATTAAAATAAATTGTATTTACATATTACAGGTTCCAAAGCCATGTTTTATTTGGCTGCGGCTGTTTCTGATTTCTATATCCCACCTTCTGAAATGCCGGAGCACAAAATACAGTCCTCCAATGGACCTCTACAGGTACAGAATTGCATAAAAAAGTTTATCTTATTACCACACCTGATAATCTTTACACTTCTAACCAGAGATTGTGGCCTTTCAGATAAGCATGAAAATGGTACCTAAAATCCTTAAACCACTGGTGAAGGACTGGGCCCCAAAAGCATTTGTCATTTCATTCAAGCTGGAAACGGATCCATCCATCCTCTTGGAGCGAGCTCGCTGCGCCTTGGACATCTACAAACACCAGGTAGTCGTGGCCAACGTCCTGGACACACGGCACGGTTATGTTGTCATTGTGACTAAAGACTCCCAGAAAGAATTGGTCCTTACAGAAGAGGAAGTTCAGCGAGAAGTTGAAATTGAAGAGAAGATCGTCAAAAATTTGTCACAGGCACACACTCAGTTCATAAACCAAGAAGGTTAGAAGTGGGTTGGCCATCTCATAAATCCCTGTTCTTCACTTAACTTAAAATAGTTCAAGTACAGGTCTAAGTGCAGGTTCTAGATCAATGGAAAATGAAGACTCATACATGCCTTTTAATTCACAGTAAAACTAGAATCAACTCAGTCATCCCAAGATGGTGGGTGTTCTGGATAGAGTAACAAAATCTGACTTGCCCCCAGCTAGATGAAAAAACATTCCTAAGCATGTACACCAAACCATAACATTAAAACCACTGACAGGCGGAAGGGAATAACAGTGAATATATCGTTACAGTGGCACCTGTCAAGGGGTGGGATATATTACGCAGCAAGTGAACAGTCAGAGTTGGTGTGTTAGAAGCAGGAAAAAATGGGCAAGCATAAGGATCTGAGCAACTTTGACAAGGGCCAAATTGTGAAGGCTAGACGACTGGATCAGAGCATGTCCAAAACAGCAGGTCTTGTGAGGTGTTCCCGGTGTGCAGTGGTTAGTACCTACCAAAAAGTGGTCCATGGAAGGACAACCGGTGAACCAGCGACAGGGTCATAGGCACCCAAGGCTCATTTATGCGTGTGGGGAGCGAAGACTAGCCTGCCTGTTCCAATCCCACAAAAGAGCTACTGTAGCACAAATTGCTGAAAATGTTAATGCTGGCTGCGATACACTGTGTGTTCTGACACCTTTCTATCGCAGCTTGCTGCGTATGGGGCTGTGTATCTGCAGACCGGTCAGAGTGCCCATGCTGACCCCTGTCCACCCCGAAAGCACCTACAATGGGCACATGAGCATCAGAACTGGACCATGGAGCAATGGAAGAACGTGGCCTGGTCTGATGAATCATGTTTTCTTTTAAATCATGTGGATGGCCGGGTGTGTGTGCATCGCTTACCTGGGGAAGAGATGGCAACAAGATGCAGTATGGCAAGAAGGCAAGCTGGCAGAGGCAGAGTGAGGCTATGGGCAATGCTCTGCTGGGAAACCTTGGGTCCTGGCATTCATGTGGATGTTACTGTGACACGTACCACCTACCTAAACATTGTTGCAGACCAAAAACATCCCTTCATGGCAACATTATTCCCTAATGGCAGTGGCCTCTTTCAGCAGGATAATGCACCCTGCCACACTGTAAAAATTGTTCAGGAATGGTTTGAGAAGCATGACCAAAAGTAAAAGGTGTTGACTTGGCCTCCAAATTCCCCAGCTCTCGATCCAATCGTGCATGTGCGGGATGTACTGGATAAGTCCAATGTAAGGAAGCCCCACCTCACAACTTACAGGACTTAAAGGATCTGCTGCAAACATCTTGGTGCCAGATACCACAGCACACCTTCAGAGGTCTTGTGGAGTCCAGGCCTTAATGGGTCAGAGCTGTTCTGGTGGCAGAAGGGCGACCTACACAATATTAGGCAGGTGGTTTTAATGTTATGGCGGATCGGTGTATATTCCCCATGCACCCATTTACTGATCTTTGGCATTCAGTTCTCTTATTAATGTGCAAGGTTACAACAGAAGTTTGTGGTTTTAAAAAGTTTAATTCCTAGTGTTTATCAAATAATCAGGTTTACTTTTTCCAGACATTATCAGTAGGAGCAGGGAATGTAATCAGTCCTGAAGTCATTAAAGTGGCACTATAATCTCTGCTGCATGATTAATCAACTCAGAGAATTGATTTTTTTATTTTTTTTATTTCATGGATGTGCACATCGTCACAAATGGTTCGCAAATAAACATCTGATTTTACCCAAACTACATGGTCTTGACTTTTTAATCGCTTGATATCACTGGATTGATCACTTGAGCTTGATGCTCTTTTTAATTCCAGCACGAATTCCAGATAGTTCCCCACTGTATCTCGTCTCCTCACGCCGAACATCAAGAACCTGAAACAGATGCGCAGGTGAACTCGTTTTCAGAATAAGACAATAATCATGTTACACACTTTAGTGAGTTGTTGTGTCTTTAACTCATACCTGACCCTTCCTGCGAATCTTGGCGCGTCTGAATTTCTCTCTGTGTTTGACTCTGGGATTGCGGTCAATTTTCTTCCTCTTTGGAGTGAGTCCTTTGTTCTTGGCCATCTTTGCAAGCAAAAAATATTACATAAATATTTGAAAACAAAATGTACATTTTGCTGTTTATAATTAGAATAAGAAACTACAGTATGCTGTAAATGATGTCTAAAATTGCGCTCTGGGATCAAGTAGTAGCACATCAGTCTGAGTGTTAAGCTCCTGTACAGCTTATAAACTCAGCACCACAAATTCTGGCATCTATATGAGGAACCCTTTGACAAAGTAGCGATAAACAGATGTCCTAAATGGAACAGCAGCATGCACTCACCCCTACTGTACTTCATGAAGTCAGGGGGTAGATTAGTAAGGTCCAACCTATTCTCAATATTCCCCATAGCCTACTTCCATCTACTGTCTATGTGAGACTGAAGGAGTAGTAAACCTGCTACTGGAATCTCCCTTATGTCCAAGTCTCAGTCTGCATTGATATTTTCAAAATATTATACAACAGCAGCCAAAACTGTCAAAAATATTCAACACCCTAAATTTAATTCATCATTAACCTGACTAACTGCATTTGATTTGAACCTGTTTTTAAGGCAATACCACATCTCTGCTTTTGAGGTTAAGCGTAGGTAGGTCTTGACTTAATAGCTGGGCATATAAATGTGTTATTTTAAGAAATGAAAACTAAACTTCTCCTTACTTAAACCCCACAATAATGTATGAAACATTTTGCAACTTCTCATGCCTTCTCTTTAAATATCTGAATGTTTAGAACAAGGGTCAGGTAAGGGCTGTTTCTCTTCCAAAGTCAGCGTCAGCGTACCTGGTAGGTAATGCCTCTTTTAGACTCTCCATTCATCTCTGCTTCTTCTTCCGCCTCCTCCTGCTCCATCATTAACCTGCACACAGTTTGAGCCCCAATGTATCTGTCAGTGAGGTCTTTGACCCTGTTTAGTCCTTCTATAACACTGATCATCATTCTCAATCTCTCACCCATCCTCCGGCAGCCTCTTGTTCTTTCTCTTTAGCTTCAGTCTCTCCTCGATGCCTTTGTAGAAGAGCAGAGCTGCCTCTTCATCCGAGTCAGACTCTTCAGCCTCCTGCATATCTGCCACCTTTGATATCTATGAAGACATAAGAAACTGATTAGGCATTTATTACTGACACCTCAATACTGAACCTATATGGGAAAAGAGAATTCTTGCCTCACGCTTGTCCTTTTTGCTGCTCTGTGTTTTTCTAGCTGCTCTCTCTTCCTGCCTTTCAGAAAGCAGCTGGTGCAGCTGAGGGGAGAGTTTGGCATCAACAGCTCCTAATTCGTTGATTAACTATGAAAACAGACAGACATGTATTTTAAACAAATAAATAAGCATTTATTATCATGGCACTTGACAAAAAATAAAATATGATCAGAAAAATAACATCTGAACTTACATTTCTGTAGGTCACCAATCTCTCAATCACTGGATGGCTATGTGCTGGAATTCTCTTGGCTTTTAAAACCAGGTAAAAACTAATGTTTGTGCAATAGCTGGGAAAAAATAGCAAATTGTGATTTTGTTAAATATTTCAGGTAAAGTCTAAGATTAAAAAAAAAAATTATATACACACACATACATACATACATACATACAGTGGATATAAAAAGTCTACACACCCCTGTTAAAATGGCAGGTTTTGGTGAAGTAAAAAAAATGTAACTAGGATAAATCATACCAGATCTTTTCCCACATTTAATGTGCAATTGCAATGTATACAAATAAAATGAAAAATAATCAGAAACCTTTTTAGGGAAAAAAGGAAAAATAAAAACTTACAATAACTTATTTGCATAAGTATGCACACCCCTAAACTAATACTTTGTTGAAGCAGCTTTTGAATTTATTGCACCACTCAGTCATTTTGGGTAAGAGCCTATCAGTGTCGCACATCTTAACTTGGCAATATTTTCTCATTCTTTCTTGCAAAAACATTCTAGATCCATCAGATTGTAAGGGCATCTACTGTGCACAGCCTGCTTCAGGTCACTCCACAGGTTTTTAGCTGGATTCAGGTCTAGGCTTTGGCTAACATTGATCTTCTTTTGGTTAAGCCATTCCTTTGTTGATGTGGATGTACGCTTTGGGTCATTGTTGTGCTGAAAGGTGAAATTCCTATTTCGTCTTCAGCTTACTAGCAGACATCTGAAGGTTTTGCACTAAAATTGACTGTTATTTCTAGATATTCATGATTCCTTCCACCTTGATAAATCCTGCAGGTCTGGCTGAAGAAAAGCAGCCCTAAAGCATGATGCTGCCACCACCATGCTTCACTGTGGGTATGGTGTTTATTTGGTCGTGTACATACCTTTTGGATTATGAAATTATTATACCTTTTGGAATTGGTCTCATCAGACCATAACACTTTACCACATGGCTTGCGGTGATTTATTTGGGCTTGGATGTTTTTTGTGAGTAAGGACATCTGTCTAGCCGCCCTACCCCACAGTCCAGACATGAAGAATATGAGAGATTGTTGTTACCTGCAGAGAGTAATCAGTACTTGTCAGATGTTCCTGACACTCCTTTAATGTTGCTGTAGGTCTATTGGCAGCCTCCCTGGTAAGTGTTTGTCTTATCCTTTTCTAAATTTTGGAGGAGCATCCCATTCTTGATGAAGTTACTGTGGTATGCCATTTTCTCTCCACTTGTTGATGATGGCCTTCACACTGTTCAATGGTATATCTAATGTTTTGGAATTGTTTTATACCCCTTTCCTGATCAATACCTTTCAACAGTGGGAACCTATACAGGCTTTGTAAGCTCTTTGTGGACCATGGCTTCAGCAGTCAGGTGACACCAAGATGTTAAAAAAATTGTACAGAAACAGCTGGTCTTTATTTGGGGTTAATCAGAATAATTTCATTGATGAAATCTGTATGATAATTACCTTTGAACATGAGATTGAATGTGATTGGTTCATTCTGAACACAGCCACACACCACATATTTTTCCCTAAAATTTTTCTGATTGTTTTTCACTTAATTTTTATACATTGTAATTTCACATTGAGGCTGGAAAATGTTCTGACATGATTTATCTTGGTTGAAATATTTTTACAGCACAAAAACCTGCCATTTTAAGCGTGTGTAGACTTTTTATATACATTGTACATACATACATACACATATACACGTGTACGTGTGTGTGTGTGTGTGTGTGTGTAAATGTATAAAAAAATTAATATTTACTTAAGATAAAGTTGCTGCTTGGTCATGAGGTAATCTGCCCCCTAGGAAATAAAAAAAAAAAAAAAAAAAAAAAAAAAAAAAAAAAAAAAAAAAAAAAAAAAAAAAAAAAAAATACAAAGTACACTCCCTAAAGTGCCTTGGTGCTGATGTGATAAACTACCTCTGCTGTCTATCTAGATCATATTTATTAATACTAATATTAAAGATTACATTTATATCTCAACATTTAGTTTAACTGTGGTGAGCATGAGGCTGCTTGCCTTTAGAGGCAGAGTGTAACCTGACCTGAGGTTTCCCCCCAAAGGATTGAATGTAAATTGTCCTGATGTTCGGGAACCCACAAACACTTAGTATGATCACAGCCACTGTTGGGGAAAGAAATCCCAGACTCAGCTGACCATCTCATCAACTTCTGCTTAAGACACCAGCTCACCTTTCCTTGTGGAATCTGTCCATCTTTTATCATCTGCACAATGGGTTGTATCTCGTCTCGCAGTTCTGTCAGCTAAACACGAAAAAGTAGAGTAAATAAACTATGCCATGCTTTATATACAATAACGTTACAGCAAAGGATCTTTTAATTAATAGAAACTACTCCAAAACAATACCTTAGCCTTGAAATCCTGAATGAGCTCCAGCAGCTCTGGACTCTCCTTCTTCAGCAGTTTGAGCTTCTCTTTCTGTGACATTGTGTTTAGGTCTTTAACGATCCTCTGCTCCTTCCCTGCTGTCTTTTCAGTCTTCTCAGCCTCCACTTCTACTGCAAACTCCTGAAAATCCAGAGATAATACACCATATTTATATACACTGATTTGAATTTCTTTAACAGCACTGCTCTGACAGTAGTGTCAGCTGGAATTCAGACCTCAGGTTTATATTAATGTGCTCATTCTAATATGTTACTGTTTCTATAGTAACAACTCATTCACAGTGACTTGTATGACAGACGCTCCATGTAATCTACACTAATATAAGGACTAATAATAAGTGGGTTTAAAATAAGTGCTCTTATTTGACAAAGAAATATGTCTACTTGTTAATATGGTGAGGTTTATGGTGAACATTTATGGAAGGAGTCTCCAGTGTCAGGGCTTTGTAAATATCAGTATGTTTTTTGCCACAGTAAAGTCTTCAGGACAAAAGCCTTTGCACTTTCAGCTTTCTTGTTAACATGACAAGAATATCGACTACACTGCAAAAAAAAAGTTACATCTCAGCAAGTGGAAATATCTTGAATATAGTCAAATTTCGATAATATTCCCCAGCATGTCATGAGAGTAAACCAAGTCTAAAATTATCTATAACTAATCTTAATCTATAATTTACAAATTCATCTGCCAATGGAATAAGAACATTTTAAGCTTGAAATTATATAGACTCTGCAGAGGATAGTAAGGACAGCTGAACACATCTCCAATGTGCCTCTACCCCCCAGTTCAGGACATCTTCCACTCACGCAGCATTCGCAGGGCCTCCAGCATGGTGGACGATCCCTCCCCCCACGCCCACAATCTAGTTTCCCCTCTGCCATCTGACAGAAGGCTCTGCAGCATCTGCTCAAGGACTGCCAGACTGGGTAACAGCTTCTACCCCCTGGCTGTCAGTCTCCTGAACACTGTGCTGTCCTTCTCTACACACTTCATCCTGGGATCCAAGTAACTCCCTCCACCCTACTGCACAGACACTTTACATCACTAATGATGCACATGTCACTTTATTCATTACTACACTGATGTACTGTTTACAGTTTCTTTCACAAGCATTACTGCACTCACACTTTTTGCTAAATTTATTCTAGTTGCAGTTTTGGAGCCTGTGTTTACTGTAATGTCTTACTGTCATGTTAAATGTTCTTTTTTGTGATTAGATTATTTATGCTCTGCTGCCCATCTTTGTACGCACCCCGACTGTTTCCCATACCCCCTTCCTGCATGCTTCCTATTTCTGTTGCACTTTATTTATGTCCTTTATTTATTAATCTCTGTGTATGTCACACATGTATCTTCCAGGAGAAACCTTATTTCATCTTACTGTGTACTGCACACTGTATATGGCTATGATGACAAAGATCTTCTTGACTTGACCCAGTCCATCAACAAATTCTCAACAACAGCCTAACAGTTTAGTAGATCATCTACTGACTATCAGCTTGTCCCTAGTCCTATCAGAATTTCAACTCCAATCCATGAGAACTGTATTTATACAATTTTTCTCACATTTTGGTCCCAACTGGTCATTTACCACTTCCTGCCAGCTAGATAACTTTCCCCATCACACAGCAGCTACCAACTGGGGAGACACTAAGGCTTCCTCTGAGAAACATGAAGCCAGCGCATCTTTTTGAATTGCTGCTCATGTTGCCAGCTGTACACACTCTTCCGCGTATATGAGCTCACATATGTACATGATTGATTAGTGTAGCTTTGACTGACGGGCAGAGAGTACGTCAACCCTTCCGCCCTGGGAGCATGGCCAATTCTGGTCTCTGGGTCTCCCGGTCACGGATGGCTATCACATCAACTGGGTTCAAACTTGGAGCCTGTTGATGGCATGTTGTTGATATTTATCATGGCACACTGAAAATAAAAAAAATTGATCCTTTTTGTGTAGCAATTTTAACAAGAGACATCGTCACAAAGCAGCTTTACAGAAGTCTGGATGTAGATCTAGCAAGCAAGTGGCGAGGGTGGAGAGCAAAAACTCCCTGAGACATCATGAGGAAGAAAACTTACCAGAGTAAAAAAGGAACCTGATGGCACCAGATCCGTGTCTAAACCTAAATCCTAAGTCAAGTCTTAAGTCCATGTGACAAGCCATGAAAATGATAAGCAATGTTTAAGTCCAGGAACTGAGTGCTTTAACCTACATTACACAGATCCAATTAAGGCTGCATATGAAATGTACCTGGAGCAGGTTTAGATCGTAGTCTTCCTCACTCAGGTTGGCCGCTAGTCGTTTTTGAATGTTCTTGGCTTCCTCTTCTTCCTCCTTATCCTCTGCTTCTACCTCCTCCAACAGCTTTCCTTTTACAAACAAATCAATAATCAGTGGTTTTAAATCCTGCTTCAGAAAACTATAACACCAAAACCAGCGTGTGCGGCATGTACAGTCAAACACATACTTTTAGTCTTATAATCAGAGTCATAGTACATTTTCTTCTTGCTCCCCCAGGCCATGTCATTCGGCAGATCTATTGAATTGAAACCGAAAAAAAGTATTAGTAACCTGTTTGAAAATAATGCACAATTATAATGAATTTAAAAATGAGTGAATGTTACAAATCAACCAATGAACAATCATGACTTACCATCATCCCTTTTTCCTTCCAGATCACTCTCCATATCAGTCTGTTCTTGTTCTTCATTGCTGCCATTCTCCTCTTCCTCTTCATCATCTGAATCCTCAAGTGTCAGGGGCATCACCTCTTCCTAAACACACATGAATGGTCACAGAACACTGCTGCACAACTTAAAATATGACTCAATACGTTCACTGTGTGCTGATCAGTTATTAATGATCAGCTGAAGATTATCACCTCATCAGCCTCATCCTCTTGTTCACTGTCCAGCTTCACGCCTTGAGCCAAAAGATTCTACAAATATAAACAAATGTCAGTAATGGTCCCATTTTAGACAAAGAAAGAGCCACACATCTGTGGGAAGAGCAACTCACCGTGATTTTTGTACTGTGGAAATGGTCTATTTTATCCTGCACACTCTTGGATGATCTCTGATGACAGAAACACAAAGTAGTGTTAAGACGAGTTAAATCCCGATGTTCCACCTTACACACAGTGCAACACAGCTGTCCACAAAATCCTCAAGGCAATCTGCGAGAGCTTTACCTTATCTGGGATTTCCTCATTTTTATAGGAGGCAGGATCGTCACTGTCATACTCTTCTACCTTACTTGCTTTGGGCCTTCGCACGACTCTGCCAGAAAAAAACACAATCAATCAAGATTATGGAATACGGAACAGGTCCACGTCCAAAATCATATCCCATTACACTAAATAGTACAGCAAAGGAGCGTGCCATCCCGTAGTACCATACTAATAAAATAGTACCATACTAACATACTCACCATAATAATTAATACAGTACCATACTAACATACTCACCGTACTAATTAATACAGTACCATACTAACATACTCACCATAATAATTAATACAGTACCATACTAACATACTCACCGTACTAATTAATACAGTACCATACTAACATACTCACCGTACTAATTAATACAGTACCATACTAATTAATACAGTACCATACTAACATACCGTACTAATTAATACAGTACCATACTAACATACTCACCGTACTAATTAATACAGTACCGTACTAATTAATACAGTACCATACTAACATACTCACCATACTAATTAATACAGTACCATACTAACATACTCACCGTACTAATTAATACAGTACCATACTAACATACTCACCGTACTAATTAATACAGTACCGTACTAATTAATACAGTACCATACTAACATACTCACTGTACTAATTAATACAGTACCATACTAACACTCACTGTACTAATTAATACAGTACCGTACTAATTAATACAGTACCATACTAACATACTCACTGTACTAATTAATACAGTACCATACTAACATACTCACTGTACTAATTAATACAGTACCATACTAACATACTCACTGTACTAATTAATACAGTACCATACTCACTGTACTAATTAATACAGTACCATACTAACATACTCACTGTACTAATTAACAGTACCATACTAACATACTCACCGTACTAATTAATACAGTACCATACTAACATACTCACCGTACTAATTAATACAGTATATTATTATTATTATTATCTGTTATACTGCATAAAACAAAATAGTACACAAGGTCATTTTCTCTTACTGAACAGTATATAGTGGCATTTCACATATGCACCATGTAGTCTGGGTTAATCGAACCCTGGTGCGTTTTCCTTTCTGGTGCGTTTCACTGAGGAACTGGACAACAAACAACACGTTTTAAACTAGATGTTTATCTAATTATTTACTTAGTTCCAACTCCATGCTCTCTGTGCTTGGGGTGATTTTTCTGATTTTTCTTCACACTTGGAAAAGGTTTGTTTACTTTTTTCCATCACCGTACATCAGAAAAAAGTTGCCCCTTAATCAACCTTTCTGTACTTTATGGTTCATTTAGTTATGTGCAGTGTGAAGTTTATTACAATGGTCTAACTTACAACCCAGCATTATCAAAGCTATTATATTTAATATTGTAAATTTATAGTCATTAATCTATCTGATGGGTCAGTTGTCTTGAATTGGTTTAATCCACACCCCAATAACTCAAAACCAAGTAGGGTCATAAATAATGTCAATTTAAAACTAATGTCAATTTTATTAAAAAGGTGTTCTCTGAGTGGAATGTTTAGGGATAAAAAGAAAGCTGCCAGCCTGTTTTTTTGGGAACCCAGACATGGAAGAAACCAGAAGTCTAATATTCGAAGTATTGCATTATGTGAATCAAATATTTCTGTACTGAGGCAGTCTGTGGATTTTTAAGTACAGAGGTCCCTGAGGGGGAAAAAAAAAAAAACTTTTCTGGGATGTATCTTATGGACACTTTCATTATATTTGTCACATTGGTTTCTTACATAGCTACAACCTGCTAACAACAAAAACAGTGCACTACACAGCAGTGCATAAACACTACGCAGCAGTGCATAAACACTACGCAGCAGTGCATAAACACTAGGCAGCATGTCAATCAGCACGGCAGTACATAAACACTAGGCAGCAGTGCATAAACACTATGCAGCATGTCAATCAGCACAGCAGTGCATAAACACTAGGCAGCAGTGCATAAACACTACACAGCATGTCAATCAGCACAGCAGTGCATAAACACTACGCAGCATGTCAATCAGCACAGCAGTGCATAAACACTACGCAGCAGTGCATAAACACTAC
>CM040994.1:10519321-10541870 GCA_022985145.1 Pangasius djambal
CAGCAGTGCATAAACACTACGCAGCAGTGCATAAACACTACGCAGCAGTGCATTAACACCACGCAGCAGTGCATTAACACCACGCAGCAGTGCATTAACACCACGCAGCAGTGCATGCTGTAGCACTATGTACTGTTCTACAGTGTCTATGCAGCCTATATCTCTGTGTAAGGTGGAATGCAGTGAGAGACCTAGGGCCCTTGGTGTAGTGCACTTTCAGAGGAAGGAGAAGGGAGCTCAGGAACTTGTGGATCGAGTCTGATACTGTTTAGTACAATATTTCCAATAAAATTTCAGGCTAAACAGGCTAATACCGTGGTAAGCAGGTATGTGTAGCAGGTCAGCGGCAGTGTTTTGAGTTTGACTAGCTAGTGCTTTAATCCGCGGTTTTGGCCTCAGTGGAGAATCTCTCCGCTTTATAACACTCACAATAAAATCCTCAACATTTTGTATGGACTGTGTCATAAGAGTCACATCCCCAGCATTAACAGAACGGCTTTTTTAAATACCAACTTTACCTTTATACCTTACATTATGTATATTAAAATCAAGCTTATAAACCTGTAACTTTACATACCGTCTTGACCGAACCATGCTGCTCTCAGGTCCTCAGTACAGGCGCTCAAATGCTAATAATATATTTTTTTTTAAAAATGTAATTACTTATAACAGAACGTCTTTTTACTTTTAAGCCGAAACAAAACTGACCCACGAGCTTTCCAAAACGTGTGCACGCGCAACACAGTAATTACTTCCGGTTCAGAAATCACACGACAAAATAAAAGTCATTTAAGCGCGTGTGGTTCAGACGCATTCGTTCCCTGTTCAACAGTTGATTATTTGCAGTGCAGCCATTTTGTAGAGGAGAAATTAATATATTCCCTGGTTGTATCCCAGAACTCTTAGGGTCAAGGCTGGTAGTTTTGAGATCAAAGTTTTGGACCAAAACCTGTCCTAAGAGACCTGTTAGTAAAATAGGAGCCCAGGCCAGAGATAATAATCTTTCAGGATAATGCCATCTCCTGTACTTCTTTTTGTACATAATTATCCATATATTTATTTTATTTTTATAATTCTAATATTTTCTAAACCTTTATTATGGCACCAGAGAAGGACGAATAAATAATTCAATGGGCTCATTGCACAAACACTTCTGAGTTTTTAACCACTGCTCCTGCATTTCCGGTTCATGCACCACACTCACATGGCGGCAGTTTATAGCCAGTCTCAGCCAGAGCTCCCTGAAGCTGAATGCCAGTGATGTTCATCAGATATGTAAGAATCTTTTAGCAAGCTGAACAAAGGCTTCAAACTGTGTGTTTGGTCATATATGCACAAATATGATGGTAAGAAAATATTTTATATATAACTCATATTAATACCTTCTATGAATACTGGAATAATAGAGAAAGCAAGAGGAGAAGTTACTGTCTCAGTGTACTGACGAATGCAAACAGTGCTGCTGGAAATGGAAATGTGTCATATCACTGAATCCGAGTAGTCCATAAACGTGGTAATATGATGTCATGATGCTCTGTCTTACGAAATTTCCACCATTTTGGAAAGGTTAGTCATGTGGTCAGATAGTCAAACTAGCTAGATGCCAAACTTTGTATTTGAGTAATTATGGGTAGAAGCTGTTGCTTACATTTACATTTACATTCATGGCATTTGGTAGATGCCCTCATCCAGAGCAACTTACAGAAGTTTGCTTTGAAGTCTCTATCAGTAAATACACCCTGATATTGGTTCACTAGGTCATGGACTAAGAGTACCATCCATCTAAAAAAAAATCTGGTGTTGTTTTTAAAACTGCCACCACAGCAGCAATGACCACTGTGGTAAAAAATACTCCACAATGGCCTGTGAAAGCTGGAGAAGCAAAGTTTCAGAGGTAGTGTAATGGAATGGTCTTCCACCTTTCACTGGATATTATGGGAATATCTCATCAGTGTGTGGCATCAGTATTCCAACAGGATCATGTTGGATCCAGAGCCTATCCCAAGAACACTGAGCGCAAGGCAGTTATACAGCCGGGCAATTTGGAAATTGCCTACCTGCATGCACCTACCTGCATGCTTTTGGGAGGATTTCATTTGTATATATATTAAAATGTCTTTGTTTTTCTCCTTTAGTTCGCTACACATCAGTGATTTTTCAGATGCTTTGTGCATCTTAATTACATCAACAATGTTACTCTGAAACCTTTAATAAAACCCACAGAAGAGGAGTCGCACCATTTCACCAACATCATATCTTTTCACTTCGTTTGTTTCTTTCTTTATTAGCTACTGCATTTTTGTTTGTATGTATTCTATTCATTTCTGTCATGTGATGCCTTCCCCCTTGTTCTTATTTTTGTAGTTGGTGATGTATGATATGATATGATTTGTCCACTGTGGTTCTGGGAAAATAAAACAAAGGAAGCATCATCAGCACCTTCCCAGGTACGCAACTGGACACGGCCTCAACAAATTAGCGTTCTCCTGAAGGCTGGCTGTAGATGCGCATGGCATGCTGTTCGGATTTCAGAGGAGTGAATGTCAGTCTGTCAGTGAACCTCTGCACACAGCACTTGCTCATAAATCCTCTCTCTGTATCAACACACAAATACGCTCCAACCTAGAGGTATAAGTCAGTCTTTATGTGTGGAAAAACAACAAAAGTGAGGTACAAGTTAATGTAACAGTAGCATTAAACATAAGTCCCTTTCATTTTATTTCTGACATGTCTGTACATCTTTAAGTTAACTGATTTTAGTCTACTAATTGCAGCATAATTAGTGAAGGTGGGACTGGCTGTGTTATGTGTTGAGGGGAATGTTGAGGAAATGATGCACACATTCCCAGGACAGTATGTGACTGCTGCACATCTCTAATCTCAGTCTTTAATATTTGTTTAGTCTTATTAATATTTAATAATAAATATTGCAGCATATCAGCCTGTGTGTCTGACTTTATACATGTAGCAATGACTGCAACAGACAAGGTATTGTAACAATAGAAGATCAAGATCAGATTAAAAATAAGCAAGAACTCTAAACAATTCAAATCAATTTTATTTGTATAGCGCTTTTAACAATGGACATGGTCACAAAGCAGCTTTACAGAAATAAATACATTCAAATTAAATTAAACCAAAATAAACTGTAAATATGTTAATTTATCCCTAATGAGCAAGCCAGAGGCGACGGTGGCAATGAAAAACTCAGAGACAATACGAGGAAGAAACCTTGAGAGGAACCAGGCTCAAAAGGAAACCCATCCTCATCTGGGTGCAACGGATAGTGCGATTATAAATAAATCCCTTCTATAACTGTGTACTACATGGACAAATGGTGCAATTGTGTAACCAGGAAATTCATTACAGTTTTCACATGAAGTCCTGTTTGTATCTGCTGTCCACTGATGGAGACCTGTCAAAACTGTCCCAAGTCCCAAGCCATCACAGTACAACTGCCCACATGAGATCCCCAAGCTAAGAAAACCATTCAACAAAAAATTTATTCTGTAACAATTTCAGCTCTGTAAATTGTGTAATATACTGTCTGTTTCTCAGGAAGGATAAACACTTCAGCGTATTAAGTGGCTTAGAAAAAGGTAGAATAATTGACTGTTATATGTTAATTCTATAATGCTCAGTCGCAGGAGGATGCAGGTTTTACAGGAACTCAGATACAAAACAGACACCATCACCAGAGACAGGAAACAGGGCTTTGATCCAGTGGAAGTGTGTGGTGATGAATGTGAGCGGACGAGGACTGTTGGAATCACAGACTCACACATACACAGGTCATTGGATACTCAGCACTATAGCTTAGATTACAGTCTGCACAAATAATAAAGCACTAATAATGACCACACCGAGAGGAGGCAGTCAAGTATATTTTATAAAGTTTCATTTAGTAATGAAATTTAAAACCAATGTGCACGTGAAGAAATTGCCCCAGTACTGATCAAGAGGTGATTCAAGTATTATGTTAAAACTATTACTTGATGTTTAACAGATAGTGTATGCACGCCAAGGCTCATTTCTATTTAGTGATGCCTACAAAACTCCATAAAAGGTAAAGCTGGAAGTGCAAAATATGGACAAAATGGTGAAATAAAAGAAATTTCTGAGAGACAGAAGTGGAAATTATTTTGGTTCACATCTACACCAATTTAAAAAAAAAATTATTTAGTAGCATATAACAGTGCCTGAAAATGCAAAAAATCCAGAGACAAATTACAGAAAAGGTGAATTAGGTGTAAATTAATTGACGTGAAAAGAAAATGGGGTGACACAGGGAAACTGCTAACTGTTTAATTGTTTTAAGTGTCTCAGTGACTGTCAGCCAGAAGTCTCTCATGCTGACTCTTGAACTCCAATACACCCTCCTCAATGCTGTGTTGGAAACATGTGAGGGTATGCATCTTAAGGAAACCTTACATATTCAGAAAGAAGCCAGTGATGGCATGAAACTTACTTGGGAGTATATGGCATATTGCAGATTGATACACACCAGATCGGTCACTTATCAGTCTTTAGTACTGGCTCTGAAGTTTTGCACAGCATTAAAAGAAGATTCCATGGCAAACAGAACCAATGTGTATACAAGCTGAGCCACTGCTGCGCATCTTTCTTTTACATGGTGGCATTTCTTTTGTCTTAATTGTATGACTGGTCTCATTTGTCTAAGTTTATGGATTAGTGCTGGCTTGCCAATCTGCCTACCTGCATGGTTTTAGACAGTGGAGGAAACTGGAGAACCCAGAGGAAACCCATGCCAACATGGGGAGAAAATGCAAAACTCTACACAGATAATAACCTGAGCTCAGGATGGAAGCCAGGACTGTGGAGCTGTGAGACAGCAAGTCTTTTTCAAAGTTTTATTAAATATGTGTAAATGAAACAAATAAGTGATTCAAACTAGACAATGCAATCTGTATAAAATTGCAGCAACTCACCAATTATATGATCGTTTGAGGTTTGCATTAATTAGTCTCTTTATACATCATTGTACACATATGCAGGAGCTCTCACAGTATACGATAGTTTTTCCAAACTAACAGAATTTTCATGAATACCAAACTATTAGTGTGATGCTTCAAGGCACAAATTAAAAATAAGTTTATTCGTATCCAGCTTGATAAATAAGGCCTAGTATTTCTCATTTTCTTCTTTTTTTTTTTTAGCAGGTTCCTACATTTCTTTTCCAACTTGGCACCAATTTAAGTGTGTTTTTTGCCAATACTTAAATAAATGAAATGGAATTTAAAGACCAGTGAAAATAGGTATTAGGAAATCGCTTCCCTTCACTGGAACAGCTTAACAGCTCCTTTGCTGCTATACCATCCACTCTTTTGGGAAAGCTTTCCACTATATTTTGTAATATGGTTGTGGGGATTTGTGTTCATCCAGCCACAGGAGCATGTTCAGTGGGGTTGAGGTCAGGGCTCTGTGCAGGAAACTTGAGTTCTTCCACTCCATCTTTTGCAAACCATGCCTTCATGGTCCTCGCTTAGTGCAGAAGTTTAGAATGAGCAAATGAGTTTGTACAGGAGCCAGCAGAGGGCGCTGAGCGGAAGGGCGTGGTTTCGAGGCCACGCCCACTGCGCAGGCTGCTCATTGGTCTTTGTAGTCAGCGTGTTCGCCATCGCTGAACGCGTTCCATACAAAGATGCTTGTGCAGGCGGCGAGAGTGTGCACGCGCAGAGGACACGTCGTTTTTTAGTGACAAATCCCAACCAACTAAAACAAATCTGTTAACGCAGATATTTTCGGTAAGGATATTCAGAGGACAGCAGTTCACAGAAATCTTGCCCTGTAGTTGAACACAGCGTTGACGCCATTTGCAGACTGAAGTGAATCTAAACATGTCCGGTGTTGGGAGGTCAGACTGTTAGAAAACTAGACGCCCAGGGTTTTGCATGATGTCCGCTGAGAGCAGCTTGACGTTGCATTTCTTTCGCTGTTTGGTAAAGTTGTATGTGTGTGTGTGGGTGTGTGTGTATTTCAGTGGTTTTGTGCAGAGTGAACTCGTAGGCTGTAGCGGGCTTGGTGGCAGTAGCGCTAGCTGTTGTTTGAGGAGCCTGACTGCTGCGCCATTTTGTCATCCTCGGTGTGTACTCCGCTCTGACTGGCCGCTCACTGGGCCATGTGGTGTATTTCAATATGAAATTGTTCTCCAAATGGCAGTATTTCTGCACACCAGGCTGTGTGTTGATATTGTTTCCCCCTTCCGCAGGTATGGTGCTGTTTTTGGCCTCATGTCCGTCTTGTCTGTTTGGGGCTCTGTTGATAGGGGGCTCAGCGAGTGCACTGCTCTGAGCCGGAGTGCTGCTGGCTTGGCGTTCATTCCACTCTGCTCTAGGTTTTAAAACTTTTCACACGTTTGTGTGCTCAGTCATTTTGTTTTTTACCCCAAAAATGTAAAAAAAAAAAATTTCCCCTCAAGGTTATTTAATAGCTCTGTTAATATTTTCCTGCTGTCGGCGCAGTGTTAAGCAGTATAACCTTGTATATGACCCTCATATTCTGCCATCTGCAGACTGGGGTTTTGGTGGATTTTGGCATCATTTGATTACCTGCTCATGTTGGTGTGATGCTCAGAGATTTATAGATGTGTTTTAGGGAGTATAGTGTCCAACTATGGAACTAATCTTGTGGCAGAAGGAGTAAGCAAAATTGCGGGGTACATAGCAAGATGTGGTCAAATATTTCAAATTAACTTTAAAAAAAAATTACTCATAAAACTTCTTTTCTTGAAAGTTGTGGATGAAGAAATTTGCAGATGCTTTTTTTTTTTAATTGCTTCTGGGATCGTATTTCCTCCTCTTCCTTCTGACTTTTCCCTTTTTTTTAATCAGACCAGAGGGTTTTGTGTATATGCTGCCGCCTTAAATGTCTGTTGATGTAAAGTTTGAAGGCACACATCTGATTCTCATTGCTGAACCAAGAAATAACCATGAATATCCATGAAGCATATTTTGTATTGTTTTATATACTTTACTCTTTTTAATGTACTTATTTTTCTGTAACAGCAGCTCTGACAGTAGTGCTGGCTATAATTGATTTCACAGGTTTATATTAATGTGCACAGTCTACTCGGTTTTCATTTTTATTGTAAAAAAAAAAAAAAAAAAGACACAGGAACTTGTGTGGTGGATGTTCATGTTAATGGATTAAGGACGAGTTTCCAGTAAGGAGTTTATTTAGTAGTTTTGGAAGGAGTCTCCAGTGTCAGTGCTTTGAAACGGTCAGGTATATCTGTTCCTTGAATTTTTCTGATATGGGAAAGTCTTCAGGACAGAGGAGTTTACACTTTCCGGTTTTTCTATAACATGACAAGCTGTATTATTAACTTATAGCAACATCACTTTCTTTCTTTAACATGACAGCAAGAGTGAATTTGTTTCACAGGCATTGGGTGTTTAAATGTATGTATAAATAAATAAAGGATTGTAATAATTTGCAGATTGCGTTAGTATAAGTGGAATAAAACACGAATGGACATGCTGCTATAACAACATAAACTTCAGGTGGTAACAGCTCTCTGCTTTGTCAATGCACCACACCACCCCTTTGCAGATTATTTTCCCGTAACAGCACACTTCTTGTATTTTATTCCTTACTTAACAGCGCTAACAATAACTATGTATGTTACTACTATGTGATAACTACGTAGATGGCTAGCTTCAATTTCAGGTTAGTGATAGTTTGCTAATCACTAACCTCTAATTTGCTGGAGGAGCCGTTGTCATGTTTGGTTAAATGCCAACATTATTAGTGGAGATCATTAGGTGGGGCGCACTAAATTCAACTGACAGACAAAAGCATACATACAAAAATATAAAATATTCAAAGATATAGAAGAGGTTGTTTTTTTTTTTTGGTAGATCATCTGCTTTTAGATTTTGATACTTTAATATGCGGCTTGTGGATCTTGTAATTTTATTAATTAGTTGTAGCACACAATAACTTCATAGTGTTAACGTGCGATTTTGAGGGCTCTGGTACAGTAGTATGGTATGAGCATAAATACAGTTACAGTTTCATTCACTGGAGTCTCAGTTATTTAGCAGGCACAAAAATAATAGACAGTGGTACATTGTCGTTGGTGCACATTTATAAATTGATTTATTTAAAATTTGAATTCTTTTGTTTTGAGATTTAAGGTTTTAGTAAAGTAAATGGTAGTCAGTTTTTCCACCCTGTACACTTGTATTTATGGCACACAATTTATTGCAGCTGGTACTGTGTAGGATTAATATAGGGATGCATTGTTCATTAAAACAATGAATCAGAGTTCATTGTTTCATTATTTTATCTCACTATATCCATGCATGAGACTCAGATATCAAAGAACCTGAGAAAATGCCTGAAATAGCATATTAAATTGTGTTTTTGTGTGTGTGTTTATTTGTTTCATCATTGGGAATCTTCATGTTTGAAAATGTTAAGAGTTTTGGTTTTGCTCTTCTGCATTATTTTCTGATGAGTTCATTATGAAGTATAATTATGTTATAGTTTAATAACTTTTAAAACTTGCAAAAAGGGTTTTTGCAGGTAGCCAGACCTCTGGTGTGACTGGTGATCTAAATTAACGAACGCTGGATTTGAATTTTATTATACTAAAAGCTTGAAATGGCTGGTGCCGAATGGTGTACTAGAACATGCATACTGGGCGTTGTTGGTTACTTTGCTGTTTGCATTGATGTTTTTGCCTTCGTTTATTCTTTTATTACAGTCGAGAGTTGATTTTAAATGATTGACGACAAGATTGGCTTGGGTTTCGTCCACAACTAATAACGAACCACCACTAATTATACAGGTAAGAAATCGCGTAGCTTTTAGTTCATTAGACACATTTCAGATTTTTCTTGTACACATCTCTCTGTTTACTTGGTGAGCAATATTCAAGCTAATGACTTTAAGAGTTATTCAGCACGAAAAAGCAGTGTTGCATTTGATCAAATGTACAGATAAGATTACGCTGCTATATTCTGAGAAATACCTGAATTGGAAGCCCTGTATTAATGTTTCCTGAGCTGTTTCCTGGACCTTTTGAAATGTATTAGCCATGGAATTTCACTATTCATGTTCATTTTTATCTGAATAAAAATGGTTTTAAGCTCTTATCTGCTATCTGTTATGGACCATATTTATGTTTGTGAGCAGCAAATGTGGTTTGTGTTTATGCAGACACACAAATTTACTGGGCTGTTCCACTTTCTGATTTTATTGATATCAGAGTTATTTAGTACAGATAAGAAATGGTAAAGAATTGTAGAGGCTTCTATACTTCAGTAAATTGGTAAAATTAACATTTTTGCAATCAATATCCAAGTAAAAAAAAAAAAGTGTCATTATATGTCAAAATTGATTTCAAACTTTACCCGTCCTTGGTTGAAATTGGCTTTTTGCACACAGTGGTTATTTTTGTGGGAACTACATGTGGAAGGATTGGAGCATTTTGGCATTAGTCCTCATTATTTTATTTTTTTTATGATGTGAGCTCAGTGACAAGAAATTGTTTGATTGGCTTTGGTTATGGAGAGATGACTGCATTTGTTTTTGCTGTTTTCATTGTGATTGCTCAAATGCTTTGTGTACAACAACTTTCATTCTCTCTATTCTATGGTTTTAGGCTTTGTGTGACTTTGTCCTACTAACCTTTCCTTCACCCTAGCCTGATGGTCGTTGCCTTCTTTCATCTACAGGTGTGCGTTATAGCACCTCAGCATGGCTGTGGTCATCCGTTTGCAGGGCCTCCCCATTGTGGCGGGCACCATGGACATTCGCCATTTCTTCTCCGGTCTGACAATCCCGGATGGTGGCGTGCATATTGTAGGGGGTGACCATGGTGAAGCTTTTATCGTGTTCGCAACAGATGAAGATGCAAGGCTTGGAATGA
The DNA here is from genome assembly GCA_022985145.1 of Pangasius djambal. Taxonomy (NCBI): domain Eukaryota; kingdom Metazoa; phylum Chordata; class Actinopteri; order Siluriformes; family Pangasiidae; genus Pangasius; species Pangasius djambal. The sequence goes on from CM040994.1 coordinate 10,529,220, forward strand.
TGCGCACAGGGGGAACAATCAAAGGTTCCAAAGTGTCACTGTTACTTAGCAGCAAAACTGAGATGCAAAACATGATTGAGTTGAGCCGCAGGCGTTTTGAAACTGGTAATGCAGATGGGGCTTCAGGAAATAGTAACAGGTCAGGACCTCCCAATGTTACTGGAGGAACTGAAAGGGGTAGCTTGCCAACCACTGCACAAGGTTTTAGTAATACCACTTCAACTACAGCAACCACAGCTGTCTCAGTTAATGAGCCTGTAAGCAACAAAGGTGCTCCAAGCTTTGCCTCTACAACCATAGGTAACATGCCTCCAAACTTTAATAATTTCAGCAGCCCAAACCTTAGCATGGGGTCCACCATGACTACTGCCATGTCCTCCTTAAGTACTGTACCTCCTCCAATACCCCCCTTGCCTACGATGCCAACCTTACCACCTATGCCTCCCATGCCAGTACCACCACCAGTTTCCACGTTACCCCCAGTACCAGCTGTAAACCCTTTAACCTCAGTGCCACCGGTCCCTCCAATGGCTCACATGCCACACTTATCTGCACTCCCTCCTTTTAATCCTGGTGTTCCCCCACCAGTTGGCCCTGTGGCTGGTGGTCTTGCTGCCTCAGGACCACCTTTGTCTCTTGGAAACCCAAATCCAATGTTTCTTAACCCCCTAAACCCTCTAAATCCACTCAGTCTCCAGGCTCATTTGAAATCAGCACTGATGAACCCTGATGAGTTGTACATACAGGTTCAAGGCCTTCCTTACAATACATCTGAAATTGAAATTGGAGAATTTTTCCATGGATTAGGGGTAGACTCTATTCGGATACTCAGAGATGGTCTTGGCAGGAGCAGTGGCAGGGCTTTGGTTAAATTTTTTACACCCCAAGATTCCTTTGAAGCTCTTAAACGAAACACTGGTATGATAGGCCAAAGGTATATAGAAATATCTCCTGCTTCAGAGAGGCAATGGAGAGATACCCAGGGATCATGTGCAGAGCAGCTTAAAGTAGGTAGTGAGTCGGAACAGAGTCGGCATCATCGTGGAAGCGCTACCTCCGCTTCCCCTTCTGGTCGAGAACGTGCTAGGTCTCGGTCACCTCATAAACAAGAGTTCTGTGTGTATTTAAAGGGGCTCCCGTATGAAGCAGAAAATAAACAGATATTTGAATTTTTCAAAAACCTGGACATTGTTGAAGACAGCATTTACATTGCATATGGACCCAATGGCAGGGCAACAGGAGAGGGTTTTGTTGAGTTTAGAAATGAAATGGACTACAAAGTTGCTCTTGGATGCCACATGCAGTACATGGGAAGTAGATTTATACAAGTGCACCCTATTACAAAGAAAAATATGTTTGAAAAGATTGATGCAATTCGCAAAAGAATGCAGGGCTCCCAGGGGGATCATAAAGGTAGCTCATCAGAGGGGGGAAAGGGTGCTCGAATTTGTGCTCATATAACAAATATCCCCTATAATGTGTCCAAGAAAGATGTACGCCTGTTTTTGGATGGAATTCAGTTGTTTGAAGACAGCCTCAAAGTACTAGTTGATGGCAACGGTAATGGCCTTGGCCAAGCTGTGGTGCAGTTTAAATCTGAGGAGGATGCTCATAAAGCTGAACGATTACATAGGCAAAAGTTAAATGGCAGGGATGCTTTTGTCCACTTGGTTACATATGAGCAGATGAAGGAGGTTGAGAGAAACCCTCCCCCACAGTCAAAGCGGGGACAAAAGGCTCAAAACAATTCCCTTGCCCATGCACATGCACAGGCCCAGGCCCAAGCTCAGGCCCAAGTGCAAGCCCAAATCCAAGCTCAAGCACAACATGCTTTCCCTGGAATGACCGGGGAGGAGTTCAGTTTTCTCCGAAGTGCTGTGGGGAACCTTGGTAATGGCCCTCCATTTGTCAACCCATTTGCTGCCCCCGGTAATGGATTAGCAGGCCCACCACCTCTACCTCCATTAGGTACAGCTTTGGGTGATGTTTCGCTTCCTGTTCCTCCTCCTATTGTTGGGGGGCATTTACCTGGGCCTGTCCTGGAGCCCCCTGTTTTCCGACCCGGTGGCAGCAGTGCACCTCCTGGTTTTGTTGGAGCCCCAGAGAGCTTAAGGAGCATGCCGTCATTTGATAATGGATCTTCAAGGAAAAGTGCAGGTCAAAACCGTGGTGGAAACCAAAGTCGTTCAGCAGGTTCTCAACCTGCCTTTGGTCCATCCTCTGAAAATCCAAGGGCATCAACCACTGGTGGTGCAGGCAACCCACGGCCAACCATTGTCAAAATTCAAAATATGCCTTTTACTGTCACGGTTGATGAAATATTAGACTTCTTCTATGGTTATAAGGTGTTGCCTGGCTCTGTGTGTCTGCAATTTAGTGAGAAGGGACTGCCGACAGGGGAGGCGATGGTTGCATTTGATTCTCATGATGAAGCAATGTCTGCTGTTATGGACCTGAATGATAGGCCTATTGGTGCAAGAAAAGTAAAAATCACTATGGGATGAAGGTAATCATGATAAAATAAATGGTCATGCACTGAGCTTTTTATATTCACAGAGCTTGGAGTGGCATAAAAAAATTTTTTTTTCCTCTTATCAGATGATATGCTAGATTAACCAGTAAAGTAGATCCAAGAGAACAACATACGTTGACCCTTTTAAAGTGTGATTGTGAAAGCGAACTGTTTAAGGGGTGGTTTGTTTCTTTGTCTTTGTCTAAAGTGCTTGAGAGTGGCGTCCAATCGTGTGAGAGCTGAGGTTTTGTAGAATTCATGAAGAAGTGTAAGAACACTTAATTGCTGCATTTTGCAAGTATAGGCTGATGGCTATGCTGCAATGTCTTTACTGGCAAATGTCTTCTCTTTCTCTTATTCCCTATCTGTTCATATTCTTTACCCAAATGTAGTTTTAGACCATTTGCTTTACTACATGTGCCGTATGTTTTGTGGTTTATGGTTTCTCAGATGGGGTGTACACCTAATGCTGCCATGCTTGGTGTATGTGCCCTTAAATACAACTCTTACCCTTCTGTTTAGTTTTATTTTCACAATAGGAAGAAAATGCATGAAAAGTGTTTTCAGTTGATGTTCCACTTTGAGTGCAAGGTCTATAGGATGAATTTTACCTGTGAGAAACACAAGATGATGAATGCGATGACTTTATTCATTATAAATGGATATGCAGCATTGTTTAATAAATGCGGCAATGTAATGTTTTGTAAATGAAAGCTTTACACTCTTCCTTTTAACTGCTCTCCACCATGTGTGTGTATCCCCCCCCTCCCTTTTTTTTTTGCTGTGATATATGGTAGCGGTGTTGCCTTTTTTTTTCTTTTTTTTTTTTTTTTTAAGATATCAGCTTTACAGTTATTTTGGTGTTAAAGTTTATTTGCTGTTGTACATATTTTTTCCAGCGCAACTATTTTGTCAATAAAATGACATTCCTGAATTTTTGAATTTGCAAGGTATTGTATTTTTTCTCCTGTCCCCCTTTCCCTGTTCCACTCTACAAATAATCAATAAAGATTGTTTTCCTCTGCTGACTTTGATGTTTCACATGTGTACCCCAAAAATTGTATGAAATGCACAGTTTCATGGTAGGCTTTTTTGTGTTATTCTTGGTTTGGATATTGCAAGATTTTGTTCCACAACAAAAGCAATGAATTGTTCTGAATTGAAAAGTTAATTCTTGAAAAAAGTCCTGCTGGCTTTCTGAGGTAATGTCATGGAGTGCATCACATTTTAAATTGAAATTTATTTATTAATTTGGGAAGATTCCTGCCTGGGCTTTAGCAAAGATTTGAAAATAAGTTTTGCTAAATTTTATGTGCAAAACTAGCTCAAAAATGTAAACAACAAGCATTTGCTGTTTTGGTTCTAGTTTTGTGGTATACTTGGCTATGGACAATGATGCTGTGGATTGCATGCTGTAGAGCCACAGTTTTTCAGAGATTTTTTCTGAGTATCTCCGTAGGAGTTAATATATGATGTTACATATTTGGATGAGTGTTCAATGTTGAACCAAACCCAATGCATATATTCATCTGGAGTGGGTCTGTATGTGTTTTTAATATATAAGATTTTTATTTTATACTGAGCAGAAAATCTATTTGTGTGTATTACTATTTGCCTTTTGACCACTGTGTGATTAAGATCTGCTTGAGTCATCATAGTGTTATTGAAGGTAAGTTTTAGGCCTTTTCATCTAAATACAGCTTTGAAACTCGGCACTGTTTGTTTTGTCTTTATACAACTGTATATGTGGACATAGACCGGCTTTATGAGCTTTGTGCCTAAACATGATATTGTCATTTACTCAGTTGGCTGTTTTGCATTTCTTTAAGATGATGGACATCTATAACCTTATGAATCCCCCTCCCCTGCTTTTGCCTGTTGCTATAGCCCTGGAATTGTATTTTTGCCATGTTCATGATGTGCAGTCTGGAGCTGCCGACAGCTCTGTTATCCCTGACATGCGATTTTATGTTTCATTGAATTCCTTTAATGGTTTAAAGTCATTTCTGACACATACATTTAAGATCTTATGGGCTACATTCTTGTGTTCCTAAACTAAGCTGAAGTTGAAGCTGGATTTTGTGGCATTTTTGAACCAAAAGCTAAAGGGAGGTTACCCTATGACTGTTTACTGTGTAAAGATGTACTCACTGATCACTTTAATAGGAACACCTGTACACCTGCTCATTTATGCAGTTATCCAATCAGCCAGTCAGGTGGTAGCTGCACAATGCATAAAATCATGCAGATACAGGTCAAGAGCTTCAGGTAGTGTTCACATCAAACATCAGAATGGAGAAAAAGTGTCATCACAGTGACTTTAACTGTGGCATGATTGTTGGTGCCAGATGGGCTGGTTTGAGTATTTCAGAAAGTATTGAGTATTTCAGATCTGTGGGTGGACATGCCTTGTTGATAAGAGAGATCAGTGGAAAATAGCCAGATTGGTTCGTGCTGCTAGGAAGGATATAGTAACTCATAATCACTCTTTATAACCGTGGTGAACAGAAAAGCATCTCTGCATGCTTTTTCTTCATTCTGATGTTTGATGTGAACATTACCTGAAGCTCTTGACCTGTATCTGCATGATTTTTTTGCATTACGCTGCTTCCACACGATTGGCTGATTACGTCTGCACATTCATGCAGTTTTCTACAGGTGTTCCTAATAAAGAGGGCGGTGAGTGTATGTAATACAGTAAAGTCTTACTGTTCGGGACAGCTCTTCTGCTCCAGCTGTTGTGCTCATGCTTTTTTCGACTAATGATATGTAACTGAGTAAATGAAAGGTACTCACAAAGCTGACTGAAGTTACCATCAAAGATGCTGTTATTTTTGTTCACACCAACAAAGTTATTCTCACTGACTGTCAAATGTTGTGTCCTCCTAGTTCTGGTTTTTCTAGTGGTTTTTTTGTGCTAGAGTCTTGTAAACAACACCCATTAAAGCTTTTAAATGTTATGTAACGAATTGCTGATTCTTGCATTTAGAGCCCTGCTTAGGACTTCTTGATGCACAGCGACCTCAAGCTCTTTAAGTGACAGCTGTATATTCTGAAATCCCAGAGAGTGGATTTATAATAGCATTTTACCGAATCGTCTGTATTATGCTCATATGCTGAGTGTTTCCCCAAATTGTAAATACAGGATAGTCGAGTTATTTCATTTTTAAAATGGGAAGGCGTGAGGATAAGTTTAATGATGTTTTGTAAATTGACACCTAAAATTATGTATTATTGCTTGCTGCTAGGATTCTGCCAGAGCTTTGTCATTTGTGTTTCACAGTTTGCTACAGTTGGATGGTCTACTACAAGAGTACATAGTAACAGAAGTGAAACACTGTGTGTTGATAGTGTTTCAGTGTCAGATAGATTTGCATTGGATGGCAAGTGGAGCCTTTTTTAAACTAATAATGTGCAGACATTAGACAGGAAGGCCTGTGGTCTCACTGAGTTATTTTAGCTTGCACAACCTACTCTATGAACCTCTTAAAGATGACGAGGAAGAAAAACTGATGTTTGATGCTCACTTCTAGAGCTAATATCCTGTTATTTACTTGTCCATAAATTTAACGACTTATTTCTAAGTTCCAGTTGATCCTTACTGTGGCTGAGAATTGCAAGTGGATTTGTTTTAACTGCCCTGCTACCTTTTTTTTTTTTTTTTTGTATTTAGCCAATAGATTAATGCCTCCGCCTTAGAGCACAAACCCAATATCAAGCCAAAACTTGTTCAGACCAAGGGTAAAATTGGTGTGGTGTGTGTGTGTGTGTGGGAACAGCGCTCCAGCACCTTTGGTATGTGTGATCATTGAAATATCAAAAAACCTTCTGGGGTTTTTTTTTGGTAAAAATGTGATGCAGTAAATCACATATAATGGAAAACTACCAACAATTTCACTTAAAGGTAAACTCCACCCTGAAAGGCATTTAAATACGATTATAATGAAATATTTCTCTGCTTATCGATTCTGGCACTAGTTCGGTGCTGTATTTGCATTATTCCCATGTATAAAGGATGTGTGCTGTGCTGAAATCACAGGGGATGCTGTTATTGCTAGCACAGTTACAGTGGCTTTTAAGATGAGAAAAAAAAATCAAGAATCTCAAACATAAATGATAATGACTAGGTTAACGAACAGAACGTACAAATGAGGAAAGGGCTGGACTGGCTGAAGGACTAAAGCTTACTTCACCTAGAGATGAAGCGAGGGTTAATGCTGCAGTAGAGGCGAAGTTGACTACAACCAGTAAAAGCCACCGTAAACACCATCTCGACTTATAATTTTAACTCTTAAACTTGGGGTAGACTTCTCAAGTACCAATTCCTTCCCCGTTTATGGGGATATTATATTTGATCAAAATGGCCGCTCACACTGTAAACAGTGTAAAGGTCCCTTTCTCTACTTTTTACTTAGTTTAATGCAGTGTTGGCTTTAGATAAGTAAATATAAAGACAGTACTTTGTTCACTCTATAATACTGACCATACTAATCAATGTTGAAAAGGTAGTCAACATTAGTTATCACCAAGGTTAGCCGGCTAGCTTGTTGCTAAGCTACTAGCTGTTGTCTGCTGTTGCTGTGCTGCAGTTTCAGTCCAGAATGTTGCATGAATGTTTGAAGTTCACTATAGTAGTACAGTATCACTAGCCTGACTGTAAAAGTGTGGTTAAAGAGCAAACAAAAGACAAGCTTTCATGGAAGCATCCATTTTGCCCCCCACTTCACATGGTGTACTGGCCAAGGTGAGAAATAATGTTACAACTTGCAAATTACCACTTTTACAAGGCATGTTGAAGCAGCACTAATCCCACTGCGGGTAATGTAGGAGACCATTAACCAAGGTGAAAATAGAACCTTTTTTTGAAAGTTTAAATTCTGAAGTCAACTCAGAATTTCATTACAAAATCAATTTCAGATACCACTGAAGATCACAGGTTAATTATAAAAATTAATAAGTAAGACATTTAGGGTGGATTTTTCCTTTAATCATATTTTCAGATGTTTTAGTTTAATGATCAATGATTAACAGCTACAGATTAGAGCTTCATTATATGACCATTTGGCACAACGGTGATAATGATGGAGTAGTAGATTGACACCGCTATACGAAAAACAAAGCCTTCATTTCAAAGTAGCGTGTTCATTTTGCTGTATCATCCCTGTATCATGTTGAAGTCCGAAGGTATTTTGACTTATCTTTGTATTTTTGATTATATTTTTTATTTTGATGCCAAAACTCATAATGAATACTAAAATAACATGTATATACTCACTGTCCACTTTATTAGGAATACCTGTACATGCTCATTTATGCAGTTATCAAGTCAGCCAGTCATGTGGCAGTGAGCAAAAGTTCTGTCGGTGGAAATGCCTTGTGGATAAGAGAGGTCAGAGGAAAACTGCCAGATTGGTTTGAGCTGCCGGTAAGAATATAGTAACACACAATCCTTTTTACAACCGGGTGAGCAGAAAAGCATCTCGGAACACACGACACATCAAACCTTGAGGTGAATGGGCTACAACAGCAGAAGACTACATTGGGGACCACATTGGGTTCCACTCCTGTCAACTATCACCTTTTTCCATTGTTCAGCTGTTCGGTTTCAGTGAGTCTGTGCCCATGATAGCCTCAGATTCTTGTTCTTGGCTGACAGGAGTGGAACCCAGTGTGGTCTTCTGCTGTTGTAGCCCAGCCACCTCAAGGTTTGTGTTGTGTGTTCTGAGATGCTTTTCTGCTCACCACGTTCGTAAAAAGTGCTTATTTGAGTTACTATAGACTTCTTGTTAGCTCAGACCAGTCTAGTCATTTTCCTCTCAACTCTCTCAAGGTGTTTCATCCTGCAGACCCTTTGCATACAGGTTGTTTTTTTTTTTGCTTTTTGCACCATTCTGTGTAAAGTCTAGAGACTGATGTGTGTGAAAATCTCAGATCAGCCGTTTCTGAAATTCTCAAACCAGCCTGTCTGCTACCAACATCCATGCCACTGTTAGTCAGAGATCACACTTTTTCTTCATTCTGTTTGGTATTAACATTATGAAGCTCTTGACCTGCATCTGCCTGATTTTATGCATTGTGCTGTTTCCACATGACTGGCTGATGGGATAACTGCATAAATTATCAGGTGTTCCTAATAAAGGGGGTGGTGAGTGTGTATAATGAATAGTAAAAAGTATGGGCTGTAGGTAATTTAAGCCCACAGAATAGAAAACCTCTTGATCTTAATCACATTATACTTGTATGAAGACAGGGAATTGTTTAACACACAACTGTTCCCGCATGCCACACGTTGGGCTCCTTCCCCTCCCTGAGCGCAGATTAACCACCGGGTTAGACACTGCTGCTTCTGGACTGAGCTGGACTCCATTATGCCTGTTTACGGTTGAGGATGTTCAGGGTGACTGTGCTTTTGTTATTTATTTATTATTATTATTATTTTTATTTTTATGATTGTTGCTTTTTGTGTGATGTCTGGTGAAGATGAGTAGACCACAGCTGTGGCTCGGGGACATGTGAATAAACCTGTGTGGAATGTTGCTCTGCTTGGCTGGTGCTGCTGCACAGTGGCGTGATTGACAGCTGATTTGTCCAACAGGAAGGCTGCGTTTGCCCGCTAGTCCGACCAATAACATCACGCGTGTGTGCATCGCCGGGCTCGGGGCCACACCTTCGTTTTATCACAGCAGCTTGAGTACAGAGAGAGTTGAACTGCGCCTGCTACTGCGGAGAGGACGTTGTTTTTGTGTGAATAATCAAGGTTAGGCTTGTGAGCTCAGTCTTATTTACTGCTTTTATTAATCAGGATGGCTGACTGCCGTGTATGTGTGTTTAACATTGTGCGTTTACGCAAATCCGGAAATACTACATGGCTTCATGTTCACCTAAACTCTAGTTATATGTTTAATGTTGTTATTGCATGCAAATTCACGGTTCTGTGAGAAGGAGCGAGTATTCCGTGGTTTAATTGTTTATTTTGAACCGCTAGTAGTGCTGTGTTGTGTGGAGAGGAAGTCAGAGCTGGATGAGGAGGGACTTGAGCAGTTGTGGTTTATGAGTGAGTGATATCTGGAGCCTGGCGAGCCTCACATACTGAATGCGGTGTGTGTGTGTGTGTGTGTGTGTGTGTGTGTGTGTGTGTGGGGTGCATTTCTGGCTTTATAGCTCACAGAAAGTAAAATGGCGTCTGCTTGTGTAGAGTAGTGAAGTGAAGTGAGTCAGGCCTGCGGAAGTTGCTGAACATTAGCAAAGTTGTCGAGTTGTTTTGGAAAAAATCTATCAGCTTTCGGGGAGGGGGAAAAAAAAGTCCAAACCTCCTATTGCTAGTCACTGGGGTGTTTACTTCAAGGGTATATTCTGTACATTTTATTTTTATTTGTTAAAATTATCAAGCAAATTCTGAAGTATGTAACGCAAAGCATTAGATTCAGTGGGTAAGCTAACCTAGTGTACATTTCATGGCTCATTTAAGGTAAAAGTGAGTGAATGCAGTGTAAGTGTATAGATGTACACTAAAAGCTCAGAGACATGGCTGAAGAAAACCCACCCCAGTGACGAGCAATGTTTGTGTCTTTTCTTTGTGTGTTTTATCGCCCTCTTTTGTCCAACCTTCGGCACACTCTTCTTCTTCCTCTTCTTCAGGAGAGGACTGTGCACTGCTGAGTCTGGCAGTGACCATGAGGGCAGTCTCAGAGGGCTGATCACTGCCACATTAAAGCGGTCAGAATAATGTGCTGACTCGGGCCATACCCCTGTACCAGCCATACAAGCCTGCTTAGAATAAAAGGGCTTAGTCCTTTTAAAAACAGCTTTGCACAGTGTGGGATGTGGAATAAAATACTGAATATGAGCCTTTGTTTGCAATGGTGCCTTCCTCTTCACAAACAAAAGCTGTGTTGTGGTGTTTGGTGTAGAGCAGGGATGTGTGTTCTTAACCACAGAGTGCTGGTGTGGCTGCTCATTTTCCAACCCAGCAGGAACCACACCTGAATGAAGGCCACCGCCAACTGACTAAACAGGTAGAATCAGCTTGAATCCTGCTGGGTGGAATGAAATCCTGCAGCCACGCCGGCCCGCTGCGGATAAGACTGGACGACTCTGCGGTGTATCATTTGGAGACTAATGTATTGTTGTGCAATTGTGGGCTTTTACTCTGTGCTTTCAGGTGTGACTACAGAATGGTAAATCTCCTCAAATAGCACTCTGTGCAGTGACTAGGGTGCAGTTTTCCATTTTTTGAGTGGTTTAAGCATGTCTTTAAATTGTCTCGTCATAAACATTATAAAAATGCTTCTTTTTTTTTTCTGGTAAATGGTCCAGACTAAGTTTTACAGAAGCATTGTGGCACAAACATCACTATTAAGTGACTGTCGGAGCATCACATTAAACTACCAGATGAGATTGTTTTGACTTTACAGTGCTTTAGGAAACTAGGCAGTGAATCTTTTTATTCTGTTTGAACATTTTGTCCATTTTCTTTGGTCACATTTTTTGATGTAGTGCCACAAAATTCAGCGCAATCACAGATCCTATGCAGGAATAGTCCCGTGTAGAAATGCTCCAAAGTGAGTTATTTTTCCTTGGAGACCAAACAGTGGGTGACACACACACCAAACCCCATTATGTAGTACTACCAACCTCTACTCAGGCAAGAGAGATGATCTCGATTGGCCTGATTGTTACCATTTTAGCTCGTATCTCGAGAATCGTGAGGCCTAGAGACAAAATTCTTTTGGACCATTTCGCTCCACTCACTCAATAAATAACATAATGTGCAAATGAGCTATATCTAGGAATTTTGGTCTATCCTCCCAAAATATCAGAAAACTCTGTTCAGAAAACTGTTTCTCAGGAGCTGTAAGTCAGATTGAGCTGAAATGTAGTAGTCTGCATCACTATGCTCATTTGAAAGGGTTTCCTTAAAGTCAACCTGGTTGCTTAAAACATCTGCTATCAGTCAGTCAGCTTTCAGCAGGAATCTGATAGGGTTAACAATGTGCAATCTTCATGAACTTGAATGATGGCTCTCTCTAGGGACCCATTAAAAAGGATGTGTTGTCACTCACATTGGCCACAGGGACACTATTCAAGCTTTTTCACTAATAAACAAGCATATCTAATGTACAATAAGGTGTACAGTGAAGATTCTTTTTACTTCTGATTCATTGGTTCATTTCACAAAGTAATATGTAATGTAATGTGCCACAAAAATCTAATCTGTAAACTCTGATAATTTCCATAATATGCAAAACCAACTTTTGCAATCTGTTCCTAGGACTTTTTTTTTTTTTTTTTTTTGCAGTGTCTTAAAATCGTGGTGTCAGATTACTCATAATAATCTGTTCATCAAGGTTTATAAAACCATGTTGAGATTTGTGTAGAACGTGACTCCCAACTCTGTCAGTCATTGAGAGGCGGCGCTTAATTTACTCAAACAGCTATTGGACATGACAGTTTGATTTGCACAAAACTTAAGGCATATTCAGGACTAGGTTTGGAGGCAATTTGCTAATTACTTAGACTCTCAAACGTGTTTTTTTTTTTTTTTTTTTAATCTCAGAATTATTGTGAGACTTTGTCCTGTGTTGTCTTTCTCTGTGGCTGAAAAACTGGGTAATGCTTTTGTTTTCTCCTGCATCGATTTCTGTAATGCACTTCTTTCTGGTGTAAATAAATCCACACTGTTCAAAACTCAGCAGCTAGAATTCTGACTATGGCAAGGACAAGTGATCGTTACTCTGATTTTGGAGTCCTTACATTGGTTTCCTTTCTGGTTTCGAGTCGATTTAAAAAATTCTCATATTTACATATAAAGCTCTGCATGGACTGGCTCCCCAGTATTTGTCTGAGCTCTTAACACAAACACGCTCTTCTCAGTCTGGTCTTTTAGTTGTCCCTCGGACTCGTTTACGCTCCGTGGGTGACAGGGCTTTCTCTTCTAATGCTCCTAAACTATGGAATAAACATGAAGTATTTTTAAATCTTATCTTAAAACATACTTGTTTTAGGTTAGCCTTTACTTGACTTAAATACATTTTTTTGAGTCTTGATATGTATACTTATTTTTTATGATTTTCATTTGTGATTTTTTTTTTTTTTTTTTTTTTTTTTTTTTTTTTTTTTTTTTTTTTTTTTTTTTTTTT
>CM040994.1:10541970-10579972 GCA_022985145.1 Pangasius djambal
TCCAAATCAGACCCGCTGTGTGTTCTGCTGCAGAGTGTGGGGGATGACAAATGGACTGAGGTATGCAACACTTCTCTGGGATCTATCATGTGGCTTATGGGATTTAATGGGGTTTAGTGGGGGAGTGGTGTCGTGGTTGTGCTTGCTTATTTATTTATTTATTTATTTATTTATTTATTGTGAATTGTAGGTGGACCGCACTGAGAGAGTGAAGAACTGCCAGGACCCAGAGTTTTCCAAAAGACTGTGCATTGACTACTTTTTTGAAAGGGTGCAAAAACTGAAGCTAGGTATCTACGACATTGACAACAAAAGTGTCGACCTGAAAGATGACGACTACTTGGGAGGTTTTGAGTGTACCCTTGGCCAGGTATCAGCAGTTTCACATGGCACATGTTGTGAACCTTTGAGTTATATTCACTTTTCAGCACCCAAAAATATATACAGTAACTCTTGGTGCAACACTGTGAAAGTATTGCTTATGTCTGTAAAGGTGTTTGGTGGAATGTTTGCAATCTGCGTGTGTTTATTTCTGCTGTAGATTGTGTCAAGTAAGAAGATTACCAACCCTCTTCAGCTCAAACCAGGCAAACCAGCAGGCAAAGGCACAATAACGGTATATCTTGATGCTTTTTTTCTTTCTTTCTTTTTTTTAAATCTTTTTTTAAATAAGTAGCGTTTATTAATATAATTATTCAACACTATATTTTTTTGTTTTTATTTTTATTTAAAAAGGTTTTGTAGTCACTGAAACATTAATGCTGACTTTTTTGCAGGCCTTACACTCCATAAGCACAAACTGGTAATTTTCACGGCATCTGCATGTTTCAGTGTGAGATCTTTGTGGTTCACTTTGCAGGTTCTTCTTTCTAGCCTGCCTTTTTACTTTTACAAGTCAAGAGTAGCATTTGACTGTTGATGTCAATCTAAAGGCAAACATACTGCATTGCTGAAGAGTACACATCAGTTTTCCTGCTGAACAGCTGTTCATTACAGTTCTTTACTCTTTCACCCCTGGTGTGCAGTGCTTATTATGGACAGCTTTGATACAAAAGAGTTTTATCAGTGTGTCAGTGTACCATTGGTTTGAATTCTTAGAAGTGGTGATGAGAGAAATCTGTTGTACTGTTACTTGATCCTCTGTCATGTGGATGATGGTGTCACAAAATTATTTTAATATTAGCTTACACATATGTCCAGCCAAGAACTGAATAATATGTACTATTCATATGTCGTAGTATGTACTATGAATAATACGTAGTATGTCCAAAACTGTTCAAAATTATTTTAATATTAGCTTTTGCATAATATGTCCAGCCAAGAACTTAATCTGGGGACACAAAACATACCTGAATTAATGGACTGACTGGTTAAAAACACTTTTTACTCATTTAGCCTCACCATGAAGCTACCATAGGACTACTGGCTACTAGCAAGCTCATGTTCGCTAAAAGGCATAGCAAGCCTTATCTTTGCTTCTAGCTAGCTAATATTCTCAACAGCAGATTTATTTCAAAATCTTGCATATGTTAACAATTATGATGCGTGTTACTTTCTCTGCTAGCTTATAATTTTGCGCAACAGTTACCTTTTCTATGTCCTTCAAAGACACAAAAACCTTTCACTCAGGCTGAAATATCGATTTGCCTTTAACGTTTAGAAAACATGGGGTTGGGTTACTTGTACACTTTTTTACAGCTGTCATAACACTAGCTATACTACTGTACATTGTATAATACTCATGTGTTGAGTTTTTTTTTTCCCACAGATTGTCGCAGAAGAAGTAAAGGATAACCGAGCCATTGTGCTGGAGACAGAAGCCAAAAACCTGGACAAGAAGGTGAAAGGATTATTCACATCTCTTTACTCAGTACCGCCTTCTTATAAAGTTAGTCATTGATTTTTTCCGTGTTTTTCCTTTAATGTTGTAGGATGTGTTTGGCAAATCTGATCCTTTCCTGGAGTTCTTTAAGCAGACTGACGATGGCGCATGGCAGCTAGTCCACAGGACTGAGGTGCACATTCACTTCCTGTTATCAAACTTCTATTTGAGTTACTGCCTTCTTGGCTTTGAATATGATGTCTCTTTCTCTCGCTTCTTTCAGGTCATTAAGAATAATTTGAACCCATCCTGGAAGAAATTTGCAGTTTCTCTACATACTTTCTGTAATGGAGACCTCAACAAGCCAATTAAGGTATAGACAACATAAGGCCTTGTTCCATTACACACCCTGCATTGTTACTCATAAAACATGGTGTGAGCCAGAATGTAAAGAGCAATGTTGATTAATATTGTTTTCATAGTTTATTTATTTATTAGCAGTATACACATAATCTCTTGTATTCTTGTATATCTATCCAGTACATTCAGCATAATGGACGCTATGCTCAGTGGAAATTGGAAACGCGTTGCAGTGTATTTATTTAAAAGAAAAAAGAGAAAAAAAGACAAGCATATTACTTGACTACTGGACTATCCTTAAGTGCTGCAAATGTAGCAGCATTAGTGCAATCATTACACTTGTCTTTCGTTACTTTGCAGTCGTGTTTTTCGTCATAATAGATAACAGCAGTTCTGCATAATGTGTCTCAAAAAAGTAATAAAAAAACTGCAGTACTCTGAGAGGAATAAAGCGGCCCATGGATAGCTGCACTCTCGAAGAGAAGATGGAGGTTAAGAGAGTGGAAAGAGGCAATCCAAACGCTTTCTGAAAAAATTACTTGGCCCTATTTGCTTCTGTAATAAAATGTAGGCTTTTATTATCAAAAAACTCTTGCATGTAGACAGCTATAAATTAAGTCAGTCCCTGTATGTCTCACTGCTAGGTGGCTTGTTATGATAAGGATGAAGACACCAGCTCTGACCTAATAGGAGAGTTCACTTGCACTGCAGCCAGACTGCTGGAGGCTAAGGACCAGGGGGTGAGCAGCTTCACCACTCCCATCTAAATGTCTTGTCTCTGACTTGCTCCCCTTAGGTCCACTGCTTTGATTATGATAACGATGGCTCACATGATCTCATTGGCGTTTTTCAAACTAAAGTGGCTGAGCTTCTGAAAGTAGACAGTGGTTCTACGGTGAGACTGTCTTCAATAACAGCTTATTTTCATCTCTCCAGTCTAATAACTTTGATCATGTTGTTTGTTATGAATATTCTGGTAATGTTATCAGGTGGAGTTTGAATGTATTCATCCAGAGAAGCAGAAGAAGAAAAAGAGCTATAAGAATTCCGGCATTGTCCGTTTCAAATACTGCAAGGTGCGTATGTGGCCGGGTTTTGTTTTGCCGCATATGGAGCAAAATGAAATTGCAGACAGACAAAAACAAAGCTCATCAGGGTGTTTTCCAAAGCCATTACATTCTTCTTAGAAATTAGAAGTCAGTTTATCAAACCCTACCTGTTTTTTTTTACATTAGGTTTGTTTGTTTATTTAGTATAATGCTGTATGTAATAATGCTCAACTTTTTATATTTGCTTGTAGATAGAGGCACAGTACACATTCCTGGACTATGTGATGGGAGGTTGCCAAATTAATTTTACGGTAAGACACACAGCCTTACCGTACACACGCCCCGTACACAGCTTTTAAACCCCAT
Source organism: Pangasius djambal (assembly GCA_022985145.1). Lineage (NCBI taxonomy): Eukaryota > Metazoa > Chordata > Actinopteri > Siluriformes > Pangasiidae > Pangasius > Pangasius djambal. The sequence continues at coordinate 10,545,568 of CM040994.1, forward strand.
ACAAACCCTATACACTGCTTTTAAAGTCCACAATGTTGACTGTCATTGCCAAATATATTGTTGTAATTAAAGAGTCATACAATACATTTTTAACACAGCATTACACCAGAAAGTTAGGTCCTCAAATTCACTGACACAATCTAATATATTCATGCAGTACATACAGGGATAAGAGTTGTATATAGTTCCCTCAGAAAGTAATTGAAATACTTTTGTTTTTGCTATAAACTAAAGGCATTTGTGTTTGAGATCAAAATATATATGAGGTGATGGATTAGAATGTTAGCTTTCATTTCCTGATAGCTTCATCTAGATCTGTTGAACAACTTAGAACATGGCACTGTTTGTTTGAACCCACCTAGTGATCAAAAATATTGGTACATGTTACTGACAGGTATTTCTTGTTGCCCAGGTGTGCCCTGTTAGATGAATTGTTTAAACAATTAATAGCTCTGAATGTACTCTTGGTTTGAACCTTGGTTTTTGTCTGAAGACTGCATTTGTTGTTAAAGATAAACCAACGTCAAGATCAGAAAATTGATCAGAGCCATTGCACAAGATTGGGCATAGCCAGTACAAGAATTTAAAATGCCCTGAAAAAGAAAGAAACCACTGGTGTACTAACTACCAGACGTCAAACAGGTCAGCCAAGGAAAACAACAGCAGCTGATGACAAACATTGTGAGAGCTGTTAGTGACATCACCAACAACCTCCCCAGGGCAGGGACGAAGGTATTACAATCCACTGTTTGTAATCTTGGTTGATTGTTCAACCAAGATGAACCTCTACCCAAATGATGGAAAGGCCAAAGCCGGACTTCTTGCGAAAACTGTGATGAATTTATTGGTTGCACAATTGCACTATTTGTCCTTATAGTACACAGTAATAGAAGGGATTTATTTATAATCGCACTATCCGTTGCACCCAGATGAGGATGGGTTCCCTTTTGAGCCTGGTTCCTCTCAAGGTTTCTTCCTCATATCATCTCGGGGAGTTTTTCCTTGCCACCGTCGCCACTGGCTTGCTCATTAGGGATAAATTCACAGTGATAAATTCAAATATTTACAATATATTTTTTGTGAATCCATTTATTTCTGTAAAGCTGCTTTGTGACAATGTCTATTGTTAAAAGCGCTATACAAATAGAATTGAATTGAATCTGGGTGCAACGGATAGTGCGATTATAAATGCATCCCTTCTATTATTGTGTACTATAAGGACAAATAGTGCAAATGTGCAACCAGTAAATTCATCAATTTTTGCAAGAAGTCCGGTTGGTTAAAATCTATCCACTGTCCACTGATGGAGTCCTGAGTACGAAGGTGCTCGTGGCAACCGCAGCCCCAAAGCCACTACAGCAATCACTGTCCAAGCCATTACAGTACAGCTCCCCATAGGAGATCCCCAAACCATCTCCACAGCCCCCAGGTGGCACCATCCCCAGCAAACCAAACGGTTCTTCAGGTCGTCCATATGGGGCCCCAGCAGCAGCGAGCGAACTCAACCGATGACAACTCCAACCAGAAGTAGGGCATCAGGATGGGTCAGGCAGGTCCGAAGAGCAGAAGGGGTCAGGATTACTGGCATCTCAGAAGTAGCATGTGTAGCTCGACAGAGAGATGGAGAGAGATGGAGGTAAGCTTTTGTCCTCTAATGGTTAAGGACGATGTACTTTGCGTGCAGAGTGCAAACAGGGACTCCAGCAAAAACTAGCTATGACAGCATAACTAAAAGGGAGAGCCAGAAGCTTTATCAGGAGAAAAGAGTGGAAGGTTTTAGACTGGCCAAGTCAAAAAGCAGACCTTAACCCAACTGAGCATGCATTTCACCTCCTGAATAGGAGACGGAAGATAGAAACCGTCCAAAGCAAACAACAGTTGATAGAAGCCTGGAAAAGCATCACAAAAGAAGAATGCAACAGTTTGATGATGTCAGTGGGTCGTCGGCTTGATGCAGTTATTGCAAGCAAGGAATATGCAACCAAATATTAAGTGTTGTTTACTTTTAATTTACTTGAAGACCATCTCTTCCTATACTTTTGCTTACTTAAATATTGGGTGGTCTGCCACCAAAGGTGCCAATGTAATGTTTTTTTTTTTAAACATCTAGCTGTAAATATCAGGAAATGTCTTTTGATCTCAAACCCAAACGTCATCAGTGTATAGAAAAACAAAAGAATTGGCCTTGCCGTTTCAATACTTTGGGAGGAGATTACATTAAGCCAATATATTCAAATCCCAGCCCCCCCTGCTAAAATAAACCCAGGGTGACAGTAGCCCAGTTTTATGGGAAAATCTCAGACATGTGTTGGTTATAGGTGGGTATCGACTTCACCGGCTCTAATGGAGACCCTCGCTCCCCGGACTCTCTGCACTACCTCAGTCCTGATGGGGTAAACCAGTACCTCAGTGCATTGTGGTCTGTGGGCCTTGTGATCCAGGATTATGACATGTAAGAGCAGAACTTTAGCTCCTGTGTTTTTACCTTTCTGCTTTGGCACCATTTGAGGGCAGTACAGCTTATTTAATGTGCTTTTCTCTCTCTTTCCATAGGGATAAATTGTTTCCTGCCTTTGGATTTGGTGCTCAGGTGCCTCCAAAGTTTGAGGTTTGATGTGCTCCCTTGTTCTCGTCTCACTAAATATGCTTTTCTTAAACACTCAAATGACAGTGTGTTGTCTTACAGGTGTCGCATGAGTTTGCTCTAAATTTCAATCCCAGTAACCCTTACTGCAAAGGTACGAGTCATTAGTCTTGCCCGACAGTGTTTTATATGACAAGTGATATAGGATCATTTTTTTGAGGTGTCTTCCATTTTCTGTGTGTCTGTGTCTATAGGAGTGGAGGGCATCGTACAGGCGTATCGCAGTGTTCTGCCACAGGTGCGTCTGTACGGCCCAACTAACTTTTCCCCCATCATCAACCATGTGGCTCGTATCGCTGCAACAGCAGCCCAGCAGCCAACTGCAGCGGTAAGTTCAAAGCTCTAAAGCTGCTTTCAAAAGGACATTTTAGCATGGGTCTGTGGTGGAAAATATTATATTTAATATTCTGAAGACAAATAAAAAGTTAAACTCACAGAGACGAGTAATATTTCACTGCACAGGGCTAGTGTTCTGTGATTGGTTACAGGTAAACAAAGAACATCATACTTATTGGTCAAATAAAGGTAAAATTAACATGAATTGTCGTAAATGATTATATGATTAACAGGAAAGTAGTAGTGTAGCTCAGTGGTTAAGATGTTGGACTACTGATCGGAAGGTCATGAGTTCAATCCCCAACACCACCAAGCTGCCACTGCTGGGCCCTTGAGCAGGGCCCTTGAGCAAGGCCCTTAACCCTCAACTGCTCAGTTGTATAAAAAATGAGATTAATGTAAGTCGCTCTGGATAAGGGTGTCTGCCAAATGCCATAAATGTAGGAAAGGAAATACATACGGTGAAAATCTAAAAATACTAAGACTGTGAGAACTACTTCATCTCAGCCTCAGGTCACAAGCCTATTCTATTGATGATGCATAACAAGACATGACCACGACCGTAGCTTCACAACTCGCAGGTGTCTTAAATCAGCGCTGATGGTGTAGGCCTTCCTTTACACCCTAAATCTCAAACACATCTTCCTGCTTTCTCACACAATAAGCCTAAATGACAAGAAGCAGATCCACTAGACTTTTGATTACCCACATAAATGTTGTGACTACGGAGTATAATGAAGGATGAACTAAAAATAATAAAGAAATAATTAATGCCGGGGGATCCCAGAAGTCTCTCTATGCATAGGAGACAATGTATACCAGCACCACATTGGGTGGATGTTCGTGGACGTCTACTTCTCGGTTGGTCTGCAACACTTCCAGTCTTTTTGAATTTGTTAGGTTTGATTAACAGTGTCGTGTGTGATGTGCTCGCCGTGTTTCCTGTTAAAGTCCATTGCAACCTTGCGGCAGTTCTTTTGTCAAAGGCATTCTTAAAGGCTGATAATATATAAATAATAAATAAATATATAATATAGACTAAGCATAAAAATCTGTGAAATCTGTGTGTTCAATTTGAGGATTGAAAACAGAACATGTTTAAGTTAGTAAAATATGTCAAAAAAAACTTTAAAAAGTCTGTTCTCTAACTATGTGAAATTGTTATAAAAAGAAAATATATAAACTTGAAATATATAAAATTGAAAGAATGCATCTCTTTCTGCTGTCACATCCAGCTATGATCGTTATGTAAGGAAGAAAACAGGATGGGGTGTGTTATAGGAAGTTAATCCACACTGGGGCGGTGTGATACGGCTCAGCGTGAACCAGAGCGGCCTGATTTATACTTGACACACACCAAGTTGAACTGTAAAATGTTAAGTGATGGCATGCACAGCAATGTTAAACACACTGATGAGCTTTGTTTCTTTTTATAACTTTCTGCTCTTTTTATGAGTGTAATGGGCTGTCTTAAATCAAAAACTGGCCTTAGATTCAAAAGTATTTACTAATCTAGAAAATCCAGAAGGCAATATACAGACCTTTTAAATAGGTTTGAAGGTTGCATGAGAGGTTTTTAAAATTGTAACACTGACTCCAATTTGGAAAAGAGGTTAGTGTTAGTACACTCTACTATTCTAGAACGGTCTAGAATAGTATACAAGTATGCGATTAGAGATGCAACACTGGTTAGTTTAGTGGAGGTCACGTAAGGGGAAATTTATCCATTTTTTTTATTGACTAATTCTTGTGCCTAGTACAGCTTGTTTAAACGTTCCTCCCATTAACATTTTAAAATAACACAAAATCAGTCTTCACTGTTAGAGCAATATTTCTAATATTAATCTGTAAAATAAATGAATAAAACAAAAGAGGAGTGTGAGTTTCTCTCATGACCAGATTTGTAAGTCAGGTGACCCCACATGGGGTCATGACCCTTACATCCCCTGGTCTGTACCAATAAGCTTGTTTTTGCAAATCAGACTGCAGTGTACAGATCACAGCCACTGGGTTTAAAGATTTTTATTCAGCTTTTTTGTGTAACTCATTCCACATCATATGACCAAATTTGGATTTATTTAAAAGGTTACTCTTAGCCTGTCTTCACGCTGTCAATCTTGTACTGCTCTCATCCTCAGCAATATTTCGTGCTGTTGATCATAACGGATGGAGAGATTACTGATCTGGACCAGACCAAGCAGGCCATAGTGAACAGCTCCAAGCTCCCCATGTCCATCATTATTGTGGGTGTTGGAGAGGCAGACTTTAAGGCCATGGAGGTACTTGATGGCGATAACGGCGTCCTAAAATCTCCCACCGGAGAACCAGTGGCAAGAGATATAGTACAGTTTGTGCCTTTCAAAGACTTTGTCAAGGTATGTCTCTCATAGAAAGTGGTTCCATCTCTTGATGTAGCTACTAATTGCTTGTTAATATGAAATTATGTAATGCAGACAGATGCATAAATGTTTGAAACTGATCAATTTTAAAGCATAAGCATGGTCTCTCTCTCTCTCTCTCTCTCTCTCTCTCTCTCTCTCTCTATATATATATATATATTTTATTTCACTACTTCTTATTTCTCTTTGGTTTTTTTTTTTGTTGGTTTTTTTATATTATTATTATTATTATTATTATTATTATTATTTTTATTTTTTTTCTGGCTTTCTCTTCAGGCTCCCAGAGAAGCTCTGGCCCAAAGTGTTCTTGCTGAAGTGCCCAATCAGCTAGTGTCTTACTTCAAGATGAGGAATCTGAACCCTGTCAACCCTCCTGCTCCTAGAAAGTAGAGGCAGGTGTTTGCAGGATCAGGAGGACCACTACGTTCAGGGGAAAAAATCATTATGAAGACCTTTTTGTATTATGCAATGAAAATAATGCATGGCACAATAGCCTTCCTTAGCCATATTTTCTGTTAACCTTTTCTGCTCTTTCACTGTGTTTACACTTTCCAATTGAACTTTCTTCAAATGTTAAAGCGATCATCAGTGATGATTTTTGAGTTCTGGATTATAGACTTATAAATGAATTATGTCATCCCTCAGTCAAAACAGCATTATGTATGTTAAATCACACTTAAAATGTTTTGGTCGATTTGTTCTTCCATTCTTATGCATCTTTGTGAACTTCATGACAATTGACATTACGTTTATGCAGCCACTTCAGGATACAGGTAATTTAGTCCTTCAGCATTCCAGCTTCATGAGCAGCTTTTTTTTTAAATGGGTACTTTAAGGAAACAATTATAAATTGTATAAATTTTATTTTAACCTGCTAGGGCTTTGGGCTTCACAATGTTGTTAATAACATTAAAAAGCTCAGTGTATCAGGTAGTTTAGCCTTTTCTTGGAAGTTCGTTGTAAAAAGCAATCACTACATTCAACATGCTGCGCTGCTCAAGCAATGCATTTTAAAGGGAACAGGAATGTTTTATTGATTTGTTGCATAACTTCAGCTTCCCCAGCTGTAGGCAATGTTGTGAAAAATCTAACCTTTTTTTGTAGAGTGCATTCTACAAAAGAACCAAGCTGAATTTGTCACATTTGTGGCATGACCAGTCACTGTCATTTAGCACAAAGTATATCAGTCACTGTCAGAATGAAATATTTTATCTTGCATAGCAGTAGGGCTGCCCGAAGATGTATGAATCTTGGATGCTGACCTAAAATTAATTGCACTTTCTAGTTCATTTATGGCATTTATGCTGACTATGACTTATCATGTAGACCAACAATTTTTCAGTGTTTAGCAGAGCCTAGAGCCAAATTAGAGCTTATGAAATTCCTTCCATTATAGTAATGCACTTGGTTTTACATTATATAAATGACCACTTTAAACTTTAATCCGAAATGGAAAATATTGGGTATTATTTTCTTGTGTTCGTTTGATATTTAGCAGATCATGATTATAATGGGTCAGCTTTAGGTCTTGGGGCCTTATTTATATAAAATAAATAATATTTGTTGCACTTCTCAGTCTCTACAGATTCTGAAAGATTCCCTGTGTTTTTAATAATTACCCTGTCTAACCTCCCTAGTGTGTATAAATACCAACTGTTTGTGTAGCTCATGTTCTGCACTTTGTTAAAATGGTCACCAGAACTGAAACACCAGTACTGTGTGTAATGAGTGCAGCCATGTAGCTCAATCAGTATATTAGCTCCCCCCGCCTCAATCTATGCAAATGTTTGCACCTTGACATGCCATAATCAAAGTGTCAAATATTCTACACACAATGTATTTACACATACGAGATATACCAATGCTTTCTGGATGCATGCCTTAAATACTATGCCTAAAGATCATCATAATTGCTGTTAGTAACTTTCTGTCTCTAGAGACTGGTGTGAATGTTTGAAGATAATGTTTGTTTCAAAGTGTTTTTTAAATACTTCCTCTGTTATGTGCTTTACTGTGTGTGTGAGAAAAGTGCCTCTCAGCAGTTATCCCCTGCATCTCTCGAGCACACAGTTCTTTGTGCCTTTTTTTCAAATAAAATAAAGAAGCTCAGTTGAATATATAATGCTTTTGTCCCCTTTTTTAAACTCCAAAAGTTTTCTTTTCTACTTTGCAAAACTTGTTCTCTATAACAAATTAAAGTTATTTAAATCTTTCAGTTATGTAATACTCTGTGCTCTGTAAACAGGAAAAAAAAGGCTCTGGTTCAGTCATCTGTTGATCCTTACGTTGTCGTTTTTCGCACTTCCTACCTGTCGCATTACCATGTGCAAACAGTGGAAACTAAAACTACACACCTGAGTGGAGGTGAATTCATTCAGGAGACAGTCTTATGCACTTTCTCATTGTTCAGTAACTACGCTGAGAAGCTCGGCTATTTACAGGCCTCAGTCCAACAAAACCAGAGAATCAGAGTAAAATAAAACTTACTTCTGAGCGTTCTCATATTTCTTCAAATGAACAGAATAGATTCTTGGAAGCAACATGTTAACTAGTAGGACAGGGAGGTAAAGGAGATGGTTCAGGACGTGTGAAAGAAGATCTGCATCATTGAACCATGACTATTTCTGTCCATCTGAAGAAGATTTTGAACCTACCTGGAAAATATGACCGGAAAGTGGAATTGTCTTTTAGGGGTAAGAGACTAAAAGGTCACCTAATGTGTGTGTCTGATTTATTTATTTATTTTTTTAACAGCAGGGTGTGTACTGTGTGTGAAAATGGTAATTATGAATTTTATTATTGTTGAGGTTGATTGTAACCTTGGCTTTTTACGAGCGTGATGCTCAGCCATTATTTTTCTCATTCTTATATATTTTAAAAATCCTTATTTGTACATCGTTTTTTTTATCTTTATATTGTGAAATTCCATGATCACTAAAAGAATTCATGTTGTTCATTACCTAGATTTTACTCACAAAACCAAGATTCTCCAGTGTGAAAATATAGCAATTTTTAATGAGGTAAGGAAAACATGATGTTGCTGTATGGTTCAAGCTTGTGTGATATAGGAAATTTATGTGAATGTGTGTGTGAATGGGAACTTACTGCAGTTTTACTGTGTTTGTATAAAACCACTTCTACATGAAGCCATAGAGTGCATGTTGCTCCTTGATCTTTTTTTAAATGTCATTTAAACTTTTGGATTCTTATGAATTCTGCACCCATAATACAGACAAAGTCAGCATATTCTAGGCCTTTGTTATGGGTTGTTTGATATAACCAAACAATGCTGAATAAAAAGAAAACCATCAGAAATAATTGAGAAACAGTTTTAGAAAACACGGCAGGTGTTCCTCTCTCCTTTCTACTGTGTTTTTAATAGTTTCAGTGTTTGGCTTTTGGTAGGGAAGAGGTGTGGATCTGTTCCTCACACAAACCGCTCCCTCTGGGCTTAGTCACTCAAAGCACCCTCTGGTTAGTGTGTGCCCATATCAATAAACGGCCAGCGCCCTGCAGGCACTCTGAAACGAATGTGCAATATTTACGCTGCTGTCTGTTCCGGGAGTTAAATTTTAACTTATGTTAACAAATGTTGAAATGTTAACGAGTGCTAAAATGGAGGTGAAATCCTGTATGTTTCAAACCTAGTCGCCCAGCTTTCTCCATTACTCGTATTTGTAGGCTGGATGTCCAGCATGTGGCCCACTTCCAGTGACCCCTGTTATTCTTACCGAGTAGATGAATCATCCAACTATTCAAATAATAAATAATTATATACCACCATGTTTATTTATTGGAGCCATTAGAACCTTTTATTCCTGAAACATCCATCCACAGAACCCAAACCAGTTATGAAAGGAATAAAACAAGATGTGGTGCGTGGTTGTAGGAAAATAATCCATGAAGGTGTGACGCGACCCAACACAAAGCAGAGTTACTGTTACCACCCTGAAGTGGATTATTTTCCTCACCAGCACCTCGCCAAGTGTTTTATTCTTCCTACCACAGTGATTTAACATTTATTACAATATGTAATTTATTAATGAACAACGCCTCATGCTTTTTAAATTTTATTACATTAAAATTAAATACACTTAATGTTGTGAATGTCTGCAAGACAAGCTAGTTCCTGTTATCACATGCGTTATAGCAGTATTATAAAAAATAAAATTCTTCTCTCACCAGCCTCTCTTTCCTCTTGAATTTAATAAGATAAAAAACCTGTTACCAAGAAACATTACCGACTGTTAAACATCTCATAACAGAAAAAATTCCCCATATCAACAAGTATACATTTCTTTGTTAAATAACAACATTTTGTAATCTGTTCATTATTAGCCTTAATTACATGCACCATTTGCCACATACAGGTTCCTGTGAATTAGCTGTTGCTATAGAAACGATAATCTATTATAACGAGCGCATTAACTATGAACCTGTGATTTGAAGTACAGCCAGCACTACTGTCAGAGCCGCGCCTTTATAGAAAATTAATCAAAACATTCTGACGATATACGATTCTGTCGTAAAGAACTGTCGTTATTTAATTGTCCTTTGATTTAATTGACCAGTCAGATAGGCTAATAACTCTAACTAAATATAACATACACTATATACTATAATGTAACAACATGGATATTGGTTGGATGTGATTTCCACTGTAGTCATTCTAAAGCCCTAGGCTATTATTATTATTATAAATGGACCCCATTTGTAGAACCACTGAGATAAAGAACTGAGTGATTTAATGAGCAGGCATGACTGGTCATAACAACTGATTCTACACCTCATTTTACTGACATCTGTGACTGTCTAGCACTTCAGATGGCCACACTATGGGAAAATCGTGAAGAATGAAGTGCTCTCCATCAGTGTGTACAACTGCAGCAAGATGTTCAATAACAGGTCAGTGTATAGATATAGATCCATTCGAGTGAAATATATGTGAAATATACATCAAGTCAAGTCAAGTGGAGTTTATTGTCATTTCAACCATATACAGCCAGTTATTACATAGTGAAACGAAACAACGTTTCTCCAGGACCAAGGTGCTACATAAGACAGAACAACACAGAACTACAAGGGACTACATAGATTTATACATAAAGTGCACAAGTGCAAACATGTGCAGACAGCACAAGACAGTACAACGACTACTGGGACAGACATTGGGCACAGTAAGTCCCAGTGCAGCGCCGACCAGTACACAGTTCTGTTTGAAAGTGAATCTAGTGAGAATAGTGCAAAGAGTACAATATAAGTAGCTTATTATAAACATAAGAGTAGCAGCCTATGTACAGTATAATAAATATTGTAGCAGCATAATGTAATGTGCAAAAACTTGCAAAAGAAAAAAAAATTGCAAAGAGGATGGAGGATGTACAGTTGTGTGTGTAAATATGTATGTGTGTGTGTGTGTGTGTGTGTGTGTGTGTTCCTTCAGTCCAGTTTCTGAGTATCATGAATATCATTCATGTGTCTGCATGTGCCTACATGTGTGTGTGTGTGTGTGTGTGTGTGTGTGTGTGTGTGTGTGTGTGTGTGTGCAGGCTGCTGGGGAAGCTGGTGATCAGTCTGCAGCATGTGGTGACAGCAGGAAGGCTGGTCCTGAGGGAGCCTCTCACAGACAACAACCACAGCTTGACTGATGTGCGTTAATTAAGGGCTAAGCAAAGCTATTACCCTTCCATTTGTCCACACTTAGCTCTCATTACTGATCAGTCCCAAATCAAGACTTGTGTATATTCAGGAAGGTTAAAGTACTCTTGTGTCTTTAAATGCATCCCAATAGTTTCAATACATTTTTGCTTTCAGATATATGTGGAGTTAGACGTGAGGTATCACCCAGTGCAAGGTGTAGCTGGGGACTGGACCAGTGAAGACTTCCTTAAGGTGGAGGATAGTGAGGAGTGAGTGACATCCATCCATTAGTCCATCCTTTCATCCATCTGCATTTATTCATCATGGTTTTTGGATGAGTCTGTTCATACATTCTTTTATCTTTATAGAGCAGGTCTTGTGATTAGAAACACAGGCTTTCTTGAACCTGGGTATGTATAGTCATTCAACATTTTTGTCATACCAAATTATGGATTTGCATGCTCCTTAAATTTTTATGATCATGTGATTTTTCAGAAACCTGCGGCCACAGCAGCTGGATCGAGAAGCCAGGACACTTGGCCGCAGTTTGGTAAAGACCGACAACGAAGATGGAGATGATTATGATGATGATGATGACTATGATGATGATTATGATTTTTCAGACATGGATTGTACCAATATGACATTCACCCCTATCTACAGGTATTACATAACTTGTATAATGTATTTGATATTTGTATTTGATTATAATGTATTTGATATTTGTTCCTAAAACATTTCACTACTGGTTATCAGTAGATGTGATACATGAGAACAGGCCCCAGTTCTTTTACAGAATACTAATAAATTTACTCAGCTTTAATGGGTTAAAATAACCAACAATTTTAATGTAATAATAGAGCAGCCCATAAAATCGGTGTGTACACTTACAGCGCTGTTAAAATAATAAAAATAAAATGATACTAGAAGATATATTCATGTATAGACAATTTTAGTTTAAATATGTGCTAAAATAATATATTAATACATTTACATTACATTTATGGCATTTGGCAGATGCCCTTATCCAGAGCGACTTACAATAGTGCTTTGAAGTCTATCAAAAATACATTCTGATACCGGCTTACTAGGTCACAAACTAGGAATACCATCAGTCCAAAACTCTGTTGGGGTTTTTTTTTTTTTTTTTTTTTTTTTTTTTTTTTTTGTGTGTGTGTGCGCGTGTGTGCGTGCAAGTGCTAACTTAGTACAGATTCTACTGCTTGAAAATAATATAATGTTCATACCATGGTGCTATGTGTGGGTGGATCTAGAACAAACATGGAATGGATAAGGTATAATCTTAAAAGTTTTGTCATCCAAATTCTACATCACCAGATTCATTGTTGTCATGTAGGCTATTACTTGTATTCAACAGTTGTGCTTTTAGCTTATATTTTTAATAACCTATCCATTTACAATGTACATGCTGAAAATTCTGAAGGCAAAAGAACTTTTAAGCTGAGTAATAGCAATTAACAAATTAACAACCTGAGAAGGCTAACTTGCAGGTGAATATATGAATGGAACTAATTTGCCGATAAATCATATTATTTAGCTAAATTATATAATCATGCAAAAAATAAAAAATAAAAAATCCAGGCAATGACTGGCCAACAAGTTGACTATTTATCTACTGTCATCTAAGTTCATTCACTTTTCATTTCTAATGAGTTAGGAATCCTCTTTGGCAGTTATCTCAAAGTTACAAGCACATTCTGGCTCCATGTTCATAATTTTCCACAAGTTCTACAATTTTAAAAGGAATAAATTTTTCTTATACAGAGCCTGGTTCTGAAAGAAAAGTCTCACATTAAATCTACTTCCATGAACATTTCTTTCAATATTCACAAATATTTCATTTCTTTAGCCGATGTGTACCTTTATCCAAGCATGAACTTGCTGTTGCCCCAAAAGTCAAGTCATTCCAGGTGAGTCTCTGAAGATCTCATTAGTACATGCAGAAAGTCTGAGACACAATGTAAACTTTATCATTATATAAATGTAAAGTAAAACACACTGAACAAAACTGAAAGGGCTCCACTGAAAACAAAATTGAAATGAAAAGCCTTATTATTGTGTATTAGCCTATTATGTGATGTAATTCCGAGGATTCACAATGGTACCTGGAATGGGGAGGGGAGATGGAACATGATACACTATATAGACAAAAGTTTGTGGACACCTGACAATCACACCCATATGTGGTTCTTCCCCAAACTGGTGCCACAAATTTGGAAGCACAAAATTGTATAGAATGTCTTTGTAGGCTATAACATTATCATTTCCCTTCACTGGAACTAAGGGGCACAAACCTGTTCCAGCATGACAGTGCCCCTGTGCACATTGTCATGATCATATGAAGACATGTTTTGCCAAGGTTAGAGTGGTAGAACTCGAATGTTCTGCACAGAGCCCTGACCTCAACCCCCTGAACACCTTTGGGATGAACTGGAATGGTGACTGCCCTCCAGGCCTCCTCATCCGACATCAGTACCTGATCTTACTAATGCTCTTGTGGCTCAATGGGCAAATCCCCACAGCCACCCTCCAAAATGTAGTGGAAAGCCTTCCCAGAGGAGTGGAGGATAACAGCATGGGGACTAAATTGGGACTAAATCTGGAATGGGATATTCGACAAGCACATGCTGTATGAATGTTATGGTCAGATGTCCGCAAACTTTTGGCCATATAGTGTATTATACTTTTCCCAGCCGGCGTGTGCATGATGCTATAGTCCAAAGGTCTGGTCAAAATGTCAGAAATGTCTTTTTTTCCCCGTAAATAAATGTTACTGATGAATTGTACATCATATTGTCTGTAAGCTGTGCTGTATGGAGGTGGTGGATAAGATGTTGTGATCTTCCTGTTAATCTGATATCCTCCTGCAGGTAAATATCAATGTGATAGAGGCTCAGAACTTGGTAGGTGTAAACATCAACCCTGCTGTGTACATCACTATAGGAGATGAGAAGAAACATTCAGTCACCCAGAAATCCACCAACTGTCCATTCTTTAATGAGGTACATGACTTCTAAAGATTTCTAAGCATATGAAGGCCTGGCTATAGTAAAGTTTTAGCTCAGACCATTGCTTATGTTTATGTTGCTCTTTGTCTTTCAGAACTTCATGTTTGAGTTTCAGGAGACACAAGATGTGCTTTTCGATAAAGTTATTCAGATTTCTGTAAGTGGACTATAGTGTAAAAAGATACATTGGAATCAAGTTCTCTTGAAATAGTTGATGTTCAAGTAAACCATTTATTTGAGATTTCAGGTTGTTCACAAAAAGATGCTTGCATTTTTGATGACCCACATTGGCTCCTTCAAGGTAGATATCAGTACAGTCTACCAGCAGCCAGGTATGCTGACTCATTCTAAATGAATTATTAACAAATACTAGTTTTAATATCATAAAATGTTAATGATGTGTATTGAATCTAAAAAAATAATCATGGACAGATACTTGTCTCAGTCAGTCGTTTCCCATTTCCACTAAAATGTATGACATTTGTACAGAGATAACAGTATGGTGTCCACTTTAATGAAGGTAATTAACTCATCACAGTGTGTGCTAATTACAGGGCTCTATAGAGAATAGCATGTTAACTGTAATTATTAGTCATCAAACTAGTTCATAGTTATTCTCTCTCTCCCTCTCTCCAGACCACCGATTCTACCAGAAATGGGCTCCACTCACAGACCCTAAGGACACACGCTCAGGGATAAAGGGCTACGTGAAGTGTACACTGAGCATTATGATGAAGGGGGACCCTATGGGAATCGCCAGCCTGCCTCCCGCCACCAGTCAGAATGATGATATTGAGAAGTGAGCGAGTGCTAAGACATGAGCTGATTGTTTTTTTCTCCTCTATCATATTATAGCTCCTCCCCTGCCATACATAAAATTGCTTATATATTATTCTGCATTTGTCTGCTTCATGAAGAGGGCTATAAAAGGGTTTTCTTTCACACAGGAACCTACTGCTTCCTAAGAGGATGCCAGTGGAACGGCCATGGGCCAAGTTCCTGCTGAGGATCTACAGAGCTGAGGACCTACCCAGCATGAATGCTGGTTTTCTGGGCAGCTTCTCCAAAATGATGGGCGATAAAAAAGTCTTCATTGACCCTTATGTGCAGGTCACATTCGCTGGCCAGCAGGTGCTTGCCTTATGATACTCCTTTTTACTCTTTATCACTTATAAATGCATTCAGATGAACCTGGAGTTGAATATGTTATGGGAAATCACAGGTGTACAAAAACTGAGTGAAGTGCTGTAAGCCTACTTGTCAGAATTTAAATGCTTTCTGTAAGAGGCATTTTTCCATAGTTCTCTTAACCATAAAGCTTAACTGGGGCCAGTTGTTATTTTGAGTTTATAATGCACACACATCCACGTCTATGTGTACTGGCTGTTCACCGTTCCTTACTGCAAGCTTACACACACACACACACCCTAACAGCAGGTTTGTTTGTTAAATGGGCTGTGGTGCACATATTTTCTGTCTACATGTTTCCTTATTAGCTAACAGCATATACAGCAATTAGTAACAATTATGTACTTGGAACACTAAATCAAGAGTTTCCCCACTAGCAAAGCTGTTCTAATACAATAAACACTTTGGACAGCACACCCATATTCACTATCTAATAAACATTTAATAAACAGTATCACCTGCCAGTACTTTACCTACCCCAGTTCTCTGATTGATAGTGGTGGTTGGATTAAGTGGAGGGTGTTGTTCTTAGGGAGAGACGTCAGTGGAGAGCAACACCAATTCACCTGTGTGGAACGAGCAGATCTCCTTTATCGAGCAGTTTCCTCCTCTTGCTCGACGAATCAAAGTTCAGATCCTTGATGATGCCAACATTGGTGATGTAGCTGTGGCCACACACTTCCTTGACCTCCAGCAAATCTCAAACCCCAACAGAAATGGTAATATTCTCCACAACACATTGTACTACAGTACATTTTTTTTCTTTTGTATTGCTGCAGTTCTGTGTCTTGTTTTTTTACCTTCCATTCCTTTCCTGACCTGGCTTCTCTGCTACTTTGTTTGTACCTTGTTTGCTATGTTGCAGGGTTTAATCCAACTTTTGGCCCGTCATGGGTCAACCTATATGGGTCACCTCAAAACTCCACACTGCGTGACATCCACCGTGACCTGAATGAGGGCCTGAGTGAGGGCATCTTTTACCGGGGAAGAGTGCTGCTGTCTCTAACAGTGGAGGTTTACTCATCCCCTGCTACTGCTGTAGTGGAGAGCAAAGCCATTGCCAGTGTCAAGAGCACACTGAGCAAACTTACATTCAAGAGGAAAAGCAAGAAGTCCAAAGAAAAGAAGACAAAAGACAATGATGGTAATGACAAAAGACAAGTAAATTTAATTCAGTTTTGAGAATAATGTTGTCTAAATCTATTTCTGAATTGACTTTTTACCATTAAGCTACACACAATAATCCATAATGATAAACAAGACATTTGAAAAAGGTTTGCAATTTTATTAAAAATCAAGAACTGAAATATTTACCTTAGATAAGTATTCAGACCCTTGGCTAAAGGCACTCCAAATTGAGCTCAGGTGCAAGCTATTTGGTTTGATGTTGCTATCTTGAGATTTTCCTAGATCTTGATTCCAACAATTTGATTTTCCTTGAATTTAACCTATGGATATTTCAGTTAATTGGAGACGATTAAGGAAGGCACACACCAGTGTGTGTATAAGGTCCCACAGTTCACAGTGCATGTCAGACCAAAATCCAGGCCATGAAGTCCAAGGAACTCTTTGTGTGCTTCTGTGATCAGATTGTATCAAGACATACACCTGGGCAAGGGTATTAAACCATTTCTAAAGTTTTGAATGCTCCCAGGAGCACAGTGGGCCCAGTCATTTTGAAATGGATGAAGTTCGTAACCAGCAGGACTCTGGTTGTCTGGCCAAACTCAGTAACCAGTCTAGAAGGGCCTTGGTCAGAGAGGTGACCAAGAGCCCAGTGGCCACTCTAACAGAATATCAGAAGTCCTCCTCAGAGAATAGTGAACCTGCCACAAGGAAAACCATAAATATCAGTCAGGTCTTTATGGTAGAATAGAACAGAAGCCACTTGTAAGCAAAAGGCATAAGGCAGGCCTTTAAATGACACTGCGAGCACGAGGAAAATGATTCTCTGGTCTGATGGGACAAAATGTTTACTTTTTGGTGTTGAACCCCAAGTGCTACGTCTGGCGGATACTTGGTACTGCTCATTAACTGATAATACCATCCTTACGGTGAAGCATGGTGGCGGCGGCTCAGAGGGAAGGATGAATACAGGCAAATACAGAGAGGTTCTTGAAGAAGAGCTCTTAAGAGTGCACATAACATGACCATACAAACAAGTTTGAGAGGGTCTGCCAAAAAGAATGGGAAACTGCCCAAATCCAGGTGTGTAAAGCTTGTAGAGACTTACCCAAGAAGACTCGAAGCTGTAATTACTGCCAAAGGTGCTTCTACAAGGTTCTTTTTTTTTTATGTTTAATAATTTAGCAAAAATTTCTAAAAACCTGTTAATGCTTAATTGGTTATTGTGTGGAGATCAATGGCCAGAAAAAGTCTGTTTAATCCATTTTGAATTTAACCTATAACACAGTAAAGTGTGCAAAAACTGAAGGGGTCTGAATGCTTTCCAAATTAAATAGTCAAATCAAGGTGTCAGCTGTTAGCAGATGATGTTAGAAGTATCACTTTCAATGATTTGAAAATATAAAGCATATTTATATTTTCACCACATTTTCATTGTGGACCTAATTAAAAACACAAACCTACTCCACACAAAGATTTCACAAATCTTTGTTTATTTATGTATTTGTCTTCATGTCTGAATAAAAACGCTGGACAATGTGTAATATTTATCATAGCAGGTGAAATAATAACAGTTCTAGAAATTATGGACCAAAGTAGGGTTACCTTGCTATGAAAGGAGCCTGATGCATAATGTGTTTAGTCAAATGATTCTGTGAAAGCAGTGTTTATGCAATCTATTTTCATTTCTGTTTCTTGTCTGTGTTTCAAATGTTTTATAGCTAGATTTTAAAACTGATAGTCTCTCATCGTACTGTTCAGGCATGCAGGGCCGCGGTGGTCCTTCTGAGGAGTCGGAGGAGGCCACATCTGAGGTTCCAGCAGCTGTCACTGTTGAAGTGGAGGAGATTCATCCTCTTCCTGAGGTCAGAAAGTTTCTGCTTTAAACATCTTATATCTATATACCCTACAGGCCACTTTAATAAGAACAACTGTACCCCTGCTCATTCATGCAATTATCCAATCAGACAAATGTGGGGTAGCAGCAGAAGGTATAAAATCATCTAATGCAGGTCAAGAGCTTCAGTTATGATTCACATCAGTCATCAGAAAATCTCAGTGACTTTGACTGTGGCATGGTTGTTGGTGCCATACGGTCTTTTTTGAGTATTTTGGAAACTGCTCATCTTCTGGATTTTTTTATGCACACCAGTCTCTGGTTTACACAGAATGGTGCGAGAAACAAAAAATATCCACAGAGTGGCAGTTATGTGGCCAGAAACACCTTATTGATGAGAGATCTCAGAGGAGTGGACAGACTCATTTCAGCTGACAGGAAGTCTACAATAACGTCTTTACAACCGTGATGCAGAAAAGCATCTCAGAATGCATCTCTGAGTAGGAATCACAGTGGGGAGAGGACTGGGGGAAAAAATTGCCTGATCTGCCACATGATTGTCTCATTGAATAACTGCATGAATGAGCAGGAATACAGGTGTTCCTGCTAAAGTTGCCGGTGAGTGTACTTCTATATATTTCAGGGAGAGATTCCTAATGCTAAACTTAACTTTGCAGAACTTCACAGGGGAGAAAGAGGAATTCTTGCTGTTTGCATCATTCTTTGAGGTGACCATGATAGATCCATCCATTGGCTCCAGATATGTCACCTTTGAGCTATCTATAGGTATGAATAAATGCCTAAAACATCTAATAATAGTTCCATTATTTACATCTAAATCATCTACATCTGTTTTTATGTGGTTCCCCTCCTTTCTAAGAGACGAAAAGTAATTGGACAGAATAAAATAATAAATTAAATCATAAATTTAATTGTCATTGTTAATGTTTAGTTGCAGATGATTGTCAATAACTCATATGTACCCATAGACATCACCACACACTGGGTTTCTTCCCTGGTGATGCTCTGCCCATTCCAGATTTAGTCCCACTTTGCTGTTATAATTACCTCCACTCTTCTGGGAAGGCTTTCCATTAGATTTTGGAGCATGGCTGTAGGGATTTGCCCATTCAGCCACATCAGGCACTGATGTTGTTTGAGGAGGCCTGGTGCAAAGTTGACATTCCAATTCATTCCAAAGGTGTTCAGTGGGGTTGAGCTTCAGGCTCTGTGCAGGCCACTTGAGTTCTTCCACATAAACCTTAGCAAACCATATCGGACCTCGCTTTGTGCACAGGGGCACTGTCATGCTGGAACAGGTCTGGGCCCCTTAATTTCAGTGAAAGGAAATTATAATGCTACAGCAATTGTGTGCTTCCAACTTCCAACACCAAACGGCAACAGTTTGGGGAAGACGCACATATAGGTGTGATGGTCAGGTCTCCATAAACTTTTGGCCATATAGTGTATCTTTGATGGGTTTGTTTAGATTTTTCAGCCTAGTGATGGCTTGCTTCACTGGCAGTGACAGCTCTTTGGACTTCATATCGAGAGTTAACAGCAACAGATTCCAAATGCAAATTGCACACTTGAAATCAACTCTCTTTTATCTCCTTACTTGTAAATGAAATAATGAAGGAACAACACACACCTGGCCATGGAACTGCTGAGCAGCCAATTGTACAATTACTTTACAAATACAAATATCTATGGACCTGACTGTATAATTTTCTTGTATGACATATTCGAGTACTTATGAATGATCATGTGTTTATACTATGAAAGGCAAGACAAATTCATTTTATCACTTCTTCTTAGCCTTGTGTTGTAAAAAATTATTATTATATTAATAACATTATATTATATTTATTATATTAAATTATTAAATTATAATTATTTGAATAATTTATTTCTAGAAATAAATGAATACCTGAATGATGAAAAGAGATGATCGATAGAAACATGATGGCTGAATCTCTGAAATGTAAAAAACAAACAAACAAAAAATCCCAAAGCATACGGCAAGATTATATGCTTTTTTACCCCACTTTTCTAGGAAACTATGGCAAAACAACAGATGTGGTAGTAAAGAGTGAGAAGAGCAGTGGTCTGGATGATGTGGCAGATGACAGACAGCCTCTGTTAGAGTCAGAGGATGAGCTGGAGAGACAAGAGCTGCCTGTGCTGGGCTCTAGGGACCAGTCGGTTACTGTACCCAGGAGAACACAGCCCACTGAATACGATGGGTAACACAGCATCACTCCTAAAAGCTCTTCTACACCTAATAAAGAAACCAAATACACCAAAAAACTAACATTGGGTTGGTACTGAATAGTTAAATAGTCTCTAAAATGTTTTGTTTGGCCTGTCAGTTATTTTACTGAACTCTCTGAAGCAAACGGTCAACTCTGGAGTGTTGATATTTGTTTATCACTATGGAAAAGTTTAATAGTCAGGTTGACCTTTTGACTCTTAAGGGTGGTTTCACACCTATTAGTCCAATGCCAAATCAAATTAAGACAGAATATTTTTGGCTTGTTTGCTATTTGGTGTGGTTCGGTTTCACGTGGGTGAAAAGTAACAAACAGCATGTACTCTTGTTACAGTATTTGAGTATGTAGTTCACAGTAACAGTTTTTTAAAAAATATAATTAAACATAGTACTTTTACTTTTTTGCAAAAATGCCAAAATAAATTTGGTTTATGTTCATGACATTTGTCATGGTTACTATTTAAAGAAAAAAGAAAAATAGAACAGAACAGAAATTTCTAGACATTTTTGGATTGCCGAGGCTTGTTCGCTATTTGCTTTGGTTTCACAGTGAACATAATTGAATGAACCATCCTGAAAACATACTCATATTGTTCAGTCATATTTCAATGTTTCGTTCTATGGTGACTGAAATACTTTTCCTTATGTGTATGTAATCACAAAAATCACCCAAACAAAGAGAACATGGACTTGGTGTTGAATAAAGGATTAGTTAATTATCTAAATAATTAGTTTGATTATTTGTGTATTGCATAGCATGTTTATTTTCTCTTTTACTTTGTCCAAATATCAGGAACACATTTCTGCAGCGTTACATCTCTGTTTTTATGGGTCAGTTTAGCAGCTTGCATCTACAAAAAAATGCTGCCTGCAACCCAATAATATGCCATGTTTGGTTCATGTCCTGTAGTTGGATCAGTTCAGGGCAGCATTATTTTACTGCCTGATAAAATAAAACAAACTGTCAATACGTTAGAGCGGTGCTGAGAACAATGCAGTGTTAGTGGTGATTTTGTCATTGTTTTGCCCCTTTTTGGTTTTGATGTTATCCAGATGTTTCCTATTTAAAATACTATATATAACATAAAATACAATCGAGAAATATCTCTTGAAAAATATCTAAGATTGATAGCTTTAATTTTTTTGTAACAGCAGATGCAGACTTTCAATATCTATCATATGCCATTACGTGTTTTTGTGTTTCTCAAATAATAAAATGCAGTTCTATCTCACCCCCCTGAACACCACAGGTGGTGGGAATCTCCTGGATGCTTTCTTATGTGCTTATGTGTTTTTAATAGTATTTTATATACACTGATCAGCCATATCATTAAAACCACTGAGAGGTGAAGTGAATAACATTGATTATCTTGTTACAATGGCACCTGTCAAGGGGTGGGATATATTAGGCAGCAAGTGAACAGTCAGTTCTCAAAGTTGATGTGTTGGAAGCAGGAAAAATGGGCAAGCATAAGGATCTGAGTGACTCTGACAAGGGCCAAATTGTGAAGGCTAGACAACTAGAAGAGCATCTCCAAAACAGCAGTGGTTAGTACCTACCAAAATGGTCCATGGTGAAGCAGCGACAGGGTCATGGGCACCATGATGCACGTGGGTAGCGAAGGCTAGCTCATCTAATCTAATCCCACCGAAGAGCTACTGTAGCACAAATTGCCAGCTATGATTGAAAGGTGTCAGATCACACTGTGTATCACGGCTTGCTGTGTAGCCACAGACCGGACAGAGTGCCCATGAAGTGAAGTGACTTGTGGCCAAGTATGGTGACCCATACTCGGAATTTGTACTCTGCATTTAACCCATCCAAGTGCACACACACAGTAGTGAACACACACCCGTAGCAGTGGGCAGCCTTTTTAGCTGCGGCGCCCGGGGAGCAGTTGGGGGATCGGTGCCTTGCTCCTTGACCCTTGCTCAAGGGTCTCACCTCAGTCGTGGTATTGAGGGTGGAAGAGAGCGCTGGTCATTCACTCCCCCCACCTACAATCCCTGCCGGACCCGAGATTTGAACCCACGACCTTCGGGTTCACCTTCGGGTTACAAGTCCGACTCTCGAACCGTTAGGCCACAACTGACCCCTGTTCACCCCGAAAGGGCCAACAATGGGCACATGATCATCAGAACTAGACCATGGAGCAATGGAAGAAGGTGGCCCGGTCTGATGAATCATGTTTTCTTTTCCATCATATGGTCGGCTGAGTATGTGTGCGTCACTGAGTATGTGTACGGCCAGGGTAAGAGATGGCACCAGGATGCACTATGGGAAGAAGGCAAGCTGGCAGAGGCAGTGTGAGG
This sequence comes from Pangasius djambal, assembly GCA_022985145.1. Classification (NCBI taxonomy): domain Eukaryota; kingdom Metazoa; phylum Chordata; class Actinopteri; order Siluriformes; family Pangasiidae; genus Pangasius; species Pangasius djambal. The sequence continues at coordinate 10,568,351 of CM040994.1, forward strand.
CTCTGGGCAATGTTCTGCTGGGAAACCTTGGGTCCTGGCATTCATGTGGATGTTACTGTGACACGTACCACCTACTTAAACATTGTTGCAGACCAAGTACACCCCTTCACGGCAACATTATTCCCTAATAGCAGCAGTCATATTTTGAGGAACATGATGAAGAATTCAAATTCGCCAGATCTCAATCCGATGTGTGTGGGATGTGCTGGACAAACAAGTACGATCCATGGAGGCCCCACTTCGCAACTTACAGGATCTTCTGCTAACGTCTTGGTGCCAGATACCACAGCACACCTTCAGAGGTCTTGTGGAGTCCATGCCTCAATGGGTCAGAGCTGTTTTGGGGGCACAAGGGTGACCTACACAATATTAGACAGATGGCTTTAATGTTATGGCTGATTGGTGTAAATACCATTATATTTATATAATGTATGCATGTTGTCATACAGCCATCTTTCCTCTTACTTCTTCTTGTCTCATACACAGTGGATTACATGTATTTTTTTTTAAAACATTTTGAGCAATTTTATAATGAAGCACTACCGAACTCCATGGTACCTTCTAGCTTGAATTTGGCTAGCCATGTTAGCTATTTCTCACTGTGCTATTTGCTCGTTATCTCTACGAACTTGCTGTGTTGCTCAGTAAGTGGCACTCACCTCTCATTCTCCCTGCCAGGTTGAGTTCTCCCATAGCGCTATCTCCACAGAGTTGTGTGGTTTACCATCACCATACCACTTGCTGTTATTGGTTTAATGTGCTAAGTTAACTGGATTTCTGCTAACATGCAGCTCTGGAGCTGGACTTGATTCTCCAACCACACAACAGACAGTTAACCGGGCCGTTCTAAGTTTGAGTTTGCGTTTTTTTGTGGCTGCTGTGTGAGTGCAACTCCAACACGTTTCTTAGTGGTTCTAAGGTGTGTGACTTTTTCATTACATTATAGCATACATTACCCTGGTGACCCTCACCACCCCAGGCAGTAAGAAAGGTCGGAATAAATGCTAATTGTCAGCTAAACTGTGAGAACTTAGTAAGAAGGTTCCAGGGAAAGATGGCTATATGCCACTGCTATTTATTGTAAGCACTGCATCAGACATGATGACTTTGTTGGAATGGCTCTGCATGTGTGTATTAGAAGCTATCCAGATAATTCCCACTGCCATGACCTGGTGTTACTTCTTAAACTGCTCTACTTTTGCAGGTCATTCCGCTGTATTCCCCTGCTTCGTGAGAAACCATGTCTCTATGTGTGGAACTATTTTGAGGATCACACCTTCCGTTACCACAACTGCAACTGGCTGTCCAAGATGGCTGACAGACTGGCATGTTCATTATTATATACCTTGTATATTTCCAGTTTTCTTAACATCAACTGATTCTGAAATAAAACAGCCGTTTTGTAATGAAGTTGCTTTGGTGTTTTCTTTAGGAATTTGGCCTTGATGAGGTAGAAATGCTCTTAAAAAGACCAAGAAGTAATGCTAAGGAGCGCTTGTTGGAGCTCTTGTTGGAGTTTGTTTCCACCTGCAAGTAGGCCTCTGCTTTGAATGAATTTATGTTCAATTAGAACATTTTCACTGCACATAAAACATGTGGTTTTCTTTCTGATTTCCAGACAGTATAGTGCAAGCTTGGACAGGAAACGGCAGTCTCGGCCAAACAACCTCGACAAGTGCCGCACAACCTTCATTAAGAGAAACATAGTGAGATAAATTGCATAACAGAATCATTCCTTATTTCTACTCAATAGGACACTTGTTTCACTCTTAGCCATGGTTTTCAGATTTTGCCTATTCATTTGAATCTTACTATTGGTAGATCATTCTGGCCAAGCAAGCTCTGAGAGTGCAGAGGAGGGTGACAAGACGTACAGTCCGAGAGAAGCTGGCTGATGTTGGGCGCATCCTAAAGAGAATACACTTCCTGGCTAAAGAGGTGATTGTGGCCTGTGTCCTTGAAACTATATGTCAATATTTTGCATGGTTTACTGTGTGTGTATTATCTGTGACTGATTACTTTGTGTGTCCTGTTTTTATGTATCTTCAGCCCCAGAGCACTCTGCCAGATGTGTTCCTCTGGATGATGAGTGGAGGGAGGAGGATAGCATATGCCCGGATCCCAGCACACTCCATTCTTTTCTCTCTGGTGGAGGAAGAGAAAGGCAAAAACTGTGGCAAAATCACATCCATTTACATGAAGGTATTTTAAGATAATCTTCTTTCGAACACAGCAAACTCATAATATCAGGCCCAGAGTATACCACTACAAAACTTATTTCTATAGCCTAATCTTAAAGAAGATCAGCAACAACTGAGTTTTTCTTAAAAAGTTTTAAACACGATCTCTAGACCCCTGGAGGACCTCTGGGTGAGATCTTTGCAAAACTGGAAGTCTACATGTGGCTTGGTGTCACCAAGTATTCGAAAAACTGTGTCACAAGCCTGCCTTCTGAATTCAGGCCCATATATGAGGCAGCAACTTTTGGGACCCCAATACCCCCAAATATGCCCCCCACTAAATTAGCTGTGGATGGTAAGTATGTTGTTTTGTAAATATGTTTTTCTAAAGTTCTTACTTCTCATAAACTAGCAATGTTAGTTATTGCTTACCAATTATGATAGTAATCTGTAGTTACATTTTCCTTAAATAAATTATTTGAAAAACAACAAAAAACCCTATAAACAATTTTTAATGGAAGCTTGTTTCATAATGTAATGCTAATCACTTCCATATTTGCTGTATATTTCTCCAGACAGTCGTTATTTCCAGCTCCGTGCCCACATTTACCAAGCACGTGGCATCATTGCTGCGGATGATAATGGCCTCTCAGACCCTTTCACTAAGGTTGTGTTTTCCACTCAGTGTCAAGTTACAAAGGTGTGTTGAACATATTTCATACAGCTTTTATTCAGCACTTGAAGTCTATGTGTTTAGGGGCTATAGATGTTTTTCCATTTTCATTTACTCTTCTCATATGTAGACTCTGAAAGAGTGCATCACTAGTTTCTATATTATTTAGTTTGTAGGCGACGGAAATTGTAAGGGATATGACGTATTTCATAATTCCAAAGCGTATACTGTACATATACTTGAATGGCATTTTAAATATATTTATTGCTGAGCACACGGTGCATGTGTTTTGTAGGTAATGGAGGAAACTCTGTCCCCAACCTGGTGTGAGTTGCTGCTGTATGATCAAATCCTCATGGAAGGCAGTAAAGATGACTTCAGGGATGACCCCCCTGTGGTTATCATCAATATCTACGACTATAACAAACTAGTGAGCTTATCACACTCTCACGAAACAGTACAGAAAAATACTTAAATGAATACTCCAATACACCAACTGCTGATCTCCTGGAATTTTTTACACACAACAGTCTCTTGAGTTTACACAAAATGGTGCAAAAAACAAACAAAAAAATTGAGTGAGTGACAATTTTGTGGGTGCCAACGGCTTGTTGATAAGAGAGGTCAGAGGAAAATGGCCATGTTGGTTCTAGCTGCCAGGAAGGATAGAATCACTCATATAATCACTCTTTACAACCGTGGTGAGCTGAAAAGCATCTTATCATACACAAGACATTGAACCTTGAGGTGGATGGGCTATGACAGCAGAAGGGTAGCACATTGGGTTCCACAGCAGATACAGTAACCAGAGGCTATCATGTGCACAGGCTCACAGAAACTGGACAGTTGAAGATTAGAAAAAAAAAATAACCTGGTCTTTTTCCAGTCTTCATCGGGCTAGTTTGGGTGAGCCTGTGCCCATGAAAGCCTCAGATTCCTGTTCTTGGCTGACAGGAGTGGAACCTGATGTGGTCTTCTGCTCACGTCTCTAATCTCTGTATTCTTTTAAGTGAACATGCTATATATTGGAGATCAGTTCCTGTGTTTCTGTGATTATGTTCCTGTGTTGTAGATGCACATTAACTGCAATAGATTTAACATATTTTATCTGGTCTGTTATGAATTTAACACAGGGCAGTCCACAGTCCCTAGGTCGAGCGTTTGCTGAACCAGAGCTGAAATTTGTGGAGGAGCCATATAAGAAACCCACGCTGAAGTTCTTTGACATCACTAAAGGGAAAATCAAGGCTGGAGAGCTACTGGCCGCATTTGAACTTATCGAGCTGGATTACTCTGGCTTCGGCGAGGTATGTCCTTCAGTCTTACTGCTTACTTTAACTGCTAATGCACTGCAAAAACAGAATTCTTGATATTCAGGCAGTCAAAGCTACAAGACTTTGTGTTTAATGTTACTGAGTTAACATTAAGAAATTAAATTTTCAAATCTTTCAAGTCATGCAAACGTAAATTTCAAGCGCTTGCTCTTCAATGGGAGGCTTATCACACATATAGCACATATTTTTTACTCTTTAAATGTAATGTATATATTACATGAGCAGCCAGTCCTGCCACTGGATGTGGAGCCCAGAGAGCCGGAGTACATGGAGTCAGAAAGGCATTACATTATCCCAGAAGGAGTGCGGCCCGTTCTAAGGAAATTCAGGATAGAGGTACAACAATCGAGATATAAGTAGACCAGATAAGAACATGGGGAAGATTTTAGATCATTTTACATTGCAAAAACATAAATGCATCATTGAGGTTTTATATTGCTTACATTCATCTTCTGAGTGGCTACAGACTGTGGTTTTGACACACGGTAGGTCCTGTATTGGGGTCTGCGGGACCTGAAACGTGTGAACCTGTTTGAAGTGGAAAGGCCTCAGGTTCGGATGGAGTGTGCTGGGCAGTTGATTGAGTCAGAAGAGATTGCAAGCTACAAGCAGAACCCCAACTTCAGTGAGATTGTTAAATACTTTGATGTGGTAAGTCTTCTCAAGAAGGGGATAGAAGAATAATCTGTGCTGCACACTAACATTATTGTGTCACAGTTTATGCTGGTCTCTTGCTACGACAGTCCTTAAATTTCTGTTATGCCACAGTAATGTAATTGTGTGATGTGTATGTTTCAGGAGCTTCCAGAGCTGGTGTACCTGCATCCTCCCCTCACCATCTTTGTGATGGAACAACGGGCATTTGGACGGCTGGTGCTGGTGGGGACTCATGTTGTGCAGAGTCTCATGCACTTTGCACCCAAAGACCTGGATGACTGGAAGGAGGACGATGAGGAGGAGCCACGTGAGGGTACATGAGTGTATTTAGCTTAAACAGCAAACTTATGACAACCATATGACAGTACGCTTATGACACTCATTGGCAACAACAACTGTTCTTATTTTCAGAGAAAAAAACTCCAAAACAGAACACACCTCTTCAGACAGTTATGAGCATGGACCTGAGAGGACTTCCTCTAAAAGACACAAAAATTCCCATTAACCCTATCAATCTAGTCACAGTGAGTTTCACCATGTGCATCTGCATCTCCATTATTTCTGTGACATTAATTTTCCACTGGTCTGCCTAGCTAGCACATCTATCTGCCTTTGGAGACTTAGAGGTTTCACAACCATTTGCCTTCACATGCTCATGGGTTCAGCAAAGTCATAATTGTGAAGTCTTGTTTTACAAGTGCATTGCTAAGGCAAAGTACTAGTTAGCTGGATCTATGTTAATATATAATCCAACTAAAGGTTATAAACATAAGCCTGTATCTGTGACCTGTGAAACCAGATTAGATTTGGAAAAATAATGAATTATCTACCATAATGTCCTTTCTTCCACCATGAGTAAGAAGTTGCAAAATTGTTTCTGAAGCTACCATCTTTCATGATGGCTTGATGGAAGGATGGGTGTAAGGACATTGCTGTGTGGTGTTTAAAATAGCTCCTAGTAAGTAGTTGGACTCTTTGGACCTTTGATTATGACTTGAAGACTGTGAGCATGCTAAGTTCTTAGTGTCCACTCAGAAAGTGTTTGGTGCTCCTGCAGCTTGATTGCTCTCTGATTAATTCAGCACTGAGCACATTTGTAGGAACCCCATCATGACTTCTCGGTGGGAATTCTTGACTCACTGTGTGTCAGCATGTGTGCCTGTGTGTGTGTCTGGTGCAATCAGAGCCCACTTGATCGTCATTCAGCACTGTTTATTACTCATGATGAATTATTTTTTTATTAGGAAATCAATACATTTGCACACTTATTTTAATATGCGCTCCAATTTACTGGGCTTTTGATGCTTTGCTTTTTGTTTGATTTGCAATGAATACCGCTGTCATACAGCCATCTTTTCCTGAAACCTTCTATCAAAGTTCTGGCTGATTTGCTGCTTAGACAAGGGAACCTATGTGACAGATGAACAGTTGGCCTGAGCATCTAATGGCCACAGAATCTTAATAGTACTGTACCAGGAACATCAAGGAGTGCTCTGCAAGTCACCAATGCATGAAAGGCAAGTTTATCACCAGAACTTGCACTTCTCACACTCTTGTGATTAAGAGAAAAAAGGCAGTTTTGAGACTCCCATTTCCGTTTGGGAAAGCCGCTCAGCCATGCTCGTATTTGCTTCGACTGGGATGTGCAGTACTTAGATAAAGAGTAGATAAAGCCAAGAGGAATCCGACCCAACTAGGAGAATAAGGAGTGAATGGAGGAAAACCTGACTCCAGTTTCAGTATTGTGAGTTAGCAGGATTCAGCTATCTATTCAGCAGGCACATGCACAAGAAGGTAGCTATAATTATGATTAACATTTCAGGCTCCACTGAAAGCAGTCACTAAGAAGCAGGAAGAACTTGAAGAGGAGGAGCCAGAAAAGGAAGAGCTTGATTGGTGGTCTAAATATTACGCATCACTGGAGGAACTTGACAAGCAGGTGTCAATGGCTTTGTTTAACTTTTGGAAATTAAAATAAATACAACAAAACAGTTCTGCATATACTGTATTTGTATAAACTGCATTACTGTGTTTGGCTTTGTAAAGATCAGCATTTTCACAGACTCAATCAGCTGTTTTCTGTTTCAGGAGGAAAAGGATGATGAGCTTGATGATGCGCAAGATGTAGGTGAGTCTATCACTGGTTAATTTATTGAGTCAAGTTCCTTTACAAGTGTTGTCCAAAGAGCTGCATGGTAAAATCACAATAAAATATTTGATTAAAACAAAATAAAAACATTTCTTCTCCAAATACAATTTTAAAAGCGTAATAAAAATGTATTTACAGTGTCGTGGCACCGAACACTGAGGTGCTGCCCAGCTAGTTGCCATAAACTAGCTAACTTTCAAATATGTGCATCAGGTCCACACAAATGAATTGAGTTGTATTAACACAATTTGTTTTCATACATCCAACATGATTTGTTAATTAGATTTCCAAAGGCCTGGAATAAAATCAAGTTCTGCACACTCACCCTAGCTCAGGATCAAATCTGGGACCCTGGTGTTGCAAGGCAGGAATGTTACCTGCCACACATAACTTAACCACCTTAATTTAATAGCAATTTTTTTCCTTCAGTGCCAACATCCTTGTGAGATTATGTAATGTAATTGGATAATGTTAATGTGTGGTTTGATCACTCTACATAATTCAAACTAGTAGATTAGATACTTGTTTAAATTAAATTTAGTATAAGCAATGAAATCATGTTTTGATAGAAATGTATTTGTATAGATGTATTTTATGACAATATTTTTATATAAACTATATAGTACATAATATTTTCTCTTAAATCTGACTCTCACATATTTCTTTTTTTTCAGTGTAGGAAACCCAGTAAGAACATGACATAGCTATCTAGTTAGCTGGCTAGTTTCTTGATGCAGAGTTTAGGTGAGCTACATAGGTTTGTTAAAGCAATATACACTATATTGCCAAAAGTATGTGGACACCTGACCATCACACTCATATGTGGGCCTTACCCAAACTGTTGCCACAAAGTTGGAAGTGCACAATTGTATAGATTGTCTTTGTATGCTGCAGCTTTACAATTTCCCTTCACTGGAACAAAGGGGACCAAACCAAAAGTGGTCCATGAAGGCATGGTTTGGCAAGGTTGGAGTGGAAGATCTCGAGTGGCCTGCACAGAGTCCTCACCTCTACCCCACTGAGCACCTTTGGGATGACTTGGAATGCTGACTGTACCCCAGGCCTGGCATCACTAATACTCTTGTGGCCGAATGGGCAAATCCTCATAGCCATGCTCCAAACTCTAGTGGAAAGCTTTCCCAAAACAATGGGGTTATTATAACAACAAAGGTGGAACAAAAATATGGAATAGGATGTTCAAAAAACAAATATGGGTGTGATGGTCAGGTGTCCACAAACCTTTGGCCATGTAGTCTATATTAGGCAATTAACTAGCAAGTCAAACCTGTAATTCTTAGCTGGCAAGGCAACTTCACTGATATGATAGTTAGCCAGTCAGCTGAGATGAAATGGCCACTGTAATGATGGAGATCCTTGAACCAATTATCTCTTCTAACTGCCAACCACAAGTGTCTTCGATTGGCTTGGAAAGGTGTCTGTGTTGATAGTATGTGGTAGAAACTAATGTGTTTATTACACTTTTTCAATTCTGAGATGAAACATCACAATGCAACATTTAGAAAACAAACTGTGGTGTTACTCTTAAAATCACTATAGTCTCCTGCTATGTGTTTGCAACCAGGATTCACAACCAGAGTGATGTGTCACTCAGGTCTCTATACATCTGGCATTGTGATATATGAAGTGGGTCACATTTCTACAATGTGGACTTCACTAACATTTTGATTCTGGTTATGGCTTTTACAGAAAAACACCAATAGTGTACCAATAACATACCTTTGCATACATGTCAATCATTTTGCTTCCCATTTTCTATATCTTGTCCATGATTTCTTCACTTGTGAAAGGAGCTGGTTCAGCTGTTTGTTTTCAGCTCTTTGCATGAGTATAATTGTGTCCTAAGCACAACTAATTGCACCTTTAATGTTTCTTTCACCAGAGGGAGGGAACTTTCAAATATCCTCTTTAGAAGTAGAGGAGGATAATACTGTGATTGTTGACATAGAGCCACCCAAACCAAAGAGAAAGAAAATTGCTACTTTAAAGGTTCTTATTCTTTAGTACATGATTATTCCTCAGATATTGTACAATAATTGTGTTAACTGTTAACATCCAATACAATGTCCTTGTTTCCCTACATTAGCTGTACAAGTCAGAGCTAGAAAATGAATTCAGTCAGTTCATGGACTGGCTACACACCTTTCCCTTCTACAAAGGCAAGTCTAATTGCGACGATGAGGAAGAGGATGAAAGTGAAAGGACCATGGGCAAATACAAGGTGAATGGCACACAATGATGTTTATTTAACAGGCTCCTCACTTCTCCTCTGTTTGTTACATAATATTTTGAGGCTTCAGTTTGGATAAACTAAGTGTTTGTATTATGGCAGCCATCACCAAATCAGTTTTGATGTGTTGCAGGGTTCTTTTCTGATTTACCCCATTGGCCCTGAAGATGAGGACATTGACTTCCAGATCACTAATGGAATCCCCAAAAATTCCCCAGTCAAAGTCCTTGTCCGTGTGTATGTGGTAAAGGTAAAAATGAGACCCAATAAAACACTGCACTAATTATTTGGAAATTTTGCTACGTGATGTCAGCTGAAAACACAGACTGAGCTGGAGGATGGAAACAGTTTATAAATACATGCTACAAATGCTGTATCATAAACAAGTTGTTTTTAAGACAATAAGGCAATTAGGAAATCTCTATATACCATTAGCATATACACCAATCAGCCATAACATTATGACCACCTGCCTAATATTGTGCCGGTCCCCCTTTTGCTGCCAAAACAGCCCTGACCCGTCGAGGCATGGACTCCAATAGATCCCTGAAGGTGTGCTGTGGTATCTGGCACAAAGACGTTAACAGCAGATCCTTTAAGTCCTGTAAGTTGCGAGGTGGGGCCTCCATGGATCGGACTTGATGGCCAGAACACCCCACAGATGTTAGATAAAAGAGGTCACTTTTATTAGGGAACACCGTTGCCATGAAGGGGTGTACCTGGTCTGCAGCAATGTTTAGGTAGGTGATATGTGTCAAAATAGCATCCACATGAATATCAGGACCCAAAGTTTCCCATGAACATTGCCCAGAGCATCACACTGCCTTCGCCAGCTTGCGTTCTTCCCATAGTGCATGCTGGTGCCATCTCTTCCCCAGGTAAGCGATGCACAGGCACCCGGCCTTCCACATGATGTAAAAGAAAATGTGATTTATTGGACCAGGCCACCTTCTTCCATTGCTCCGTGGTCCAGTTCTGATACTCACCTGTCCATAGTAGGCACTTTTGCAGTGGACAGGGGTCAGCTTGGGCACTCTGACAGGTCTGTGGCTACAGACATATGCAGCAAGCTGCGATGCACTGTGTGTTCTGACACCTTTCTATCATAGCCAGCTTTAACTTTTCAGCAATTTGTGCTACAATAGCTCTTCTGTGGGATCAGACCAGATGGACTAGCCTTCACTCCCCACGCACATCAGTGAGTCTTGGCCGTCCCTGACCCTGTTGCTAGTTCACCGGTTGTTCTTCCTTGGGCCACTTTTGATAGGTACTGACCACTGCATACCAGGAACACCCCACAAGGATTGCCGTTTTAAAGATGCTCTGATGTCATCTAGCCATCACAATTTGGCTGTTGTCAAAGTCTCTCTAATCCCTACGCCCATTTTTCCTGTTCCCAACACATCAACTTCAAGATCCGACTGGTCACTTGCTGCCTAATATATCTCAACCCTTGGCAGGTGCTATTGTAATGAGATAATCAATATTATTCATTCACCTGTCAGTGGTCATAATGTTATGGCTGATCGGTGTGTGCGTATATATATATATATATATATATATATATATATATACAGTTAGGTCCAGAAGTATTTGGACAGTGACAAAGTTTTCGTGATTTTGCCTTTATACACCACCACAATGGATTTGAAATAAAACAGTCAAGATGTGATCGAAGTGTAGACTTTCAGCTTTAAGAGGTTCCACAAAAATATGGCATTTACCATTTAGGAATTACAGCCATTTTAAGCAAAGTAATTCCAATTTCAGGGGCTCAGTGGTATTTGGGCAATTGACTGACAAGAAGTTAATTGACCAGGTGCGGTCCATTCCCTCGTTACTTCAAGACAAATGAAGCAGATAAAAGGTCTGGAGTTGATATCAGGTATTGAGTTGGCATTTGGCAGCTGTTCGACCGGAGCCACCAATATGAAGTCCAAGGAGATCTCAATGCAATCATTAGGCTGAAAAAACAACATAAATGCTCCTCCTCGCTGCTTGACCCATCCTGATGCCCTACTTCTGGTTGGAGTTCTCATCGGTTGAGTTCGCTCGCTGCTGCTGGGGGTGGCCCCATATGGACGGCCTGAAGAACTGTTTGGTTTGCTGGGGATGGTGCCACCTGGGGGCTGTGGTGATGGCTTGGGGATCGCATATGGGGAGCTGTACTGTAATGACTTGGACTGTGATTGCTGTGGTGGCTTTGGGGCTGCAGTTGCCACGAGCAGCTTCGTACTCAGGACTCCATCAGTGGACAGTGGATAGAGTTTAAACAACTGTACTTCTTGTAGAAACTGTGATGAATTTATTGGTTGTACAATTGCACTATTTGTCCTTATAGTACACAATAATAGAAGGGATTTATTTATAATCGCACTATC
>CM040994.1:10580072-10591233 GCA_022985145.1 Pangasius djambal
ACTGTGATTGCTGTGGTGGCTTTGGGGCTGCAGTTGCCACGAGCAGCTTCGTACTCAGGACTCCATCAGTGGACAGTGGATAGAGTTTAAACAACTGTACTTCTTGTAGAAACTGTGATGAATTTATTGGTTGTACAATTGCACTATTTGTCCTTATAGTACACAATAATAGAAGGGATTTATTTATAATCGCACTATCTGTTGCACCCAGATGAGGATGGGTTCCCTTTTGAGCCTGGTTCCTCTCAAGGTTTCTTCCTCATATCATCTCAGGGAGTTTTTCCTTGCCACCGTCGCCACTGGCTTGCTCATTAGGGATAAATTCACAGTGATAAATTCAAATATTTACAATATATTTTTTTGTGAATCCATTTATTTCTGTAAAGCTGCATTGTGTCAATGTCCATTGTTAAAAGCGCTATACAAATAAAATTGAATTAAATTGAATTGAATAAGAGAGATAGCAAAAACCTTAGGTGTGGACAAATCAACAGCTGGGTACATTCTTAAAAAGAAAGAAAGCACTGGTGAGCTCGACAACATCGAAAGGCCTGGAAGACCACGGAAGACAACTAAAGTGGATGATTGCAGAATCCTTTCCTCTGTGAAGAAAAATCCCTTAACAACATCAACAGAAATCAAGAATACTCTGGAGAAGGTAGGTGTATCATTGTCAAAATCTACAATCAAGAGATGCCTTCATGAATTGCAACAAGGCGCAATCTACTGGTAACATTCAAGAACAGGAAAGCCAGATTTGACTTTGCCAGAAAACATCTAAAAAAGCCTCCCATGTTCTGGAATAAGATTCTTTGGACTGATGAAACCAAGATTAACTTGTACCAGAATGATGGGAAGAGAAAAGTATGGTGAAAGAAAGGAACAGCTCATGATCCAAAGCATACCACATCATGTGTCAAACATGGTGGAGTTAATGTTATGGCATGGGCATTTATGGCTGCCAATGGAACGGACTCACTGGTGTTTATTGATGATGTGACTGCTGACAGAAGTAGCAAGAATAATTCTGAGGTGTATAGGGCTATACTCTCTGCTCACATTCAGCCAAATGCTACAAAACTGATAGGATGCCACTTCACAGTGCAGGTGGATAATGACCCTAAACATACTGCAAAAGCAAATCAAGACTTTTTGAAGGCAAAGAAATGGAATATTCTTCAATAGCCAAGTCAGTCGCCTGATCTCAACCCAACAGAGCATGCTTTACACTTACTGAAGACAAGACTGAAGGCAGAAAGACCCACAAACAAGCAGCAACTGAAGGTGGCTGCAGTGAAGGCCTGGCAAAGCATCTCCAGGGAGGAAACTCAGAATTTGAGTTTTGAGAACATGGGCTCCAGACTTCAGGCAGTCATTGACTGCAAAGGATTTTCATCCAAGTATTAAAATCATGGTTATATTTACAGTTATGTAACTTTGTCCAAATACCTTTGAGCCCCTGAAAATGGAGGTACTTTATTTAAAATGGCTGTAATTCCTAAATGGTAAATGCCATATTTTTGTGGAACATCTAAAAATAAAGCTGAAAGTCTACACTTCGATCACATCTTGATTGTTCTCCATTGTGGTGGTGTATAAAGGCAAAATCACAAAAACTCTGTCATTGTCCAAATACTTCCAGACCTAACTGTGTGTGTGGGTATATATATATATATATATATATATATACAGTTGTGCTCAAAATTATTCATACCCTTGGTATTTTTATAGTGTTTTTGAGTTGTCTTCTGTGATGAATGAGTTTTATAATACTTTCATATATTTAATACGTGACAAAAGACTGAGAGAATAACATGTGATATTTCAAGAAATATGACATTTCATGGGTTTTTATTAACAAATATTCAAAAATCACCATGTTCAGAATTATTCATACCCTTTATATTACAATGTTTCAATAATCAATAGAAAAGCCTTTGTTCTTAATGACGGCCTGCAAACGCTTCTTGTAGGTCTCCACAAGATTTCTACAGGTCTGCTGCGGAATGTTTCCCCACTCTTCCTTCGCAAAAGCCTCCAGTTGTTGGAGATTGGAAGGCCTCCTAGCCCTGACTCGGATCTTCAACTCTCTCCACAAATTCTCAATTGGATTCAGGTCAGGGCTCTGACTTGGCCACTCCAAAACATTTATGTTGTTTTCCCTGAACCATTGCTTGACCACTCGCGCCATATGCTTTGGGTCATTATCCTGCTGGTAGGTCCATTTCTCTGGCAGGTTGAGCTTGTGTGCTGAAGCCACCAGGTTTTCATCAAGAATCTTGAGATAGTCCTCCTTTTTCATGATACTATCTATCTTAACATTTACATTTACATTTACATTTACGGCATTTGGCAGACGCCCTTATCCAGAGCGACTTACAATAGTGCTTTGAAGTCTATCAAAAATACATTCTGATACTGGCTCACTAGGTCACAAACTAGGAATACCATCAGTCCAAAAACTTTTTTTTAAAGATTTTTTTTAACAAGGTTCCCTGTACCACTGGCAGAGAAGCATCCCCATAGCATGACATGACCACCGCCGTACTTGACTGTTGGGATGGTATTCTTAGGACTGAAGGCTTCTCCTTTCTTACGCCAAACATATGCAACATCCATATGTCCAAAGAGCTCCAGTTTAGTCTCATCTGACCAGAGGATGGATGACCAGAAGTTCAGATCTCTATCTAGGTGACCCCTCGCAAAGGCCAGGCGCGCATCCCGGTGTCTCTGGGTAAGGAGTGGTGTCTTTCTGGGGCGATGTCCATGGAGACCACCTTGATGCAGAATTCGTTGAATGGCGGATCTTGATACTGTCTCCCCTGCTTGGTTGAGGGTGTCTATTAGAGCTTTGGTGGTGATACGGGGGTTGTTGTTTGCATCGCGGCAGATCTTTCTAGCGACTCTAGAGGATACTTTGCGCTTCCTGCCATGCCCATCCAGGTTTTTGACAGTGTTGAACATCTTGAACTTCTTGATGATACTCTGTACAGTTGATACAGGGACATCCAGTTCTTTCGAAATGGCCTTGTAGCCTTTGCCTCCACTATGGGCATTGACAACACGCGTACGAAGATCATGACTGAGTTCTTTCTTCTTGGCCATGGTGACAGTGACTGAGAATAATTAAAGCTTTGCCCCCTTAATTATACTTTACAGAGCAGGTGTTACCATTTAACATTATTAGGCCTTAATTGATTAAACCTAAATTGATTAAATTGATTATAGTCACTGGAGTGTGAAACCATGTGCACTTTCACAAAAGAAGGATTTTTTTTCTGAGATTGGGAATAGGGTATGATTAATTTTGAACAGGCTCAAAAGAGAATCTCTGGCCATATCTATTGGTATACAAATAAAGTTTAGCTAACACATATGTAGGGTTGTGCATAGCAACTAATATATATTGAATACAATGGAAGTTTCGCCAAAGTAGTTTTTATAAATGAAAAAAATTCAAAAGTATTGATTTGTCCAAGGGGTGTGAATAATTTTGAGCACAACTGTGTATATATATATATATATATATATATATATATATATATATATATATATATATATATATATATATATATATATATAATTAGATTTATTAGCAAATTAGCAAACTATTTTTATGCTTCCTTTTTTCCTCTGAGAGAAAATGTTCTTGATTCTTCATGATGTTCTTTTTTTTTTATTTTAAAGGCCACACACCTGGCGCCAGCAGATCCAAACGGGAAGGCTGACCCTTACGTGGTGGTGAAGGTAGGACAGCAGCAGCTAGACTCTAAGGAGCGCTACATTCCCAAACAACTGCACCCTGTGTTTGGAGAGTGAGTGCACCTCTTTACATCTACATCTATTTTTCTTTATTTAGCATTTTAGAATAATCTTAATAACAAGTATTAGTAGAATATTTGATATTAATAACATGCAGTCTTTAGTGAAATAACTAAGAATTAAGACTATGGGATCCTTTTATCTTGCAATAACTTGTTAATATCACACAATTGTGACTTCTCTTCCCAATTATCAAACCACAACTATACAAGCATATGTAGCAGTGTGTAAACAAGGAATATAACCTGCCTGATGTATGCTTTTCAGTGGAAATTGGCCACAGCGGGAGAATGGCTGAACAGGATAGTGTGCCTGCAGTGTTGGTGTGGTTTGATTATGGACAGGGGATAGCCTAATAAGCGGAAGCACAAAGTCTCACTAACTCAAAACTGTGAGATAGTTTTAACTATGAGATATTAACTCGCAATTGCAGGATAAAAAGTCACAATTTCTTGATATTATCTTGCAACTGGGTGATACATCTGCTTAATATTGTCTAATATGTGGTGGAAACAAGCATCCAAAGTATCCTAATGTATCTGGGATAAAAAAAAGTTATACTTTGTGTCATGTCTCTGTCTGCATGAGTCACTATTCTAACCACAAAAAACACTTTCACACATGTTCAGCAGTTCACTACAAACCACATGACATGACCACTAAACTGATCAGCATCCCCTGTTCACAATGCCGCTACCTGTTTCACACCCTTGGTAACACTTGTCCATAGATTTCATCACCAATTTACCACCATCTCAGAAGCTTACCGCCATACTGGGAATCATATTCTTGAAGCCACTTTGCTTAATTTCTGGCATTAAGTGGCACTGCACTGCCTTTAAAACAGCTGAGCTCCTGTTCCATCATTTTTCATTTATTCAGATACTTTGGCATCCCAGAGGACATTGTGTCTGACATGGGGTCCTGTCAGCACCCATCAACAACTGTCAGCACCCATCATAGCTAAAACCATGAACTACACTTCCCAAAATCCTTATCAGTCCAATGAACTACAAACCACATCACATGACCAATGAGCACATGATCAGTATTTCCTGTTCACTCCAGACCTCTGAGTGTATTCACTCTCTCTCTCACTCACTCACTCACACCACACACACACACACACACACACACACACACACACACACACACACACACTTTGTCAAGTTTTACTCCTGCAATCAACACTGAAGTTTCTGAACATTTCTAGCATGTGTATTGTTATTCTGGTTTCAGTTGTTTTATTTTTATTATTATTATTTTATTATTGAGTTTCATTGCCTAGTGCAGAATGTGGATATGTGCCTGAGTCACATTTCATCATTACTAGTTTTCCCTTCTGGTTATTCTCTTAATAAACCTGCACTTATATCAAACCCTGCTGTTGTCTGACACGTCTGGCTTAAGAAATCTATTTTATTATTTAAAAAATTCTCAAATGGAGAAACTGTTAATGATGAAGTAGCAGTTACACTGGTGATGTGCTCAAACTGTCTTCGAAAGAAAGAATGTACCAGTGAGCTCAGGAACATCAAATGGTCCAGAAGACCACATAAAATAACTGTGGTGAAGAATTCTTTCTCTGGTGAAGAAAAAAAAAACCTGCACAACAACTGAGCAGATGAAGAATAACCTCCAGGAGGTAGATGTGTCTGTGTCAAAGTCAATAATCGAGATCAGATGTCACCAGAGTATATACAGAGGGTTTACCGCAAGATATAAACCATGTTTAAGCATTATTACAGATGCGACAAAGATCAACTTGTACCAGAATGATGGAAAGAGAAGGGCAAGGGAAGGAACAGCTCAGTAAGAGAACCACTTCATCTGATGGCATGGGCATGTATGGCTGCCAATGGAACTGGTTCCCTTGTATTTATTGATGATGTGACTGCTGTCAAAAGCAGCAAAATGAATTCTGAAGTTTATCGAGCTATATTATCCTCTCAGATTCAGCCAAATGCTTCAAAACTCATTGGACGGCTCTTCACATGTACTTCAAAAGCAAAAAGGCAAAGAAATGGAATGTTCTGCAATGGTCAAGTTAGTCATCTGACCTGAGTTCAATTGAGCATGCATTTCAATTGCTGAAGGCAAAATTCCCCGAGATCAATTCAGAACTGAAGACAGCTGCAGTAAAGGCCTGGCAGAGCATCACCAGGGAAGTAACACATCTGGTGATGTCTGTGGGTTCCAGATTTCAGGCAGTCATTGACTGCAAAGGATTTGCAAGTATTTAAAATGGCAGTTTAATTTATCATTACTTTACTTTGCCTAATTACTTTTTGTCCCTTAACAAAAAGGGGTGGATGGTGGGGAGTGGATTATTTAAGTTCAACTCCAAAATACTGTGAGAGACAGCTAAAATAACAATAAATGTCAATGCTCAACATCTAAATATTTATGCACTTGACTGCGTAATACAATATAGTTCATTGCTTATGAAGATCTTCATTTTTTGCTCCATTTATTAAAATTTTCTTGTAAATGCTATAAATGTAATGTAAACTTCCTGGTCACTCAGTCACTCACTTTTTCAGTTAAAAAAAAAAAAAGACAGTTCCTCAAGGGTTCTTGAATAGTTAAAGAGTACTTAACTTCCTGAAGGAGTTACATTTGGAACTCTCTCTAAACTCTCTGCTGTAAGGTTCTACATAGAGCCTTTACAGGTTTTCTCAATAGGACAAACCAAGGAACTTTTAAGGTGGTTATATTGAAGCGTTCATTTCTAAGAGTTACCAGGCCACTGTCTGTTTTGTCTGACAGCTTGTGTTCCCTGATTTTTTTGTAGAGTGTTTGAGCTGACTGTGTCCTTCCCCCTGGAGACGGAGCTTATACTGACTGTGTTTGACCATGACTTGGTGGGATCTGATGATATGATTGGAGAAACACGCATTGACCTGGAGAATCGTTTCTACAGCCGCCACCGAGCTATATGTGGTCTCTCACTGCATTATGACAAGTGAGTGATGGCTGGCATCTGTGGTCAGTAACATCATCATCATGATCACCACTTTTCACTGACATCTGGCTAAAATGAAAATGATCATTTTAAATTGTCTAATAGTATATCTGTAATTAGAAATAGTATAAATAGTATGTCTAACATTAAGAATCGGTGGTTCTGCTGGTGATGCTGTGGAGTATATTTTATTTGATTTCATGTGTTGGTGCTAAATATAACTTAAATCTGATTAAGCTGTTGAAACACATGTCTTGTGTTGGTAGGGATGGCTATAATAAGTGGCGAGATGCCAAGAAACCCTGCACCCTCTTGGCCGAGCTCTGCCGCAAGAATGGGATTCCCTCCCCTGAGTACAGAGAGTCAGCAGTCAAAGTTCTCAACAAAATATTCAAAATCCCAAATGAGGATTTTCCAGAAGGTCTGTGGCTTAATATGTCGCTTAATGTTCTGTAAAGAGCGATACACACATAAAAACTGAATCATAACTCTCACATTCGCATTGTTTAATTGGGATTTGAAGGCTGATATGCTAATACACTAGTTGCTATATTAGTTACTAATCATTGTGCCTGTGTCAAGATAGTTGTTGAGTTTAAAAAACATTTCACTCCTCTCAGAGCTGCTGAAGAAGAATAAGAAGACGGAGGAGGACTATGAGGAGATGGACCAGCACAGGGCCCTGAGTGTGCTTCATCGTTGGGAAGAGATGAGAGAGTTTTGTTTGGGAGCATGTCCTCTGGTACCTGAGCATGTGGAGGTCCGATCACTGCTCAACCCAGACAAGCCCGGCCTGCCCCAGGTTAGGCACTAGCATTTATCCAGCAGTGGCTACACTTTAGATCATAAAAGATGAACTACATTTAGATAAAGTCAGAAGTAGATATATTCTTTATGTAAAAAAGGTCTTTTGAGAATTTGTCTTTTCAGGATATTTTGTAGTTTGAGAATAAACACACTTAAATTGGTCTTTCTGTTTGTGGAAGGGCTATGCTCACATGTGGATTGACATGTTTCCTGTGGATGTACCTGCTCCTCCTCCCATCAACATCAAACCCAGACTGCCCATTAGGTACCACACAAGTTAGAATAATTCTGTATTAAATAAAGAACTGTGATTAGTGTCTGTTGCTAAAGTTCTGCACATGATCTTACAGTATGTTTAGAAAGTGTCTATCAACTAAGAAACTACAATAAATACATGTAGTGTAAAGAATATGAACATGTAGAACCTTGTACATTACTCCTAAGAGTGCATCCTATATGCTGAGCTTGCCTAGAGTAAAACATTTTTCTTTTCCTCCCTGTCTCCTTTTTCCTTTGTCTTTTCTCCTCCTTTCTTTCCAGCTATGAGCTCCGGGTCATTATTTGGAATACTGATGATGTTGTCCTGGATGACATTAACCCCTTTACAGGAGAGCCATCAAGTGACATTTACGTTAAAGGGTCAGTCGGAACACATACAAGATATACATAACACAATCAGACAATTTATTTGATTTAATATTTCACAACTTAATCTTTCATGGCTTCATATGTTCTTTATTTCTTGATTTTTATAGGCCTATACATTTACATCAATGACTGATCTTCATGGCTAACTGCCTAATTTGTGTGTGTGTGTGTGTGTGTGTGTGTGTGTACATGTACATGTGTGTCCACCAGCTGGATTAAGGGACTGGAGGATGAAAAGCAAGAGACGGATGTGCATTTTAATTCGCTGACAGGAGAAGGCAATTTCAACTGGCGCTTCATCTTCCACTTTGACTACTTGCCCACAGAGAAGGAGATCACATATAAAAAGAAAGAGTCCATCTTTTCTCTAGAAGAGTCAGAGTTTCGGCAGCATGCTGTGCTAGTGCTCCAGGTCTGGGACTATGACCGCATTGGTTCCAATGACTTCTTGGGTAAGTTGTGTGTATAGACATGAAGCAGAAAAATTTGGAAAGGTGTCACTTTCTTTCCTCTCTATAGCTTTGTCAGACATTGATCCAGTAGTAAACACTTGCTGATATGGACATCACTGCTGAGAAGCTTGATAAATGAAGCCTTTGCTGCACTTATTGATATGAAAAGGCTTCTGAGCAAACAGTCACTTATTTGATTAAAATCTAAAATTATTGTGTTTATACTATATATGAGAATACACTGAGTTGCCAGTTTATTAGCTTACTGGCTACACTATAGGTACATTTTTGTAGACAAGTAGGACCAATTCTGAATAGATAATATTAGAACACACACTACCATGTCAGTCCATGCCATTGCTATACTATACAGGAACCACCATCCTAATGATATCTACACAGTGATGGTCCTATAGTGGCCCTCTCACACTAATGAACGGGTGCAGGATGGCTCATAAATTAGGTAAAGATCAGATGGGCTACAGTCAGTAGGTAGGTAGGTTTAACTGAAAACATGGTCCATGAGTCCAGGTACAAGAACAGTTTCCCTGTCAATTCAGTGTACAAAGCCAGTCTTAGCAGTTTGATCTTATAGCATCTCCTCCGAACGTATTACAGCAGCAAGACCAATTCTTTTGTTTTTGCTATACACCGAAGACATTCCGGTTTGAGATGGAAAGATGAATATGAGATGATAGATCAGAAGTTCAGCTTTCATTTCCTGATATATACATCTAGATGTGTTAAACAAAATAGAACATTGCACCTTTGGTGGCAGACCACCAAATTTTTGAAAATCACATCTATTGTCTCGTATTCATCTTTTGATCTCAAACCCAAATGTCTTCAGTGTATAGGAAAAACAAAAGAACTGGCCTTGCTCCAATACTTTCAGAGGGGACTGTATGTCATTGCCTCTATTTCATTACCTTCCTTCATTTAATTACAATAAATGTCAGCTCTGAATCTCTTTTTTTTTTACTCTATTCATAAGGTTCTGTTGAACTGCGGCTGAGTGACATGGTCCGTGCAGCTAAATCCTCTGAGCATTGTAGTGTGAAGATGGCCAAGGACAAGGCCAGCCCACGGTTCTCCATCTTCCGCAGCAAGAGGATGAGAGGCTGGTGGCCCCTCATCAAACTGAAGAGTCAAGAGGACATCGAGAGGGAGGAGAGAGAGGCTGAACTAGAGAAGAAGAAGAAGAAGAAAAAAAAAAAGAAGCAGAGCAAACGCAGCAAGATGAAGCCAGAAGACCTACAGTTTGTGGACAGCAGTGGGAACACTTTCCTCTTAATGGTATTAAACATGCGAAGATCACTTTATTGTTCTGCTATCATGAGAATGATTATGATAATTGTCGTTATGAATATTGGTTTCATTGATTGTAAAACAATCTGACGACACTGGTAAAGGCTCTCTTCTAGTAGGTACTATTCACAATTTCTATTTTTAAGGGCAAAGTTGAGGCTGAATTCCACCTGGTGACTGCTGAAGAAGCTGAGCTGAACCCTGTGGGCAAAGCACGCAAGGAACCAGAGCCACTAGATAAGCCAAAGTAAGAGATTAAGATGAGTGCCTATCTATACAGTCCTGTAGCTACACTGATACTTGTGAAGATACAGTGTATAGTATCATATCCCTTTTATACACTGAACCAAAAATGAAACTACACAAGAATAACTAACAACCTCACTCACTGGCTCGGTGTGAACACTTGTATGGCTGTTGGAAAAATCTGTTCTGGTAAATTCAAACTGATTCATTTGACTTGTCAATTTTCAAACAGCTTAGCAAACTGGCAGCTATGGAATAATAGAGTTTGATTTGTGTGAAATTATCTATAATTCATCTCACTTTGTCTCTTACAGTCGCCCCAAGACATCTTTTAACTGGTTTGTGAACCCAATGAAGACCTTTGTATTCTTTATCTGGAAGAAATACAAGAAATACATCATCGCTTTGGTTATTCTGGCAATTCTGACACTGTTCCTCTTCCTCATCTTGTACACCCTACCCACACACATCAGTCAGCTTATTGTAAATGGCTGAAGTGAGAGGAAACATTTATTGTGACTGATCTGTAACGAAGATGGCAACAGTAAGAACCTATCTGCCAATATTACGCAGTGTCAGCCATGATTTTATACTATTCCTTATAGACTGAATGAATGTATTTATTCCCCAATTTCCTACATTGGATTATTGATTGTTGATTTTAAATGTATGATTTTTTTAAAACTTTAATAATTTTAAATGTTTTTTTCTCTAGTTAGATATAGTGATATTTCTAGTGAAATTAGTGTTTGCTAAAGCTCTCCTGCCATGTTTTTTTTTTTTTTTTTTTTTTTTTTTTTTTTTTTTTTTTTTTTTTTTTTTTTTTTTTTTTTTTTTTTTTTTTTTTTTTTTTTTTTTTTTTTTTTTTTTTTTTTTTTTTTTTTTTTTTTTTTTTTTTTTTTTTTTTTTTTTT
>CM040994.1:10591333-10621965 GCA_022985145.1 Pangasius djambal
ACAGTCTTTGACAACCTGCAAAGACTGCAACTGATGTTCATTCGGTTCTTTAAAGCATTTTGGGTAGTCAGACTGCTCTTATCCTAAGTGAAATATCAAAAATCCCAGCACATCACACTAATCACTGTCACTGCTGTGCTAAAAATGGTTCACCATCCATTCTCTGTACCTCGTACCCTACGGACAATTTAGAGATGCCAATCAGCCTACAGCACATGTCTTTGGACTGGGGGAGGAAACCAGAGTACCTAGAGGAAACCCCTGAAGCCTGGGGAGAGAATGCAGGCTCTGCACACACAGGGTGGAGGCAGGAATCGAACCCACAACCCTGGAGGTGCGATGTATACATGCTGGCTACTAAGCCATCATGCCCCTTTGCATCTAAATTATATTAAGTCCAAGTTAATATACATCTATATTGTATGTTAATATATAAAATAATGAACACCTCAGTTCTATAATTTACAACAACTGGATAAAATAGAGGCTTTATTAATGGTAAGATCTTTCTCTGCTGTGCTTAAATATGTAATATGTAGGTGCTCCTTTCATATGAAGTGGAATCACTGTCATTTTTTCAGAAATATGAAAGCACCCTTCATCTTGTGGAGTTTCCTATTTTTACAGGATGAAGTGAACAGGTGCCAGGTTTGTCTTCTTGGAGCTGGACTCAGTCTGGTTTATGGAACAATGGAAGGAGATTAAAAATGAGAACTGAATATAGTATGCAGCATTGTGATATTAAATACGACACATTAACTATGACACGTTTCTGCAGTGTAGACCTGACCTCAATTTGTTCCCGGTTGCCTAATAAACTGAATCTGCACCTAAACTGGGTGCAGTTATTAGAAAACGGCTCTAGTCGTGCGCTTTAGTCAGTTCCTCTCCGGAGCATGCGCAGTGTCGCTTTACGCAGCAGCGCGAGGAAGCGGCTCGTGAGCGAACATCATTGTCCTCTTTCTGCGCGCGCTCCTCATTCACAGCCTCCTTCCAGCGAAAAAGAGGAAAACACCTCTGCGCTTCACTTCACTCCTTTTTACACACGATGTTTTGCAGTAGCCTGACACAGATACCGCCAGCTACTTTTTCGTTCAGTTTTTTCATGGCTACACCTTAAAACCATTTCTTTTAAGAACATTCGCGTCTTTATTTTTTCACAAACAAACACACAAACAAACAAACAAACAAACAATGCCTGAGTTCATATCTGTGGACGAGTTCATCGCGGAGACTTTGGAGGACTACAGTTCTCCAACAACCTCTTCCTTCATCACCAAAATGACAAGTTGCCGGAATTCCGTGAACAATATTGAAGAGGTAGGCTGTCGCTGCTCCTGAGTCCGCTATACAGCAGACATGTCTCTCTCTCACTCACACACACACACACACACACACACACACCCGTTAAGCCCAGCTTCTCTGCCAGCTGTGCGGAGTGCTGGAGTGCGCTTATCTCGGCTTACCGGATGCGCCTGGTCCAGCTGTGTCAGGGTCCAGGTTTGAAAGCCCACCGAAGGAAATAGTATAATATGTGCTTTTGGTTGTATGTGTTACTTCGCTGGTGCTTCGTTTTCGTTTCAAAACCGAACCAATAAGTCGATCTAAACTGGAAACGCGCTCCCTTTCCCTGTTCCGCTTTAGGCAGCTTGAAGCTCTTTGTCCACTCTGTCTGTTGGATTGTGTGTCTGTTGTCTGCACATGCCGGGCGTATTTTCTGTGATTTCCATAAACAGCCATTGCCAAATACGCCTATATTCATTGTATGAAAAGATAATGAGGCTGGATCAGAGGGAATGATGCATGGCCTTTGTTATGAGCTGTTGATGTTCTGGTGTTCCTCTGAAGGAGAGCTGTGAGAAGGCTGGATTTATTAAATCTATCTAACTTTGCAACCTTGTCATGCATATCTTATTGATTCCTTATTGAAGATTTGCTATGAAGCCTCAGCATAAACACAGTCACGTTGTTTTCCAGTTTTATTCTCTATTATCACTACATAACAGTGACCCTGATCATCTCCTCTGTTACATTTAAACTATTTTTATGTTTACTCTTAAAGGACAAATATTCAGCGCATATTCTATATGTATTTACTGCTCATCTCATATTGTGTACATAATCTATGTTGTGTATTATGTATATGTTTATTCTGTATTTATGTCCTGTACCTATATCCAGTATACAGATGTGGGGTAATCCATTAAACATACACTTTTTCCCAATACAAAAAAAAAAAAAAAAAAATGCGTCCAGGAAAAATGGTCTAAGTAAACCGACGTTGTGCCATGTTTGCACCAGATTGCAAAATGCATTCAATGTCATGCCCAGAACAATAAGCATGGTGACTTCCTCTAATTCTAGCAGACATGTTATTTTATCAGGTTACCATGGTGATGACCTAGGCTGTGAAAAGCAGTGTGAACTGAACAGTGTAGCGCATTACATGCTTGATGGTTTGAGCATCATCTGAGACGAGCGATCCCTTTAAGCCACTAGTGAACTCGGCACAATTATAGCCTGAGGGGTTTAATGGTGAAGAGAGCGTGCTTGGTTAGAAATCTATAATTCTGTATTGATTGCAGGACAGCAGCTCTTGTGCATGTCTTAACGCTAGCCTTTATTAGAGACACCTCCAATCTCAGATCAGCCCAAATGGGAAAATTTCATTAGATTAGTGCAGACTTAAAAATTTCCAACTTAAATGAATTAGCGCTCATTCAGCTAAGGCAGGATAAATGTAAGAAGCATGACTAAAGTGTTGACACTCTATTTTTTTGTTCTGGTCTTTGTTTAGAACAGAGCGATTTTGCTATGCGATTTTGGCACCACATTTTAATTTTTTTTTAAATTAACTTTGAAAGCTTATTGTGGAACCTCTCTTTGTTTAAATCCACATCTATATTTTCCCTCAATGAGCAATATGAATGGAACAGTAAAAAAATGGCTGATTTTAAGGTGCTGCCAATTTTCATGTCTGAGGTGCCTAGATTATCACATAGAAAGAGAGCAAAACAGTCTCTCTCATTTAATCTGTGGAGTCTTAAATCAGAGAGACTGCTATTGTGCTATTATTTCATTATTATGTAAAATTTGATCTGTCTATAGGGCCTTTAAATTGAAATGTAGATCACATGCATTTTCCATTACATGAAATCAAATATGCCAATTGCTAATTTTTGTATTTCTTACACAAATATGGGGAGTTATGAGGGAGTTTAAACTGTTTCTTCTTGTGTGGTGTGTGTGTGTGTCAAATACCAACATTTACATGGAAAACTTCATGTCATGGCTTGTTTCTACCATGGAACCAGATTGATTTATTTGAGCTGTAGCACTGTAGATCAGAATAATATCACCAGCACCATTACTGTAAGAGACAAAGGAGTACACATTCAGGTCACAAAAAATGTTAAATAACTGTTGTGTTTTAACCTGAAGAGTCCAATGAACAGTCTATGTGTGTATTCTTTGTGTGTTTTAAATTTATTTATTTATGCCTGACACCACATAGTATTATCACAGGCACACAACATAGGCTGTTATAATTACCCACTTCCCCTTGCAAATGGAAATCCCCCAGGCTGTACTGGTGAGTTGCTCTCTCATTCCGCTTTGGTAGAAATTGTAAACTCTTCTGTCCACCTAAATGTTGATTTCTCTGCTGTCTGTTGCAAACTCCTCAAAAAGCACCTATTCATGATTCAATAAACCATTCAATGGGTCAGTTGGTTCCAATGTCATAAAGTACGCTGGAAAAGTCTGCACAGATGATAGTGGAAATGCTCTAATTATAACATACCTCCAATCGTCCATGTGCCCAACCCTTTAGTTATAGTTTCTGTTTATTTAATGAGAAGACACAACCTTACACTAATTAACTGTGCACTTCTTTAGTAGAATTATTATTTATTTTTTAATTTGGGACCCATGAACATACACATAATTGAGTTAGGCTCAGTCAGACAGGACTTAAAGATGGTGCAATTTAGTATAAGATACAGCTTATGCTGTTCAGTGAATATTATGCTTTTAATGGTTATTGCTATTAATGCTTTAGTTGGGTATTCTGTTCATGTAAAAGGACAACAGACTAAATATAAATATAATAACATGTAAAAATGCATGAATGAATCAAGCACAGAGTGAATGCTTTTTTTTGCATAAATGGACTGAATGCATACAAAGTCTCACTGAAAGCTAGACCCCCTGGTTGGCTTGAAGAACAAAAGATTTAACTGTGCTGAGTCTGGTATTCTCTGTGCATGGTCAGGGAAATGTGAATTACACAGATAAATACAGTCTGGAACCAGACATGGAAAAAAAACACATGCTTCAGTGTAAAATTTCTTACAGGTACCCTGCCAAGTGACAGAGAACAACTCAGTGTAAACCTTACTAATGTAACATTTAAAGCATCCTGGCTTATTATAATACACTAATATGCTTGTTATATTTTAATGTACATAAAACCACTAAAACTGGTCTAGGAATATCTCTTCATCTTTGCCCTCATAACAAATGCAGTGACCTGTGAGTACGCATGAATATGCAAATGAGAAATATCCCACCTCCATACCTTCCCTTCTCTACACAGTTACTGTGTTATTACCTACAGTATACTCCACTACTGTCAACAGTTTAACTCATTTTGTGAAAGATTTTGATAAAATTATGCACTTTCTGGTAACTGTGCTATTATTGATGAACTATAACAGGCAGCACCCTACATGCACATTTAAAATAATACACTAACCACTAACATTCCTGGGTGTTTCTAAGCTTTTTTATGTCCAGATAGAGGCCTAAAAAGCTCTACCATATTGTGACCTTAAACCATTGCATGAACACTATATAAAGAGTCAGAAAAGTCAGGTTTCTTGTTGTCTTGAAGGCATTATTAGTCTGGATTTGCTTTGTTATAGTCCAAGTGATTTATAACAGTACCCTAGCCCGTTTAAAGTATAGCATATCAACCACGACTTGGTTGACTTAATTAAGTTAAATAATAGTTTAGCTATTATCACCTTATCCTCTAATAAATTCCATACCAACCATAATCATTTCAAGCCACAAAAGAAGAGTTATCAATTCAAAAGTCATGTTTTGGATGCCGGGTTGCAACAATATCCTCTGCTTTGAAGTAGTGATGGCACAGACAGCTATATAGTGTGAGTTGATTTTGTGTCATAGCCATGTGTTCCTCAACTTTATTTTAATTAATAACTCATGTTTAACTAAAAAAAAAAACAAGAACTTAAATGTTTTAACCCATTTCTCAGAATCAGAAGAAATGGGTTAAAACATTTAAGTTCTTGTTTTTTTTAAAGTTAAACTTGAGTTATTAATTAAAATAAAGTTGAGGAACACATGGCTATAACACAAGATCAACTGTTGACAATTTACGGCTCAGAAGGATGCTAAGATCCTCAGCTTTTATTATTTTATAATAAAATAAAAAATATTTTATAATTTTTCATGCAAACCAGGATTTTCCAGGATGTTTGATGGTGAAACTAAAATAGAAGAAGACAGTGTATTTTCTTATAGTCGAGCAGTGTTAAAGCCTTTTATGCACCTATTGTATTTCCAAAGTGTGAACAAGTTTCTTCTCATAGTCAATAAATAACAGGCTATGATAGTGTAAATTTGAAATGAACAGTGGAAAGACTGGTTTACTCTGATCTGTTTGTTGTTCCACCCCTTTTAAAACCATACAAAAAATGGCTGTATCTGAAGAATGAAACTGTTGTGAAACCTAGAAGTGCTGGACTATGAAAACACAGTGTTTGACTAAAGCAGACAAAGACCACATATCTGTTTACTGCTGTTGTACATACAGTATATTCAGATACTGATAACTGGTAAGAGTTATCATATAGCCAGTGTGAACATTATTATCACTCGTTCATTAATTCATTCATCTTCAGTAAGCATTTTATCAGGGTCAGGGTCATGTAGCCAATTCTTGCAGCGGCATGTTTTTGGGAGGTGGGTGGAAATGTGGCAGAGGAAACCCGAGTACTGCTCGGAAAGTAACCCGAGCTCGGGATAGAACCAGGAACCCTTGAACTGTTAGACAGCAACATCTTCTGTATACTTTTTACCACAAATAAAGTATGTCTTTGGTTTCCTTTTATGTTGCAGAAGTATGGTGGGTGTGATTGATGCTTTTCCTATATTTTACATTGTCCTCGAGAAAGTCAAAAATGTATTTATTGTCATTAGCACCAATATGCACATGTGCAGTGGAATGACGTATTATACCTTCAGGATCACGCTGAAACAGAGCCAACAATATAAAGGCTCTGTAAAAATGAATATATAAAGTACAAAGCAGTGTAGCATGTGCAGAAAAACTGTGCAAAACTACACTTCCAGCAAGAAAATAAGTAGAGCACAATATGTTAAATGGTCAATATGTACACTGCAGGACAGTGCAGGTTAGTTCACTGTAATGAGCAACAGGAACGGAATCAGGTAAACCGCACTGCATAAGTGAACAAAACAAACTGACAGCAATTTGCATGATTGTAATCTGCTGTGAAGTTGAACATCATTAACAGCATAGACAGGTAGAATATATACAGAAAATCTGGAAAAACAGCCCTCACTGGTATAAACATTGTTTTTTCACTCAAATAAAGTCTTGAACCCTAACTATTTTCTTCATATCCTGTGCAAATGGGGCTCAGATAACTCAGTGATCAAATTCTTTTTAAATGACTGACACAGTCATCAGCTTGACTTCAATACACTGCAGATCATGCTGTTTATACAGAGCGGATGAATGGCAGGGAGGAGATAACTGCAAACGGAAATTCTGTTCTCATTAGGGTTGAAGTACAGCTTAGTGGATATTCATAGTTGGTGACTGGAAATCATGAGGTACAATTTGCCTACACTGTTGGTAAGATGCACTTAAATTAGGTTCTATGCTCTCGATAATGATGTTGTATTGGCAGGGTTCATCGCACTATTATGGAAAAAGCAGTTTGCATTGTCTCATGGTTAACTTGCTGTTTGGATTAAAACATTTAAAACATTATTGCTGTTATTTTTCCTCAGTTCTCTTTTACACTATCAAGCTGCTAACACCACGTCTTTTGTGGCTTATCCACTTAGCGAAACTATTGGCTTAACTTAAATGTTTCCTGCAGTAAAGATAAATGAAGATGTGATGTAAACCCCCCACCCCCCACCCCAATCAGTTACAGCAGATGAAGATGTGCTTTCAAAACTTTCAGCTTATGCTCCAGTTACATTTGTACACACATCAATGCATTGCATAACTTCGGTTAGTTATAGCAAGAAAAATTCTGTTACACAAATGTTACAACATGGATATTTACCCTTAGGAAGGCAAGAGTTTTTTGCAACTTGCTTGAATTGCTGAAACAGGAAATGTTTCTGCAAAGGTTTGTTCCAGGTTTTTTTTTTCTTTAGTCAGTAGACTCACTATAGTACAGTGTAGATATTTTCAGCAGGAGGTGAAGTGAAAAATATGCGATGTGGCCAAAAAATACGCTCACATTGCGTCTCAAATCAGTGTCCAAATTCCTAAGGCTGTCACGATTCACACAAACTCTCCTGGAACCACCTGCTAAATGCACACTGTATGACGCTCAAATTGAGATTGTAAATCCAGTTTAAGGTGGTGGAAATGGTTAACCACAAACTATCAAAAAGCTTGGGACTAAAGAATTCATAAAGAGATCATAAAGAAAATAATATAGACTCATATCAGAACAAGTCAACAGTGTGGAGGGCATTAATGTGGCTGTTGTCCTGTTTGGTTACTAACTGGCTTTAATAAAAAGCTTTTGTATAAAGAATAAACCTTTTTGTATAAAAGTGTGCACTTCACTGTACTTTATTTTCTTGTGGCCAACTGCAGCTTCTATAACATTTGGAAAATTGGCAGTGTAATAAAAGTCTGTTTAAATTTCTTTGTTAGATGTGAGGAAAACTCATCTATGTGTTCCTGATATATTTGCTATGACATGTATGGGTTGCAAGATATGTCTGACAAAAGCACCTAAGTTGAAAAGATGTAGTTAATTAATAATGTAGTTTAGTGTAATAGTGTATCTGTATGAAGATAAATTTCAATGCTACTTTCCTCCTTTTGCACAATCCTCGTTCACATGCATATGTATCAAGAGGAGATGTGCACTTTGTGCGTTTAGGCTTCTTTGCAAGTTTTGTACATGACGTGCACCTTCTTTGCACAGAGTGCAGCCTAATTACTCCTTAAAAAAAACACCTGCAAACAGCTTAGCACATCTGGCCCTAAGTGATCATTTCGAGATGCTATGAGTGGAGTGCAAGTCCTGTCATATACTACTATTTAAATTATTATTACTGAACTGTTGTGTTAGAATAATTAACATTCTGATATAGTAAGTTGTAATTAAATAATTTTATCATTTGATCATTGGAATCAAACTATCTCAGAAGTCAAAAATCATGTAAAATATTTTCCCAGATCTGGGCTTAAGGCAAACATTTACTTGCAATGTATGGTCAGTCCAACTGAAACCTACAATATGTTCTATTAAAAATGTATAAAAGGACAGCATGGTGGTGTGTGTGTGTATGTGTGTGTGTGTGTGTGTGTGTGTGTGTGTGTGTTTGATGCTCTGTGTTGGTCTGGTGACATATAATGCAAAAGTGATTATAAAGAGTACTGACTTATCTCCTTCATGTTTTCAGAGGTTTTGAGACATGTATTAATGTGCCCTCATACATATGCTCCATTATCCATGAGTAGAAGATGAACACTGTTTATTAAAACTAATAATGTTCCTGCCAATAACAGTGACACTGCATTTGTTTTGTAGGCTTTGGACTGTGACCGTACAGTGTTGCAGAAAATGAAGAAAGCTTCGAAAGCCAAGTATGCCACTGGTCAAGGTAACATTGCCACTGTTCCGTAATGACACATAATGGCTTAATTTATCCTACATTTCAAATAGCTGTATATACAGAGAAGATTAAAGAGCATTGTCTCAGAGCAGGAAACAGAGATGACACGCCCAGATGTTTCAGACAGGAATCTGATGCTTTAGAAAGAATGTCACTGCTGCCTGCTATGTACAGTATATCTGTTAATGCTGTACTAACAATAGGCAAAGCCATATTAACAGGTTTTCACAGTATTCAGCATGATTGCAGTTTGGCAGTGTTTCCAGCTAAAATTTCATTAGAAAAGATCATTTCAGGAGCATTTTTGAGATATAAAAATGCTCTACTTGTGTATTTTGGCTTCCATGTTGTTGTGTAAGAAGTAAAGACTCTGTATATAGGGTATGACACACTTTTAAAGATACATTTTTGATATTTTTAATTTATATTCAAAACCATTTTAATTTACATTTGCTTCCCCTCAAGACCACATATCACATTTGGAGCTGTATATCAGCTCCATGGAGAAGCTAGCTGTCAATTTCCGCAACAACGGAGAGCAGGAAGTGGCTTCTGCCTTTAATAAGTTTGCTGAATTCTCCAAAGAGCTGTTGACACCAATGAAGAACTTGGTGAGTCATCGAGGGAGAAAACACCCTCTGGCCAGTGCTGTGCCCACTTTGATGTTAGTTATGGTGTGAGTTAAAATGATAGACCTTATTTAGATATACTTCAATTTTTAAAACTTCAAACTGTGAAGCTCCCAGTTCACAGTTTTTATCTACAGCTCACAGGCTCAAATCTAAGTCTTTTGTCAAAAAAGGCTGTTTTTCATACATTCTTAAATAAACTCTGCTTTCTGTAAGACCTTTCTTGCTTGATTAAGACTTGTGCCACAATGATTCTTTACACTTTATCATATTTCCTCCCACAGTTAAAGAGCATGCTCCACAATATCAACTTCTTCCTGGACTCATTGGTTAAAGGGGATTTGAAAGAAGTCAAAGGTGTAAGTTTAAAAAGTCAAATGTGGTGGATTTGGTCTCTCTGAAATTCTATATCTGTTCTTGTATATAGTAAATATATATATATATAGTTATGATGAAGGTTAGAAAATTATCCCTCTCAGAGCTCCGTTCATACTTTCTGTTTTGTATTTTTGACATAGCATTAAGTAGTATCTTCAATTATCCTCACATATCCTCAGATGGTGGTTGAAAATCGATCTACAGTTGGGCCCATAAGTATGTGGACATTGACATTTGGTAATTTTGCCTCTGTACACCACCGCAGTGGGTTTGAAATGAAACAGTCAAGATGTGATTGACGTGTAGACTTTCAGCTTTAATTAAAGGGGTTTAACAAAAATAAACTGTCCAATTACTTTTAAGCCGATGAATATGGAGGGACTATGAAAAAAATGGCTGTAATTCCTAAGAGGTTAATGCAATATTTTTGTTTAACCCCTTTAATTAAAGCTGAATGTCTACACTTCATTTTAATTCCACTGTGGTGGTGGTGTACAGAGGCAAAATTATGAAAATTATATCACTGTCCAAATACTTATGGACCTGGCTGTATATGGAAAAATAAAGGACAGGGAATGGATCAGGCATGTATAGAGCAGTCATAAAGACCCTGTTGCACATACTGAACATCCTGTCAACACTCGTAGTACTGTATGGCTTTATAGTATACACATATATAACGCACTACCTGAAGAGGATGGGCTCTCTTTTAAATCTGGTTCCTCTCAATTTTTCTTCCTCATGTCGTCTCCAGGGTGTTTTTCCTCGCCACTGTCACCTCTGGCTTACTCAATATGAAACTAAATTTAAATCTACATCTACATTTTTTAAAAGCTGCTTTGTGACAGTGTCTATTATTAAAAGTGCTATACAAATAAAATTGAATTGGATTGAAATCCCTTCTAATTCTAACTTCTTTTCCTTCAGGATCTGAAGAAGCCATTTGACAAGGCGTGGAGGGATTATGAGAGCAAATTGTGAGTGCTCATAGCAGTGCTGTATTTAATTTAATTTTTAAAGGTTTTGCGATACAGACATGCAATATTGCTTACAGTTATGGTGTCCAATAGTCTTTTCCAAGATGTTAATGAACTGGACGAGGACATTATTGTGATTTATGAAGCAGCAGTATCATTGCATATGCTTGCCCAAAAAAAAAAGAGAAAAATAAAACTGCTTTCCCTCCCTTAGGAGCAATAACTTGCTGTTCCATAGAAAATAGCATTTTGTAGTATATAATATGTCACATAGCAACTACTAGACTCACAAAAAGAAGTGCTAATTACAAACCTTTTAGTGACCATTTGCATTTGTGGCTGTTGCTAATTAAGGTTAAAATTGTGCAGGCAAAATAACACAGGATCCTCATTAACATACATGGCAGGTGCAGTATAACTGTTTTGTGCAAGTCTTTCTGTCAGCAGTGTTCTGTTCCATAAAGCAGCTGAAAGCATTGAAGAGATTTTGCACATTTGTTGTTGCCCCAGGACATACATAATCTATTATTTGTTCATACAGTAGTGCCGGCCCTTTGATCGTATAGGCAACAAAAGCCCCTCATTAGTAAATCATGACAGATTTGCCAAGAAGTTTTTCAATGGCACAAAACATGGGAATTTATTTTTTCATTGTAGGCTGAATAATTTGTGGGTAAATTGTGTAATAAATTCATCTTACACATCTTAATTATATACAGTCAAGTCCGGAAGTATTTGGACAATGACAGAGTTTTTGTGATTTTGCCTTTATACACCACCACAATGGATTTGAAATAAAACAATCAAGATGTGATGGAAGTGTAGACTTTCAGCTTTATTTTAAGAGGCTCCACAAAAATATGGTATTTACCATTTAGGAATTACAGCCATTTTAAGCAAAGTACTTCCATTTTTAGGGGCTCAAGGGTATTTGGACAATTGACTGACAAGAAGTTAATTGACCAGGTGCAGTCCATTCCCTTGTTACTTCAAGACAGATGAAGCAGATAAAAGGTCTGGAGTTGATATCAGGTATTGAGTTGGCATTTGGCAGCTGTTCGACTGGAGCTACCAGTATGAAGTCCAAGGAGATCTCAATGCAAGTGAAAGAGGCCATCATTAGGCTGAAAAACATCATAAATCTATAAGAGAGATAGCAAAAACCTTAGGTGTGGCCAAATCAACAGTTGGGTACATTCTTAAAAAGAAAGAAAGCACTGGTGAGCTCAACAACATTGAAAGGCTTGGAAGACCACAGAAGACAACTAAAGTGGATGATCACAGAATCCTTTCCTTGGTGAGGAAAAACCCCTTCGCAACATCAACAGAAGTCAAGAATACTCTGGAGAAGGTAGGTGTATCATTGTCAAAATCTACAATCAAGAGACACCTTCATGAATGTAAATACAGAGGGTTTGCAACAAGGTGCAAACTACTGGTAACATTCAAGAACATGAAAGCCAGATTTGACTTTGCCAGAAAACATCAAAAAAGCCTCCCATGTTCTGGAATAAGATTCTTTGGACTGATGAAACCAAGATTAACTTGTACCAGAATGATGGGAAGAGAAAAGTATGGCGAAAGAAAGGAACAGCTCATGATCCAAAGCATACCACATCATGTGTCAAACATGGTGGAGGCAGTGTTATGACATGGGCATGTATGGCTGCCAATGGAACGGGCTCACTGGTGTTTATTGATGATGTGACTTCTGACAGAAGTAGCGAGATGAATTCTGAGGTATATAGGGCTATACTCTGCTCACATTCAGCCAAATGCTACAAAACTGATAGGACGCCGCTTTACAGGTGGATGATGCTGGTGGATAATGACACTAAACATAGTGCGAAAGCAACTCAAGACTTTTTGAAGGCAAAGAAATGGAATATTCTTCAATGGCCAAGTCAGTCACCTGATCTCAACCCAGTAGAGCTGCTTTTCACTTACTGAAGACAAGACTGAAGGCAGAAAGACCCACAAACAAGCAGCAACTGAAGGTGGCTGCAGTGAAGGTCTGGCAAAGCATCTCCAGGGAGGAAACTTAGAATATGAGTTTTGAATTATGTCACTTTGTCCAAATACCTTTGAGCCCCTGAAAACAGAGGTACTTTGCTGAAAATGGCTGTAATTCCTAAATGGTAAATGCCATATTTTTGTGGAACCTTTAAAAATAAAGCTGAAAGTCTACACTTCCATCACATCTTGATTGTTTTATTTCAAATCCATTGTGGTGGTGTATAAAGGCAAAATCACAAAAACTCTGTCATTGTCCAAATACTTCCGGACCTGACTGTATACAGTATATATTTTTCATGTGTTGTTATTGCAAGCCCTGCCTGCATGGAGTTCCTACTTTAGTTTCCTTTAGATCTGTCATCTAGTCTTATGATCTGGACACTCACTTCCCATGTCATTGTCATAAATGAAGAAACACCTAAAAAGGAAACCTAAAAAACTCCCACTGACTGTAAAGAACTTCCCCTCAAAACCTAGCTTTTCTTGCACTTTCATTTGGCACGTTTTTGAGTTATGCTAAGAATAAAAATCTTCATAATTCTCCTTTGTGGAATGTTATGTAGTAAGATTTATTCAACTATCAGGATCCTCCGGACCATTACCTATATAAAGTCTAACCTCCGAAGCTATTTCAGTACCAAATACTTTTTTTTTCACTATAAATGAATAATATTTCACATACACATGTTCACATACACAGTGGAGTTAGACATGTGCCTTGTCTCTCTGAAGCAATAAGATAGAGAAGGAGAAGAGAGAGCTGGCAAAACAGTACGGCATGGTGAGGACAGAGGTGAGTGGTGGAGAGATTGCCGAGGAGCTAGAGAAGGAACGAAGAATGTTTCAGCTGCAGATGTGTGAGGTGAGCTCTCAGCACTAAATGTCTCTGTCTGTCTCTCTCTCTCTCTCTCTCTCTCTCTCTCTCTCTCTCTCTCACCCACACACACACACACACACACACACACACACACACATACACACACACACACACTCACGCCAGAGAGCCAGTGTTATGCCACTACTGAAGTATTTGATATAACTTAGTTGCCTCTCACAGGCATCACAATACTATCTATCAATAAATACAACTTACTGTGTTTACTCCTCTTGTCTTCTTACACAGTACCTCATTAAAGTGAATGAAATTAAGAGCAAGAAAGGTGTGGATCTGCTCCAGAACCTCATCAAGCACTACTACTCCCAGGGCAAGTAAGGCGATGAATGTTGCCTCTATTTTGTCCTTCGCATCACATAAACATGTATGTTTTCATTCCACATAGGTAGTGGTCTGTTAGGCGATGTTTTGTAGGACACCATGGGCACTGTCTTCATCAGGCAATTACATAAAACTCAAAACACAATTCCTGCAACTAGTTCCAAGGGCACAAAGCACTTGCCATGTATTGTTCATATGTGCATGTACAAATCAATGCTATGAACACAACAGCTGGGTGAATATCCATCCGTCCATCCATCCATCCATTTTCTGTACCGCTTATCCTACACAGGGTCGCAGGCAGCCTGGAGCCTATTCCAGGGGACTCGGGGCACAAGGCGGGGGTCACCCCACAGGGCACACTTGCACACACACCCATTCACACACTATGGACAATTCAGAGATGCCAGTCAGCCTAGAACACATTTCTTTGGACTAGGGGAGGAAACCCCCGAAGCATGGGGAGAGCATGCAAACTCCGCGCACACAGGGCGGAAGCAGGAACCGAGCCCCTAACCCCGGAGGTGTGAGGCAAATGTGCTGACAGCCATTGAAATTACTAGTCGAATGCTTTTTAAACAGCAACAGTAATCACATGGATACATGGATCATGCTAATAAAACGTCTGTTTATTATATTACACTTTTTTACCCTCTGTTTGTATGCTAGTCAGTGCTTACTAGCATTTGCTTGTATCATATGGTGTATTCTACAAATTGTAAATGAACGCACAGGGCATAGAAACATTCCTTGGGGCTGTTGATGCGTCAAATGATTAGGTCATTGAAATTGAATTTACTTATAATTTTCATGAAATTGCCCAAATTTACATAAAAGTCTCATTTAAGTCAAAACCCCCACCCTTTTGCAATGCATGGCATGAAATTCTCATAAAGCAAATTAAAGGATATGAAGATGCCAATATGTTCTAGGGCAGCATCTGATAATCCTTGCACACACATGATGATAGAGCTCAGCAAGTTTGTCAGTGGCCCCAGCGAACTCAAGGCCACCATTTTCAAGAGGACCAGGGATCTGGTCTCTGGCTTGAAAACAGCATTCATGTCTGAAAATGCTCTTAGGTAAACGAGGCAGCGCTGCTTTATCTGTGGGCATAGCTAACATCCAGGGCACATAAGCCTGCAGAAGCCTGAACTGAAAAACAAAGAACTTGTCCAGATCCATTGCATATTGTAAATCACAGAAACCATTATAAAAATTATAAACTACACCAATAAAAATGTAACTGGTGCACAATGTAAATTACTGGTGACTAGTCAAAGCTTTCCCACAACAGATGACATATTGTACATAGCTCTACAGAAAAGGAACACAGAAAAGCATGTCCTCTTTGGAACTGAAGTTCATTAGCATATCTTTTAGTTCCTGTGCTGTCAGAAAAGTGCTGAGTGTTATGTGTGGGTTGACTGATAATACCTGAGTAAATATATTCCTGTGTTTTTTTTTTTGTCATCTTCTGTCTCCATGCAAGACCATGTTTCATTATATGGTACTTTTGTAAAGAAGGATGAGAGTGCTAGAGGGAGATGAGGAAAATGGTGGGTGAAGGAGGGAAGAGTTGAGGAGGGAAGGAGAAGAGAGAAGGGGCTGCAGTAACTGCAAACCACTGGTGCTGATGGTAATTACATTGGTTTCCTTTGTCAGTTTCTTTCAGGAGTGCTTGGCTGCCACAGAGAAGCTGAAGCAGTACATTGACACACTCACTGGAAAACTCAGCTGTGTGAGTGCATTTTTACATTAATAAAAACCTCTCTTTATTCAAATGCCCTTATAGTAATGGGTTGCACTGTAGATGCAACCAGTTGTAGGCCCAGATTTTACACACACAAGCAGTCACGGTGAAAGTGGTTTAGTGTTATCCATGGTAACTGTTTCTGAACTTCATGTTAAATGTCCCCATTTTAAAGACTGCTTATGTGGTTATTTGTCTTGAGTAGTAGCCTAATCTTTTTTCTTTCCTTTTAAGTGAAAAGAACAATGGGAGCTAACGTGATGAAAATCTGTGAAAAGGGCTATAGTCTGTCACTCAGCTCAAAGTATTAGAACCCAGGTGCACTGTACCCTCTAATTTCATTCTGCCAAACAACATCAGGTGGCTGTCATTGTGCTGTTGTCTGTGTGTATGTGTGTGTGTGTGTGAGTGACTAGGTCAGCTTATCAACATTCAGAGGACATCTCATTCTGCAGCTGCCACTAGCAATAAGACTCAGTTTGAATGTAGTAGTGGATCAGTCATTATCTCTCTCAGCTCCATTTTAGGTGTTAAATTTTATATGTTTATTTTCCTTCTGTAGTTGTTCAGATGTTGGGCTGAGATGGCTGTTTTGGTGGATTCATGCACATTTCTGTGTGACTCCAGGCCAGTCATGCATTGATGGCTAAATGGCATCCAGTCTCATCCGGATGGTTTTATTAGAGATCAAAAACTCATCTAGCGTCAGTTATTGAATTTATAATTTGGTAATACAGGCAACATTTGACCAAGTCACTGTGACTCATGCTGTATCTTTTGTTATTATGTTCTTTAGACATACCCATGGATGGCAAACGTCACTTAGCTGAGGTTTTATTATTTTTTTGTTCTGATCATGAAACCATGAGGGTTAGAAGGTGCTCTTTCTACCACTCTCTTTGAGACGCAGAGCAGTGTGAGTGAGACTGCAAGATTTTGGTTATTTATAGGTTTTTTTTTCATTCAAAATTCTTTCATTCACTTCTTACCCAATGTCAATCTTTAGCAAAACTGAGGTGCTGCCCATATATAAAACAGTTAAAAGAGTTCACTTCTGAAGTTATTTTGTTCACAATGTGTGAACAAAGTGTGCGTGAAAGAGTAGGAATAATTGCAGGAGTACATAGTGGGATCTGGAGAGGAGTGCGAATGTGTCAATGGAGAAGAGCTTGAGTTATTGCTTTATTCTATAATGTTTTTTCTGTTTTAAAATGTATTTTTTAAATCTATACATTGTTTAAACTGTGTAGATCAACCAAAGAATAACAAACTATTCACCACTCCAAACTAACCACAGAGCAAATAATTGTTTACTACTTCATAGATTTATGTAAACTAGTGAATCTGCATTAATGCCAACAGTTTTCTGAGGTGATTGTGCTGTGGTTGATAAAGTATTCTTGCTAAGATTACTGAAAAATACTTGTTATCAGTTCTAAAAAAAAATATCTCTCCCTGTGGAGCTCTGTTTTATTGCTTTGACAAAAAATTCATTCTGTCAACAGTTTTCACAATTCCTTCCCTTGTTTCCCAATCTTCAAAATGATTATGTACTTTGTTTCAAATAGGTAGAAAGTTTGTAATCCTGCTCCATGATCTGATGATCTGTAAAACCCAATCATGCTTACCTAACAGGAAATCTTGCCCTATGTGGGATATGTACAAAAGAATGTGTTATGTATGCTTAGTGTGGGTTTATAGGAATTTCAAGCGTATTGTGTGTGTTTGTTCGTGGGCATGTGTGTGTGCAGATAAAGCATAGTCAGGATGAAGAGAAGAGGCAGCTGTTTTCTCTCAGGGACCAGCTACGACCTGCCCTGCAGCCTGAACTTAAGGAGGTGATCACTTACACACTTACCTGCTGTCACTCAACACGGCACTAGCATACATTTTCATTTCAGATTTCCTAATACAATTCCCTAATACATTCCACTGCATATTTTAGTGTTCTCTTTTCTAGCGCTGTCATAACTTTTAAAGGACTTGATAATAAAATTTGATTCAATTTCATTTCTATCTTTCAATATTATAGCTTATCGATATTTTTTAAATAATTGGCTGGTGGTTGAAATAACTGGCTGGCTGATACATCTTAACTAATGTGTTTTCTGTTTTTACATGTGCTGTTTACATGTGTGGGTGTGTGAGCCTCTTTTGTCTTTAATGATGGCAATAAAATTGGCAAATGGTATTTAATTAGTTTTACTTAGACAATGTATTGATTTTTATTAAAGGGTTAACAATTCTAGCTTTTTAATGGGTTTCTCTGACTCCTCTCTGATAGGGAAACACTGTTATTGGGTTCTACTGACAGGGACAAACTGAAGAACCCTCTAGGATGCTATATGGGATGTTTTTAAAGGAGTATCTGATTCAACTTCAGTAGCCACAACTCAGTGATTTGTTAAAAATAAAATAACCTATTCTGTTATATTTAGTAGTTGAGTAATGTAGCCTATTCATGGTATCATAAGTGCAATTTTGGACCAAAAGTGGGTTTGTGCCAGCAGATGTTGACAGTCACATCACTTCTTGCACCCATTTCTGGTCAGAAATAACAACTGGGTTACAACAGGAAAAGAATGTCATGCCCAACCAAATTAGCAATGCGGTTAAAGGAAGTGCAAAATTGTGATTCCCAGCACTAACTGTTGGGAAACATTAACTGTACACTCACCTTGAGCACTTTATTAGGAACACTATACTAGTACTGGTTAGGGCCTCCCTTTGCTCTCGAAACAGCCTCAATTCTTTGAGGCATGGATTCCACAAGATATTGGAAACATTCCTTTGAGATTCTGGTCCATGTTGACATGATCAATTCCTACAGATTTTTCAGGTGCACTTTCGTATCTCTCGTTCTACCACATCCCAAAGGTGTTCTATTGGATTCAGATCCTGTGACTGGGACAGCCACTGAAGAACACTGAACTCATTGTCATGTTCATGAAACCAGTTTGAGATGACTTTTGCTTTGTGACATGGTGCATTTTTATGCTGGAAGTAGCCATTAGACGATGGGTAAATTGTGGCCATGAATGGATGCACATGGTCAGCAACAAATAGGCTGTGGCATTCAAGCGATTGATTGGTATTAACGGATCCAAAGTGTACCAAAAAACATTCCCCACACCATTACACCACCTCCACCGGCCTGGACTGTTGACACAAGGCAGGTTGGGTCCATGGATTCATGCTGTTGTCGCCAAATTCTGACCCTGCCATCTGTGTGCCTCAGCAGAAATCCAAATTCGAGACTCCTGACAGAAATGCAACCCAACGTGGTCTGCTGTTGTAGCCCATCTACCTCAAGGTTTGACATGTCGTGTATTCTGAGATGCTCTTCTGCTCATCACAATTGTACAGATCAATCAATTGGTTATCTGAGTTACTGTAGCCTTTCTGTCAGCTCCAACCAGTCTGGCGTGAAAATCAGGAGATGAGCAGTTATAGAAATACTCAAACCAGCCTGTCTGGCACCAACAATCATGCCATGGTGAAAATCACATTTTTTCCCCATTCTGATGGTTGATGTGAACAATACCCGAAGCTGCTGGCCCGTATCTGCATGATATTAATCATTGCACTGCTGCCACACGATTGGCTGATTAGATAATTGAATCTGTAGGTGTACAGGTTTTCCTAATAAAGTGTTTGGTGAGTGTATATCTACTACAGCTATAGACAAAATACACTGTAATTTGAATATAATTAATTGCTAACATTTATTCTTTTTCCTGATGCACTCATTCAGTCTAGGAGGGTAAGTTTATATTCATGGTTTTGTATATGCAGTGGTACATTTGTGGAAATTAGACCATTAGAAGTGACTGCATGTATTTGCTACAAATCTGTGTTTGTCATCTAGCGTCTTCATTATTTATGTTACATTGTATTGTTTCTAATATTACTTTTAATAATATTGTATTAAAATATCATTACACATTATTGTAATGTGGTGGCTTTGGTGTATTGATCAAGTTACGCAAGTATGGTGCAAGTTACACTGCATGCTGTCACTTTTTAAGTCTCTGCCTTTCTGGCCACATCAGGAGTGAAGGACACGGCATTTGTGTATTTTAAATAATGATCCAAATTAATAATGAGGCGCTACTGACTTGCTTGTAGAGAAAGAGTGAGAGGGTGCCAGCTTAACCCGTGAGTGTGTGTGTGTGTTTGCTGTAGGACTCTTTATGTAAACAGACTGTGTACAGCATGCACCAACTTCAAGGCAACAAGCAATATGGAACAGAGAAATCAGGCTACCTCTATAAGAAGAGTGATGGGTAAATATATGTAATTATTTCCACATTGACTCATATCTGTTTGATGTTTGTGTTTTAAAATTTCTCTTTCTGAGCATATTTTTCCACTTCTGATCTGTCTGTATTACAATAGGAACTAGCTTTAGAAAAATCCGAATTGATAACAGATAAATGAAAAACTAGCCTTTTGTGGCCTCTGTATTAAGATTAGTGGGTTGGGATTCATGTGGTGTGTGTTGTAATCATATTCCTGCCTGCTGCAGGTTGAGAAAGATGTGGCAGAAAAGGAAGTGCACTGTGCAGAACTGCTATCTCACCATCGCTCACGGCACTGTAAGCAGAACCACTCTGTTAAATTTAGTACCCAACTCTAGCCTGTCACAGTTTTATCTAAATGAGTAGTTGCTGTTTTTTTCATTTTGCTTAATGAATTAAAAATAAACTTACACAGCAGTAGTGTATATTACACATCATATTATACATAGATAATTAGTTTAATAAGTGTGCCATATTTTGCCCTCTCTAAGCCAAATAAATCACCAGCCAAACTGAACCTCCTGACCTGCCAGGTCAAACCCAGTCTGGAGGACAAGAAATGTTTTGACCTCATCTCTCGTAAGTAATGATTAGAAACCACTCTCTCCTACCAATGCTATGATGTAATCCACTGTGTTATAACCTACAATGAAACAAATA
Source organism: Pangasius djambal (assembly GCA_022985145.1). Lineage (NCBI taxonomy): Eukaryota > Metazoa > Chordata > Actinopteri > Siluriformes > Pangasiidae > Pangasius > Pangasius djambal. Next base: position 10,612,192 of record CM040994.1, read on the forward strand.
TAAAATCACTGATGATAAGCATGCAACTGTGCTTTCATGCATTCTGCTGCACTTACATATTAACATCAGTCACATTGTTTCTCATAGCACTGGCTATAATGAGATTATTACTTTATATATTATATACAAACAGGCAAAAAATCTGTTATTTCTAAATATAGAGAGTATTTCAATTTAGAAAGAGTCCCTCCTGTCTCAACAGAGCTTTAAAAACTGTGATTAGGGCTTTTTTTTAGTGTTTACAAGTGACACTCCTAATTTAGTGTTATATTGTGGTAACACAGAAGTTGCCTGTTTCCTTGTAAAATATATGTTAGCTGTCAGTGTTTAACAAGTTCTCCATGGTTCTGTTTGTTCATGTGTGTCTTTGTTGCAGATAACCGCACTTATCACTTTCTCACAGAGGATGAGTCTGACTGTGTAGCGTAAGTCATACTTCCAGGAGTAGAATTGCATTGGTCGCATTGTTTTTGGAGGCTATAAGGCTCGGTGAACATCTCAGAGCAGATATGTCTATTGTAGTCCTGTTTTGACATGGGCAAAGAAAATATTAATCAAAAAAAGCATTGAAATCGTAAACGTAATCTTTATTTTGTATTGCAACCTACATACAAAGAAGTACATATAGATACAATACATACAAGTGGTACTCAAAGTTGCATATAGATATTTGTAAAACAACAAGACCATATTAGTTCATCTTGAAGAGCCGATTTATCCCTGTCAGGGTCATGGTGGAATCCAAAGCCTTTCCCAGGAACACAATGGGGATAATGGGACCCCAGTCCATCACAGAGCAATCTGCACACACACATTCACACATAGGGGAAATTTTGAATTGCGAAACTGGAGCAAACCCCACCAGTAACCTGAGCTCAGGATCATACCAGGGACCAAAAAGCCATGAGGCGGCAAGGCTACCCACTACACAAACGTATTGACCAAAAAAGACTATGTTGATTAAAAAATGTTAAGAAAATAAGAATCAGCCAAAAACAAATAAAGTTGATAAATACAGACTAAACTAAAAGATAGCAAATATGGCAAGATTTGTTTAAAATCTACAACACTAGTCATATAATCCAGTTATTCTTTCAAAGCTTATTTTGAAAGTGACAGTAATGAGAGGCAGGAATGTAAGTCCTAGGGTTAGGGGTTTTAGGGAGTTTAAGGGTTTAAGATGATGCAATGTTTGTGTTTAAATTCGAGCAAAGTATTGTGTTTACCCAGTCAAGCAGTGAAACTAAGTGTGTGCTGTCATATAGAAGAGAGCCTGTTTGTTAATTCCAACAAACACACACAAACACACACTTATGTAGAAGAGCAGGACTTTGACATATTAAATATAGCTTCCTCAAATGAGCTTCCATGTGCTGTGATTGAAACTATCATGCCTTCTATTGGTCTGATGCTAAATGCTGATAACCACACAATTGGAGAAAGGCTATTAGAATTGAAAATAACACAATAGGAATACTGTTCCAGCACTTAAAAAATAATCATGCAGTAAGTGCGGTAATAATGCACAATAATGCACATAAAAGCTGCACCTAGCAGAAAATAGCAACACTAATAGGAACCACGGTTCTCCCTTAGCTAGAGTTAGTGGCCCCTTATAATCTGTTTAGACAGCATCATTAGTTATGCCTTACCACCTGTTTGGCTACTTGGTTACATTACAGGTTTTGAAACTGTTGAACCCTGTTGGAGCCTTTTTTTAATGCAAATATATAAAATCTACTATACTCTTCTGAAATGTTTTGATAGATTAGCTTCCTTGATACACATTTTTCATGAATGTTATTCTTTTTAAGTATCTTCCCAAAAATATATACTGTTCAGGTGGATTTCAGTGCTGACCAACAGTAAGCAGGAGGCACTGAATGTGGCTCTGGATGAGCACAAACAGAGTGGAGGAAGCAGCGTGGAGGATCTGACACGGGCGATCACAGAGGACATCCTCCGCATGCCGGGTAACCAGGTCTGCTGTGACTGCGGTGCTCCAGGTGCTCCAACTATACAACACACAGATTACAGTCTGCCACAAGAACACTCTTTATCTCTGTTGCTGATTTTTGAAAGCACTATATATAAATGTAAAATGCAAGCAGCTTTACAGAAATCTGTAAGTAGAGTTAGCTAACAAATGAGCAAGCCAGACATGACAGATGACATGAAGAAGTACCCTTAAGAGGAACCAGACTCGGCAGGGAATGCATCCTCATCTGATTGATGCCACATAGTGGCATTTTGATTATTACAGTGTACAATTGTTCAGAGAAAGAGCAAACAGGTGTTTGCCTGTTTTGAAATAATATGGAATGATCACAGTATGATCATATTGTGAGTAGGATTTCTGAGATGGGTGCAGGACAGTTTTTATGATTAGAGCAACATTTTTGAGAAGGTGCAAGGCTACACAATCCACGTAATATTTTAAAATTGAAACAGGAAGACAAATGCCAAAAGCTCAGGATGAAGGAGCAGAGCAGAGTAGAGCATCAGGATCAATCAGACAGGTATAAGCACACCCTGGAACACCAGTGTCCTGCCATTACACTGTCAAAAAACCTGAGGTGATCTTGTGAGACAAGGAGGGAGAGAGCATCTTAAAGCAATTCATACTTACCTTACATACTAAATACGAGCACAACTGACACTATTTACAGTCAGGTCCATAAGTATATCAGGAGTGACACAACTTTCGTAATTTTGCCTCTGTACACCACCACAATGGACTTAAAATGAAGCAATCAAAATGTTATTGAAGTGTAGACTTTGAGCTTTAATTCAAGGGGTTTAACAAAAAATGTTGCCTTAATCGTTTAGGAATTACAGACATTTTTTACATAGTACATAGTTTCATGGCCAGATGTGGCCTTTTTCCTCCTTATATCATGAAATTAAGGAGATAAAAAGTATGGAGTGGATCCCAAGTGTTGAATTTGCATTTGGTAGCTGTTCATGGGAATTTTCACCATGTGGTCCAAAGAGGTTTCGATGCAAGTGAAGGCGGCCATCATTAGGCTGAAAACAATAGACCTATCAGAGAGAAAGCATAAACTTTAGGCGTGGCCAAATCAACAATTTGGTACATTATTAAAAAGAAGGAATGCACTGGTGAGTTCAGCAACATGAAAAGGCCTGGAAGACCACAGAAGGCAACAAAAGTGGATGATTGCACAATTCTTTCCTTGGTGAAGAAAAACCCCTTCACAACATCTAGACATTTCAAGAACACTCTGGAGAAGGTACGCGTATCATTGCCAAAGTCTACAATCAAGAGACGCCTTCATGAATGTAAATACAGACGGTTTACCTCAAGATGCAAACCACTGGTAACATTCAAGGACAGAATTGCCAAAAAAAAAAACTGACCAGTTTTGATGCAAGATTAACTTTAAGAGAAGTTAAGAGAAGAGTATGGAGAAGGAAAGGATCACTGGGTCACTGGTGTTTATTGATGATATGACTGCTGATAGAAGTAGCAAGATGAATTCAGAAGTGTATAGAGCTACACTTTCTGCTTGGATTCAGTCAAATGTTGCAAAACTGGTAGGACAGCGCTTCACAGTACAGATGGAATAATGACCCAAAACGTACCCTGAAAGCAACCCAAGAGCTTGGACATTGAATGTTCTTAAATGGCCGAGTTAGTCACCTGACCTCAGCCCAATTGAGCATGTTTTTCACTTACTGAAGACAAAACTGAAGTCAGAAAGACCCACAAACAAACTGGAGTAAAGGCCTTGCAAAGCATCTCAAGGGAGGAAACTCAGCATTTTGGTTAGGTCCATGGATTGGATTTGCATCCATTTATTAAAAATAATCCTAATATTTATGATTGTTAGTTTGCCCAATTACTTTAAACCCATTGAATTAAAGCTGAACGTCTACACTTTAGTCACATCTTGAGTTATTCATTTCAAATCCATTGTGGTGCTGTACAGAGGCAAAATTGCAAAAATTGTGTCACTGTCCAAATACTTATAGTCCTGACCGTATATTATTAAATAGTTTAAAAGTGGTTTACTCAGGCTGACTCTTGACAGCTTACATTGGTCCAAATCGTACTAGAGGCCATAAGTTGTTCATGCAATACTAACATCATCTTTTCTAGCTCCATAGTTATAAAACAGGAAGGAGACATAACATACACATTGTAGAAAATTGCTGTAAATTTTACAGTAATTTACTGCCATTTGCCAGTAATTGGTCACCCACTCTGTAGAGCTGTCTTATACTATTAAATCTTATAGCATTAAATTTCCAGCTGAAATGACAGATCAATTAAAGGTGGAGCCAGATAATTTGAAGGATGAGCCACAGCTCACAACATGGTCCTGAATTACAAGAAGTCATAGTATACATTCTAGAGAACCTCCCTAGCCACCTGCTTTAGTCCTAAGGCGAACAGGCTGTTCATGTTCTAACAAGTACAAAATACTTCGGCTTCTACATGGTTGAACAACTTAGTGGTGATGGTTTCTTGAAGAGGCAGTGGAAAAAAATTCCTCTAAGCAATATACAACTCTGATTAGGCCTTGTCTTAAGGTTGGGCGTGTACAGCTTATAGGCTGTATAGAGAGAAACCACACACCAGAAAAGGGCCATCAAAATACTGACAAGGTTTAAAGGTATCCTTTTACATCTTCTGGATTTACAGTCACTATGTGAGCGGTCCACTGTTTCAGTGATTTTACCTCAGCCTAACCATCCTCTCCACAGCCTGCTCTCCTCTACAGACCAGGTTATCTTCAGCAGAAATACAATCAGCTCTCAGCCAGTACGACTTAGCGTTATCTTATAAGATTCTTGTACTGGTTTTCAAGGCCCTGCACAATCTAGCTCCTGTGTATTTGTCCTTTTTGGTGTCATTCTACGTTCCTTCTAGATCTCTGAGATCAGAAAATCGACATCTGTTATGTGCTACTAGGACAAAATACAAACATAGAGGAGATAGAGCCTTTTCTCGAGCAGGCCCTAAATTGTGGAACGATCTCCCTCTTTCTATTCGAACTATTAAATCTTTACCTATGTTTAAATGTATGTTAAAACAACATCTTTTGTGTTTCTTAGCATGTGATTGTAAAGCACTTTGGGCAACGCAAGTTGTATTAAATTGTGCTATATAAATAAACAAACAAACAGTCTTACGTACACTAAGAATGTCCACCATTTCAGACAGCATGAGAGTTTTTTTTATATATATATATTATGCCAGTATTAGATTTTGTAGCTAATATATATCTATTTTATGATCAAAGTATTTTCTGAATTAATTGTTTTAGATTTAAATGTATATTTGTTTTACTTCATTACACTTATACATTCTTCATTATTTAATCACCAGATTACAAGTCACATTGTTTTCTTGAAGACAGTCACTGTTAAAATATTAATGAAGATACCACACTACAATTGAGTTTTTTTTTTTATATTCTAGTGGTTCATTCACTAACCTACAGCTTTTTAGTTTAGTAAAAGATGTTTGGTTAATTAAAAGCCTAATTAAATCAAACAAGGTAGCAGATGGCCTATTTTCCATGAAATGAATGTTGCACATTTAGAAATTCAATTTAGCTTTAAATTGAATTTACTGTTTTCTTTGCTGTGGAAAAACTGTAGGTCTTTTGTCCTTTGATCCCTACATTAACACCTCAAAATCTGTGAGCAAGTTGCAGACAGACTATCCCTTCATAAAGCCAGTGCTGGCTGGTCATGTTGTTAAATGGAAGGGCAAAAACAATTCTACTACCTATCAGTAACTCGCTCTTACTATTTAGTGTTGAGCCATTTAGCATGGATTCACACTGTATAGGCATAAACATGAAACTAATATGTACACACACAGGAACACAATAATTCTGGAGCTGATAAAATCTTAGCTATTGCCTGAGACCATTAAATATTCTCAAATTATGCTGTATTGTTTTCAGATCCTACATGGATCTCTACAAACCTGGGCATCCTGACATGTATTGAATGCTCAGGGATCCATCGGGAGATGGGCGTCCATTACTCTCGCATCCAGTCCCTCTCTCTGGATAAATTGGGCACTTCTGAACTCCTGGTCAGGTTCTTTACCAACCAAACATGGACATAAATTCTGCAAACAATTATAAATGTTCATTTGAACTTATCTTTCTCACTTTCTGACAGATTTGTGGATTCTCCCTCTTTTTCTGTTTCTTTCCCTGTCTCTGTTCAGCTAGCGAGAAATGTAGGGAACTCAGGGTTTAATGAAATTGTGGAAGCCAATCTCCCCAGTCCATCTATGAAACCGTCTGCAGAAAGTGACATGTAAGTACGAACTGGTCTATATCAGCTGTTTGAGTCTTGCTTGCTGGCTCCGCCTCCATCGTCAACCCCACCCTTTCTTGAAACTACATTTTTCAAACAGTATTGGAACAGCATTTTTGGAAGGCGATTTTTTTGTTTTTGTTATACAATTCAATTCAATTCAATTTTATTTGTATAGCGCTTTTAACAATGGACATTGTCACAAAGCAGCTTTACAGAAATAAATGGATTCACAAAAAATATATTGTAAATATGTGAATTTATCCTAATGAGCAAGCCAGAGGCAATGGTGGCAAGGAAAAACTCCCTGAGATGATATGAGGAAGAAACCTTGAGAGGAACCATCTGAGTGCAACGGATAGTGCAATTATAAATAAATCCCTTCGATTGTTGTGTACTATAAGGACAAATAGTGCAATTGTGCAACCAGTAAATTCATCACGGTTTTTGCAAGAAATCCAGTTGGTTAAAATCTATCCACTGTCCACTGATGGAGTCCTGAGTACGAAGGTGTTCGTGGCAATTGCAGCCCCAAAGCCACTACAGCAATCACTGTAGTACACTGAAGACTTATACACTGAAGACATTTGGGTTTTAGATCGAAAGATGAATATAAGATGATAGATCAGAATTTCAGCAATTCAATTTGATTGAATTGATTTCAATTTTCCTGATGTGTACATCTAGATGTGTTAGAGAATTGCTGTTCCAATACTTTTGGAGGGGACTGTGCATGTGTATCATAAGTTGCCTTTTAAGGGAAAAGGGTGGAGATGAGCAGCCATGCTCTGGTTGGTGATGGAGATCATTTCCAGGCCAGGAGTTACTGCTTTCTTCTTGTCACATGTGAATGATACAGAATTTTTTCATGATACAAGAAAATTTGTCTGTGTAGGTCGATACGTAAAGAGTTCATCCTGGCTAAGTATATAGAGAGTCAGTTTGCACGGCGGAGTGGCGGTTCCCCTGACACCCTGCGCAAGCGATTACAGGAGGCCCTACATGCACGAGACATCTTCAGCCTTCTGCAGCTGTACACAGTAAAACTCGACCTCAGCCTGCCTGTGCCCAGCCCACTGCAGGTATATATACAGTATATATATATATATATATATATATATATATATATATATATATATATATATATATATATATATATATATATATATATATATATATATAAATATACAGCTAGGTCCGGAAGTATTTGGAGTGTTTGCCCTGTCACTGTGACTATGCTAAAGCAATTTGTTGCTGGGAATCCAAAAGAACACAACTGGCCCTGCTCTCCAGGGGAAAGGATGGCTTTCCTTTCTTCCCTGGATCTTCTCCTTTAAAATTGTTTAGCTCCCCACATGAAAAGATGCAGTAGATGCCTTCATCCATCCAGATTAGTAGCTGTCACTTGATAGGGGAGACTCAGCTAGTGTTTGGAAATTGGAAACAAATTAAAAGATACAATATTATATCAGTGTTAATGTGCAACTATCACCTATATACACGTGATTTTGACAGTCAAGGGTATAATTTATTCTGTCTCTCCTCCTTCAAGGAAAAACGGGAGACTGCACTGCATCTGGCCGTCTTATTGGCTGACCGGACCTCACTGCACATGGTGGACTTCCTGGTACACAACTGGTGAGTGGTTATGCATTACTATACTTTGACATTTAGATATCACTGATATCACTCAGTGTAGTTTAGGCATGACTATATCCAAGACTGTATCACACACTTTACCTGTAAAGTATGTCTCATTTCGTGTTCCACTGAGCAACTCGCAATGCCACTACAGCCCTCTGCTGACAGCATTCGTTTGTAAAATAATTTTGAGGAGCATGCAGTCATTTAAAAATCAAATGGAGCACCATCTGGATATTCCAAAAGTTTCATGAATGCCCATGGTGAACTGTGTGAAGCTGTAGCTTTAGTTTTAAGGGAAGTGAGCAGAGAGAAATAGAGGGAGCACCATGAGAAAATGTTGTTGGAGATAAGAGTTTCATCGCCTGTCTCATCTCTTTCAGTAATAATCTAGATGCGCAGACTGTGAAGGGAAACACTGCACTGCACTACGGCTGTCTGCACAATAAAACGGAGTGCCTGAAGCTCCTGCTGAAGGCCAAAGCCAACACACTTATCAGTGAGAAGATCTGCCTTCTTCTGTGTCCTTTCACTCACAGTTATTTCATAATATATTTCATTCAATAACAAATACAATGCAATGTGCTCATTTGAGGGAAAAAAAAGTTTATAGCTGAAGTGTGGGTGTAATTTTCTCAAAGAGTAAGGCCGATTGTAAATGGTGGTGAGAGGCTGATGGAAACTGTTCTGCTCTTATAGAAAATGAAAATGGTGAGACAGCCCTGGATATCGCTCGAAGACTGAAGCACACTCACTGTGAAGAGCTGGTACACAGCATTGCAATTCTTTTTATTACAGCTTGTGTCACAGCTCACATTTCTTAACAACCAGATAGGCATTCATTCACCTGTTGAATGTAGTCTAATCTTGTTTTCTTAAATGAGAAATGAATAAATGAGAAAGGGCTGTACTGAGGTTGACTGACACAACACAACAGATGTGATGGTACATCCATAAATAAAAACCTAGTTTAACTATTATGAAAATTTGTTAACTCCTGAGTTTACTGTTCAGATCCAGCAGGCTCAGAATAACCAGTTCAACATGCACATTCATGTTGAGTACGAGTGGAGACTGCGGCAAGATGACTGGTACGAAAGTGATGATGACCTGGAAGATAAGGTCAGCCTCTATGTAATAAGAAAAAGCATGTTACCTAAAAATAGGCTTGGAGTCATAGCAGTTGTGCAGGATAATTATATGCCCTATTTTCAGCAATGATAGACAAAAAAACAAAAACAAAAAACAGTTTGTTATACCTAAACATCTAGTAGACTGTTTTGTGAAATTATGAACATTCTTGAATATTATGAAAAGTATGAAAATACTTCATCATTGTAGGACAGAGTATTATTCCTCAAAATTATTGTCTACATTGTTTACATTTGCTGAGTGTTTAAGTGATTCCCCTCTGTGTGCAGTCAGGTCCTGTGAAAAAGGATCGCTTTGTCCGTCCATTCAGTGTGTACCACAGCAGCAGTTCATCTCATAATCGTGGAGGAGGAGGAGGAGGAGGAGGAGGAGGAATATTCAGTGTAGGTCGCAGACTGCCTCTGTCACGAAGCGAGAACAAGCAGGAAATGTACGCTATTCCCAGCCCACAGACACGTAGCTTGGACAGTCCTCCACCTCCTCCACCATCTTCACCAGCACCTCCTCTGCCCCCAAGAGTGAGAGGTACGATACGATTCCTGACTCATCCTCTGTTTGTCTGTCACCATACACTAGCTCACAGTGATGTATATCCTCTCTCTGCTGAACTATGTATTCCTTATAAGTTCTTTTTTGTTTTTTTTTTCTATTTAAAAAAAAAGGGGGGGGGGGGGGGGG
>CM040994.1:10622065-10674128 GCA_022985145.1 Pangasius djambal
ACAAGATTAAACTTATTTATTACAGTGTTCAAGTTAGAAGGGCAAAAAGTTTTTATCAAACAATATGTCTTACAGCAGTTAAAATACTGTTATATCATGCATGTGGCAACATTCTAAGTACATAGTGAAAACATGGACACAGTTATGCTGATGCAAAGCACCACAGTAGCATAGCCATCCAACCTCCTTCCCCTTCTCCCACATGAGTGGTAATAGCTCCCCCTAGTTGGGAATCTTCAGCCTGCTATATGCAAGTGAGTGAGTTACAATGGAAAATACATGTGGTGTTTTACATCTAACGAGCACTGGAACAGCAGATAGAAGTAAAAATGGCTTAAAAATGGTTAAATATTTAGAGGCCTACTTTTTCTTTCTTTATAAATTTTTATTGTTTTTTAAAATAACAAAAGACATACAAAACACAAAAACTCAGCAGTACTTGTGATAGACACCCATGTTATAAATGCAATTACAATAAGTTCTACTACTTAATAATTAAAATTAATATATGTCATATGTAGCAAGTTGTTAAATAAAATAACTAAATTGTTAATTTTGAAAATAGTTAAAATAAATTGTAAAAATTACATTAAATTGTACCATCCTTTAAGAGCTTTAAAAGAAATTACATGACAGCACATGACCAGTTGCAAATTGTTGCATTTGCTTTATGCAGCCTCTAAAATAGAAATACTTGAAAGACAGTGATAGTGAACTGAGGAAATGAGTGGAAAAAGATAAAGTTAAAAAAATAAACACTAGTGATTAGGCCACAGCACTCTCACTGCTGTGGCCTGGGTTTGATTCCCAGCCACTGGGGTTGTGTACAACAGTGCACTCTCAGTGCCGGTCCCAAGCCCAGCTAAAATTGTGGAGGGTTGCGTCAGGAAGGGCATTCGGTGTAAAACTGTGCCAAATCAAATATGCGGACCAATGATCCGCTATGGTGACCCCTAACGGGAGCAGCCGAAAGAGGAACAACAACTTGATATGGAGGCACTGCTTGGAAAATTAAACGCAGCTTCATAAAGTATAAAGATGTTGCAGTTTGCGTATTTCTGTCACTTATCATTTTACTTCACGAAGACTTTCTCAGTCCACTTCACATTTTTTTGCTTTCCTTGCTGTAATATATCCAAGAAGGAGTTCATAATTACCTAAGGGAATGTATGAAGTTTGTTAGAGTAGTGTAGAAATGTACCAGTAGAAATTCATTTTGCTGAAGCAGAGGTACTCTCATTAGTTTCTCATCTCTGGTCTTCTCCCATCTCTTCTCTTCTGTTTCAGCACCGAACATCCCTCCGCCTCCCCCTCCTGTGAGTCCGCCAGTTGTCTGGAGCGAGGTCAGTCTCAGTACAAAGAGAACTCCTCCTCCTCCTCTAGTGATCCGACATAAGCGGACCTACTCTGAGCCCTCGCCCCAGGTGCCTCCCAGCCCCCGTGGAGACTGCTGCCCTGCAAATGCTGGTATGGACACTTCCTCCCTCTGTTCCTAGAACTATACACACAAGTCTCAGAGTAATATTTTTGGAATTCTTTGGGTAGATTACGGAGTGCCGGCAAGTCCTCGAGGCTTTAGTGTTCAAGATTCGTCGTTCCAGAAATGTGGGTAAGTTCCTTCACCTCTAGATGCAGTTAATAGCTGCGCCCTGCTGGTATGATGTATAAAACTGTGTGTTGTATATGGATTATAAATTATTATTAAGTCATTAAGGCCATATTCACAAAAAATTCTTTTAGCACAAACATGCTTTGTGAATTGCTCTGAGACCTGCAACTGATAAAACTAGTCTTCAAATGAAGAATATCGGTCTAGCCCATACAAAACTTTTATCACATATAGCTAACTCCAGTGCAATCACACCCTCTCTACCTCTTCTTATATAATGTACTGTGTTGGTAACGTAAACTGAAGTAAATAAGAATTTAATAAATGAGAATATTGTTATTGAAATGAAGATTATTTCAGCTCAGGGTCTCCAAAGTACACTGCGCCAGTGACGGCCCTCAACGTGCTGTCTGAGCTGCCAGAAAGAAGTAAGCCCTTATTCACCTCGCCACCTCTGTGTGCTTTTGTACAGTCTCTTTATCATTATGTGCTTCAGTTATGCTGACATTGTTGTTAGAGGGATTATTCTGTATTCAGGGTGTTTGAGTGAAAAATGAGCCTGTGATAATAAAATGGATTATTTATTTAAGCACCTCTTACAGGAATGTTATTGTGAATTACATTGAATGTAATGAATTTTGTCTCACAAAATGAATTGAATGGAAATAAAAACAAATAAGAAAAAACAATTTAGTATTAAATATACACAAAAATACTGCTCAACTCTTTAGTCTAAAGCAACATAAAGCAGAAATATAATCTGTGTCCTTCATCACTGATTTATATGCAAACTATAACTGATGCCTTTCTCACATCCTCAGTCCTATGACATTTAGCTCATGACCTGGTAATCCAGTCTGCCATCTTTAATGGTGTATCAGTTTGTAAACGCCCTCAGAGAAATCAAAGCCTACCATTGATTTAAGCAAACATATCAAGTTTAGAAAATACTTTTGCTGTCAATTCCACTATCAAAACAAAATGACTTGTTAAACTGTGTGGATTTCTATAATATATAATAAACTGCACACGACTGATACAGATTAGATCTTGTGGGTTAAAGTAACACATAATCATAGTCATATGAGTACACAGAAACAAAATGAAATCTGAGTCAAAGTGTCAGTGTGACTTCTCACACTACACTTGAGGTGTATTTTTTTTTTTCAAATGTAATTTGTATGGCGGTGGAATAGCCAATTAGGAACAGACTGGTGACTAATAAGCATTGTGGCTATACAAGGAACAACATAAATCACCATTAAATTTTGTTCTAAATTAAGTCTAGAAGTTATAGTTTGTTGTAAACAGTGACTTTTAAGTAATCTCGACATCAAATTGCACTTTTTGTGCCTTTGTTAACTTTCTCAGGAAATCATTACACACGTTCCTGTTTTTGGTAAGGGGGATTTCCCACTTTATTATAAAAGGAAGGAAGTCATGTTCGTTTCCTTTTTCTGCAGGCTTTAAGGCAGATGGTGAAAGCTGTGGGTCCCACTTCCTGTATTCAACTGTGCAGAGCAGCAGCAGCTTGGGGCGACAGGGCCCAGCTCTCTCCCCCACCTCCCCTCGCTCTCTCAGCCTGGAGTCTAATGGCAGCTCCTCGTCCTCATGCATTGGCACCCCACACCCACTGCCCAGACGAAACCTGGTGAGCTCATCGTGTGTCTGCACTTCACACCCTTCTATAGACAGCTTATAACACAACTTCTTTAACCATTTGCTCAGTTAATGTTGACTAGATCATGAAAATGGGAAGTGAGCTGTGTAACAGTCTATATAATGTGCCGGGGCTGCGCTCTGTGTTTTACTCAGATGAAGTCGAAGGTGAGACGGGTGAAAGCCATGTATGACTGTGTGGCTGATCATCATGATGAGCTTACCTTCAGTGAGGGAGACGTACTTGTGGTTCTAGCAGAAGAAGACACCGATTGGTGGGCAAGTAGTAACATACTGCCTTTTTGTCACTAAACACACACATGCTCAAACTTTCTCCCCATGAGGCCCACTTCCCAGTATTCTTGAGAACATGTACAATAAAATAAAATAAAATTTAAATATAATAAACTTAAATAAAATTAAAATAAATAAATAAACCACATAAAAATAAGAATTTTATAATACAACATTCTTGCCAACCCCAAAGAAGAACAATGTGTAGTTGCACCCTCTGAGGAGGGGTAAACGCACAAAAGAGTAAAAAAAATAAATAACAGCACATTTTCAATATAATCCCTTCATAAACCACTTATCTGACAACCCTTGTAGAAACTGTGACCGTGTGGCCAACATTTTTCACGGTTGATCTGCTACTCAAACTGTCTGAACATGTCTGAGTGCTGACCAGTGCAGGAGAGCAAACAGCATTTGTAATCACCTTCTAATTATAATTACCATTAAAAATTATTTGTAAAGTGTTGGATTTTACACTTTGTTGTTCCCTTTTTTCTCTTTTGGATGAAATTTTTCTGTTGCACCCATAATAAATATAGTTAACTGATGTTAACAGCATAATTATTTAGAGAAGGTGGAACACATTAATAGATTTTATTTCACATTAATGAACCCAAAACAATCTGCATTTACCTTGACGGAATGAGTAGGTGGCCTGTCGGTGGGAAAACTGAAGTGAGACTAGAACATAAGCTAAAAGATCACTGTTGTGAAAAGAGGGCAGTCTTCCAGGTGGTCAGTAAAGATCTGAGAGTTCATTGCGTAACCTGCATTCCAGAGTCATATGTTGACTGGCTCATCTGCTGTTTTTATTAGGGAAAAAAGAAGACTGCTCTTTAGGCATATTTTGCAGTGTACTCTGATGTTTAAAAAAGTGTACTCCCATCCCCATACTTTAACATGACCAAGAACCACCTACAAGCTTTCACAGGAATAGGTCATTTGACTGACTTTGCAGACATCCAGAGGACCACATTTACTCACCAATTTTTAAAAGATTTCAAATATTCTCTAATAACTTCTAAAATAGAAACGGTACCTGAATGAGATTTAATAGCCCACTAAGGAAGCTAAATGTTCTTTGCAGTAGTAATGTTAGAGTGGAAACTGACTATGATATTTACCAACTAATGAGTGCCCAACAGTTTACGAGCAGAAAAAAGGCGTCTGTACTCAGACAAGGTTTACACAGCTGCTTAAGCTGCTTTTCCGGGTGACTCATTTAGTTTATTAAAATTTCCTGTGTGCACTTTAAATCAGGGGATAGAAAATCCGGACAGACCAAGCTGATTGCATTTTTCCCTTTGGTGTCAAACGCAGAAAGATAAAGCATTAAAGCAAGAGGGACGTACAAATATGGTTAAGAGTAATAAGACTATATATTAATAAAAAAGTAAGCAAAGATTCAAATAACATTTAATCTAATAGTAGTAGTCTAAAACAGGGGTTCCCAAACCTTTTGGGCAAATGTAGCAGGAGCTGATTTTATGCCAAGCAAAATTATGTCAAAGCAGTGAGGTTCTAACAGCACTATGAATATCATAGCCCTGATAGAACCATGCTGCATGTACCAATGTCCTCTTAGTGCACTAAGGAGCAGATGGTTCAGATCACTCTCTCTCTCTGCCCATGTTTTATTCTGTCTGTGTACTGAGTCAGGCGTCCAGGAGTCTACAGTGGGTTTAAATAACACCCTGCAGATGCAGCACTGCTGAACACAATAAACCCTGCAAGACTAATCTTAGGAATAAATTTCAGGATATAGGTAGCTCTCTGGAGGGAATGAAAGATGGGGAGATAGAGTGTAAAGTTGCGTGGCAAAGACTCTCATGAAACCAACATGAGGTTTTTGAATGCTTTGTGCAGCCTGCAGTCTTTTTTTCCAGGGGTTTTTCCCCCCAGGGACATATTTTCTTAAGCCACATTTGTGTAATTACCTTTCCTTTTTTAAATATTGAACTATGCAATATTTATCTGAAGGTCTTACTGAAGCCTCTAATCATCAACAATCTTTCTTTCTTTCCAGCATGGCTACATTGAGGGACAGCCAAACAAGACTGGCCTGTTTCCTGCATCTTTTGTCTCCATATTGTCTGAATGACACTGGGCAAAAGAGATCAAGACAAGACAAGGTAGAAATACTGGAAGAAACACTGGATAATTATGAATAATCATGAATAATCAGTATTAAAAAGCAACGCACAGGCACCCGTCTCATGGGCCATAAATACTATACAGCACAGAGTAATTTCTAACACTCAGTAGTTGTTCAGGTTAGGCTTATGCAAGATTAATTTTTCCCTGCTCCCAAAGACTGCAAAACAAGCATTTCCACCATTTCAAGTTCAAATAGAATAGGGGAGGGCATAATGTTATCAGCTGTGCAGGCAGGAACTGCTTGCTGGCTATGATGAAAACTCAGCTGGATGATGAATTTTAGGTGACTGTGCATTAATGCTCAGTAAACAGTAAAAAACAACAGAACATTACTGAGTGCTGACTGGCACAGGAGAGCAAAAAACAGCATATTTGATCACTTTTTAATTATCATTACTATAACCATTATTTGTAAAGTGTTAGATTTGACACTGTTGAAGGCCTGTTTAATCTTCTTTAGATCAACATTGTTGTCCTTTTTCCCTTTTGGCCAAAAAAAAGTACCATTTTTATCCATCCCTAATAAATATAATTAACTGATGTTAAAAATATACTATCTAATGTCTGCATATCTACAGACATGGACAAATTTGTTGGTACCCTTACAGTTCTTTGAAACAATGATTCATTGCTCCAGAAAAGTGATTAAACAAAAGCAATAGTCTCATTATATACCTGCTTGCCCATAGTATGTGATAGATTAAACCAATAAAATTGTGAAGAGAAATGACTTATTGTTTATTTTAGCAAGATAATCTAAAACAGCCTGGACAGATTTCTTGCATTCTAATCATGTTTCAAACTAATTGTTTAATTTTAATTAGTGTAACATGTCTTCAATCTTTGTAACATACAATCAGCCTATTTAAAGAGAGAAAGCCTGCCACTGTGTAGGTTGGTATCATTGTGTGCACCACGCTGAACATGGACCAGAGAAAGCAGAAAGGAGAGAGTTGTCTGAGGAGCTCAGAAAGAAAATTGTAGATAGCCATCTTAAAGGTAAAGGCTATAAGACCATTTCCAAGAAGGTTGATGTTCCTGTGACTACAGTTGCAAATATTATTAAAAAGTATAAGGTCCATGGGATTGTAGCCAACCTCCCAGGACGTGGCCGCAAAGAAGAAATGCAACCCCAGGTTGAACACCATTATTGAAAGAAAAACAGACTGGAATTTGCTAAAATGCATTTTGACAAGCCAAAGTTTCTGGGAGAATGTCCTTTGGACTGACTAAACAAAATCAGAGCTTTTTGGCAAGTCGCACCAGCTGTATGTTCACAGACAGAAAAATGAAGACAGAAAGAAAAGAACACCACATGGAGGGGGCTCAGTCATGTTTTGGGTTCTGCTTTACTGCGTCTGGCACATGGGGCCTTGAATCTGTGCAGGGCACAATGAAGGCTCAAGACTATCAAGGCATCCTGGAGAGAAACATACTGCCCAGTGTCAGAAAGCTCTCCTTCAGTCGCAGGTCATAGGTCCTCCAACAGGATAATGACCCGAAACACACACCTAAAAGCACTCAAGAATGGCTGGGGGGAAAAAAAACATTGGACTATTCTTCAATGGCCCTCCATGAGCCCTGATCT
The DNA here is from genome assembly GCA_022985145.1 of Pangasius djambal. NCBI lineage: Eukaryota > Metazoa > Chordata > Actinopteri > Siluriformes > Pangasiidae > Pangasius > Pangasius djambal. The sequence continues at coordinate 10,629,373 of CM040994.1, forward strand.
TAATCCTATTGAACATCTGTGGAAAGATCTGCAGTGTGCAGAAATCACTCTTAAAACCTCAGACAGTTAGAGCAGTTTGCTCAGGAAGAGGGAGTCAAAATACCTGTTACCCGATGCAGAAGTCTCCTTGTAAACTACTGCGACCGCTTGTTGGCAGTGATTGCTGCTAAAGGTGGTGCAACAAAATATTAAGTTAAGGGTACCATCTTTTTTGTCCATGTCATTTTCATTTGGTTCATTATGTAAAGTAATGTCTGATTTGTGTTAAACATGGAATTAACAGTGATTGATGCCATTAATGTTTGTTTAAAATTATTTCAGAGATAGTTGTGGCTTCTTCTTTTGCATGGAAGGGTACCAACAAATTTGTCCACGTCTGTACTGTTACCCAAGTTGAGTATACATTGATAGATTTTTTTACATTAATGAACTCAGAAGATTCTCTCTTTACCTTGACAGAAAGTGAAGTGCCCTGTGAATCCAGTCGTGAGCATGGGCTTCCAGGTGGTGTCAGTTAATATCAGAGAGTTCAAAGCACACAACTGTCAATCATTCCAGATTCATATGTCAGTTGGCTTATCTCCTGGTTTTTTTTGGCAAGAAAAAGCATATTGGCATATTTTGCGTGCTAACATGGACTAGCTTGCTCAGATGTTAAATTGCGGCACTCCTACTCAAAATACATGAAAGTTAGCAGGTCTGGTAGTATCATATAATTGATGTAAATGTCCCTGGATATTGTGGCAGTGTAAAATCTTATCAAATCTAATAGACAATTAAATTGTCACATCTCACAAGCCTAGTTTATGCCCTTGACACTGGAGAGCATTTTGTCATGTATGATTATGCAAGTCCAAAGATGTGAAATCATTAATCATATAAGGTGATGTCTTTAATTGCATATATGCATTAAATTAAAGGATTAGTTTTATGTGAACCATTTTTTGTTTTAGGGCCATTCAATTGTAAACTCATCACCTCAGCTCAAAGAAATGTAGTTTTTATGGAAGATGCTTTCCTGATGGGTAAACAGGACCCACTGATTACAAGTCTGAGAGATTTTTCAACAGATCTGCCTAAAACAAGGATGTCCATTCTTAACCAAAGGGCCAGTATGGGTGAAGGTTTTCTTTCCGATCAAGCAGGTGCCACACCTGATTCCTCCTGTTTAATTGGTTGACCTTGACCTTCATACTATCAGTTGTGGCTTCTGCTTGGTTGGAATGTAAACCTGCACCCTCACCGGCCCATTCTGGATAAGATTGGACAGCCCTGGCCTAAAACAACTCAAAAATATGCTTTGAACTGATTTCTTAAAATCTGATTTAAAAAAAAACAAACAATGCTCTTTTTTCTGAAAATATGTTATTTTTTTTTACGCACTTGGAGACAGGAACCTATTTAATGTCTTAGCTTAGAGCCCAGACATGTTAGTGTGGACATGTACTATGTGTATTTAAATGTCGTGTATGTTGAATTAATGGAAAGTAGGACGAATTGCTGGGCCAATCATTTTAAAAGTAATGTTTAAACGGTATTATTTTATAGATAATAAGTAACCAAGATGAGTGATTTACTTCTTTATTTTTCTACTTGCACATTGGGTACAAGGTAAGGCCTGTGACTAATGCTTGTGATGCTAATACACAGAATTAACAACTGAAAATAATGTCTCTCTCTGCTGTTTCCTATAAGTCTATGATGAAGTACAACTGAAATAATTAAAAAAAAAACTATTTAATTTATCTCAGGGCAATCTGTATTAGTGAGCTCTCTTTTTTTGCTATTTAATTTCAACATTTTTTTGTTTATAATTTTGAATATTTGATATTGGAATAATAATGCTATAAAAACCAACATCCATGTCCACTGAATTATTTTCATGCATATAATAAATCATACAGGCCATCTATCTATTCTTCCATCTCAATGGAATGATTATCTTTTAAGTGAATTTGTGCTCAAGGCAAGACTTTGAGACTCAGTAGACCACAGTAATAACACTTATTTGACACAGGGCAACAAAGTCTACAACAAAAACCATAATACATTCATAAACATAAAATCACAAATTAAACCACAGTCATATAACAAAGGAAACCTAGTATAAAAACTGATATAAAACTAACAATTCAAGGTTCAGCATTTTCACCAGTCTGAAAGAGATTAATTGAACCACAGTATAATAAGAACACACTGACTTTGAACCATATTATTTTAACACAATGACTTTGAGAACCTCTGTTTCATTTCTGTCCGTCATTCCAATTATTAAAATCAGGCGTCTCACTCAAACATCACATGTTAAGAAAAGGCAAGAGGTGTTCAAATGCATGCGACTAAAATACAGATACTAAAATATCAGTGAGAAAACTGTGGCTACAGTGAAACGTCTGTCTAATCAGTGCTGCTGTGGAACAACCACAGATGCCCAATGCTGAGAACAGCTGAGGTTCAAGACCTTATTTATGATTTACACCAACAATGCCTTGCAGAAATATTCACCCCCTTGTTTCCAGGAGGTCAGTGTGGAAAAGAGAGTACTTATGCAACACACTGTAGCTGCAAAGGTTGGCCATTTCCTTTTAACACCTGTCTTTAATACTGTCTGTTTGATTGTTACCGAAAATCCATATGTATATCCATGACACATTACAGTCCAAAACGCAATGCCTATAAAATGTCATTTTTCCATATGCTCCATTGAACCATACAGTAAAAATATGAATTTAAAGTCAGTTTTTGTAGACATTCATTAATTGTAACACAAAGTACATTTTGTTGTAAGCTGCAGTAAAATGTCTTGTCGACATGAACCAAGGGTTTAACCTCAATGTTTTAAACATAGTTTTGGTCATTGCAGTTTACACTGAGTCTACACTGGATGTACAACTCCTAAATCACCAGTGTCCATAAGGCTATTAGGTGTAGCACAGTGTGGACAAATCAGCCTTTAGCTGCTCCCCATAGCTGCTATTATTTGCTCAATTTCCTTAACTTCTGGATTTTTACACAAACTGGTTCAGCATAAAACACAAGGCAAGTAACAACAGAGCATTAAAAAAAATAATAAAGGATTGTTTGGTCTGGAGAGAATGCAGCTTGTTGTCAGTGGGTTTGGTTCAGCGTAACTCACAGTGGTCAGTTAAAAGCTGGGTGGATCACAGCTGTTTGTGGCTCTTTTTTTTGGCTCGGCGTCAATACGTCATACTCTTTTGTGGCCATTATTCATTCTTTTAATGTTAATAGGAGCCTTACTTTCCACTTTTGGGTAAAGTTTAATTTTGCCTTCTGCATCCAATTTCCGAATGATCTCATGTTCAAAGTCAGCACTGTGCACACCTGTCTTGCGGAAGGCTCCACTGTACTTGTTGTCCTCCCAGTAGTGATGCCAATTTCCCTGTGAATCTGCCCCATAACCAAACACTGAGACCTGGAGGGAGAGGACACACACACACACACATATTATATATGTGTATATATATATATACACACACACACACACACACACACGCACTTCATTATAAATGGATACAAATTTTTTAAAGCTTGCCAGAAAGGTTCACAGGGCATCAGGTTGAAGACAGATGTGTGTGTCAGGAATGCAACAAAAAAGTCGTGCAGACGGGAGGTTTTTACTTCCACGAGAGCGTGAGTGAGCACTCAGATGTGCAGCTCGCAGGACAAACACACACCATGTTGCATGATTTACAGTGCATTTACAGTGTTTATTTATGACATGCTAATAGTACTGGCATTTCTACTTCTGCCATTTTTTCCCAGTGTTTTCCAGTCATTCCAGGGGCATAAACCTTTCTGGTTTAGGCCATGCCCACTTCAGGGTTAAATCTGAATACAGATATGAAATTCATAAACTTGTTCTTTTTGTATCCTCTTGTAGCCTATGGTTTAAGATGAGCTGCTGCAATAATTAATACAAGAAAGGAGAAACTGAGCATGAATGAGTTTTAATAACTTGCTTCAAGGATACTAAAAACCCTGATATGGTAATGTTACATTGGTAATGGTACTTTTAAATGTGTGCACATGATTTTCTGTCATTAGGCTATTTTGAGTTTTAAAATTACTGAATTGTTCCCATGTTTTGGTTCATTTGTTTTAGACCAGGCTGACCAGGCAGCCTTCTGGTGTGGATATAGCTCACATTAGGGAGGTCTCATTCCTAAATCTATTGTAATAATCAATGTTTCACAAATTCAGTCTTTAAATTAGTTACTGTCTCATTAATTATTGTCTGATTAAGATGCTTATCTACACCAAATAACAATCAAACTGTTGGCTCTACAGGGGTGAAATAGAAAAACAGATACAGATAGTCCTGGGTTTGGAGCTGCACTGTGCTGTTAAGTGAAAAACACTCTGAATGCCAAATTCCTGCCAAAAGAATAGAATGATTTAAAAATGGTTGGCAGTTTAATCAAGACCAATTAAAAGTTTTCTTTTTAATTATTATTTTTATGTGGGTCTAGGGTTATCACACTAAGGTGCAGTTCAGATGCACCCTTGTTGCGAAGGTAAGCAGGAAGTAAGAGGTTTACCTCATCACAGAGGTGCAGAGCGAACACGATGGCCAGCATGCCAGTAGAGGGGTATCTGCCATGGTGCTCTGTCCAGTGGTCATGAGTGTATTTGAAGAAGCTTGGGTTCACCACAATCACCTGCAAACCCAAACACATCACAAAAACACGGCTGTATTTAGAGAAACAGGTCTTCTGATATCTATAATTTTCAGGCAAAGTGACCACACTTCATATATTACACGATTGTGGTATTTAAAGGATCACACTCACCTTATCTTTATCTGCTTGCACAAGTTCTTTCACTCTCATGTAGGTCCTGAAGATAGGGATTAAAAAACAGAAACATTTAAATATAGCACTTCTGACATTTTACAGATGCCAGACATTTTAAAACAGTATGGCAAACTACATAACATTTCACTAGTAATAAATAATAACCATTTACATTTAAATATCAGTGTGTTAAATACCAGTTAAATATCAGCCTGGGTGACTGCAGTCTACCTCAGATATAGAAATGATGTGTTGATTTTGCTGTGTCAGGAACCTACGTTTTGATTTCCCCAGTTGAAAGAGCACTGGCCACCCACTCAAGGTCTCTCAATTTAAAAGGTAGCAGGACAAGATGGACACCAGGAGTCAGATCCACAGCACTCTCAGGGTACATGATGTGGTGAGTGGTTTTGTTCCCTACATGCTGCTCAAAACCCCAAGTCATAGCTTTATTCATCCTGTAATAAGAAGAAGCAAGTCCACAGAGAAAACTTCAGCTGCCTCGCAGTGTAACTTGAGCGGTAAAAAGAATTTGCATTTGCATAACAGTTTTCTGAAGTGCTCAAATAGTTGTTAATATTTTGCATCATGTGGGCTGTAGACTTAAGTAGCAATACGATAATAGACTGAACCACAGAAGGTTCCCACATTTGATCCACTATAACCCCTTCTGCACTTAGATCAACAGAGATATCACTAAAATAGTAAAAGGCATAATTTAAGAAATAAACAAATTGACAAACACTTTAAATAGATTAAAGGTCAAACAGTAGGATGGTGCGTACCGGAAGACAATGGAATGGGAGTCTATCAAAGCTCCATACTTGGACTGCAGCAAATTTCCTGAATTTCCAACCACAGCACACTTCTGACACTGACTTGGCTGATGTATTTTTTTCACAGGATGAGAAATCACTCTAAACATCTTCTGAATTATTTCATTGACAGACTCATTTGCTGACCGCTGCAAACCCTGTATGCACGTTAAAAAGCAGAATGCAAAAAAATAATGCACATTTAAAAGTAGAACAAGTAAACTCTCTATCTAGAGATGCAAAGACATAAATAAACACGTAACCTGAAATAAGCACACAGAAAGAGCCTCTAATTTTGCAAGCAATGGAATAAAAGCTGTCTTTTATTTGGTTGTGTGCTTGAGCTATGTCTCATTTCATCAGATCGGTGCTCTCAAAAAAATCTCCAGCAAGGTTGTGTGTGTGAGATCGGTGTGCGTGTATAACTGCACTGTGCACAGAATAGCACAGAGCCTGCACCACCGCCAAGTTTATCTGAGTTCAACTCCATTACCATGAAAAGTGCCTATGAAAACCTGAAAGCCTTTAATTACATTAAGTTAAACCTTAGTGAAATGTAGGCTCATGACAGAGCGTAGCATTTTCCTGGTCCCTGGCATGAATGGGTTTTTGTTGGTAAAATAATCACAATTAGAAGGGCAGCTTTGGGAATCACCTCAGTGAATTGTTGCACCTGTGAAATAAATAATAGTAATATCAGGGACTATGTGAAGTTTTCCAGATGTGTCTCTGGACCAGTGGTGGGGAAAAAAGAGCTGCAGTTTCGAGGTTACTTAGAGAACCTGGAAAAACTCATCTGGCAGGATGAGTAACGAGGCCTGAAACACTGTGTATTCGAGTTTACACAGAATGGTGTCCTGTCAGCTGGGGGTCTGCAGGCTGAAACACTGACAGGAAGTCTATAATAACTCAGATAAGCACTTTTTACAACTGCTGAGCAGAAAAGCATCTCAGCATGCCCAAAGCTTGGAACCTTGAGGTGGAAGAGCTACAACAGCAGAAGACTGCATCAGGTTCCACTCCTGTCAAACAAGTACAAGAATCAGAGGCTATCATGTGCACAGGCTCACCCAAACTAGACAGCTGAAGACTGGAAAAAGACCAGGTGATCGATACTGTCCAGTTTCGACTGGCTGATGTAATGATGCAAAGGAACTATGGCTGAAAGTAATGATGAGGATGGCAGGTGATCTTAAGTCTGATAATGTATTCTAACATTCAAACATAAAATACTGAACTTCAGTTAAAATCTAGATAATGATTTAACCATCAATCCCAGTCAGGATGACAGTGAGTTAAATGAAGTAATATCAGAGTAGGAACAGAGACAAACAATATCTATGTGAGAGATGAGAGCAGGAAATCTAACTTTTTCATGGTTTTGATGCTATTATCAGCATTGATTTACTTGTTTTTGACTCAGTTTAGGTTGAAAATAGTGCCGTGGAACAGACTGAAGGGCCCACATTTAGATATATGCTGCAGAGTGGCAGTTAAACAGTTACTTTAGGTGATAAAAACTGTATCACGAATAAGAATGTACGTGAAGAGGAACTGATACTGAAAAGCGGCACCACGTCTCTATCTGCACTTCAGTTTAGACATGACAACCATCTGTCCAATGTTTCATTTTAAACAAGTCTAGCAGCAATTTTTTTTAACTTTTAATGCTAGTTTTAACAGGGATTACTTTTTAATTTTACACGACTAGGTATTTAAAGACTAAGATGTACCACATTCCATATCATTTTGTCCTGTGGCCACATGTACCCTGTGGCCTGTGGCCTGTGGACGTCCTGTGGCCGTCATACGTAACATGACGTATAGTGCAGAAGTAGTGAATAGGAAGTAATCTGGTATTTGGCCTCTGTGTTGATGATGGTGCATATTAAGTTGTAGGCCTTATATTTGAGAAACTGTTGTTTACATTGATGCGAACAGCTATATATTTTTATTTTTTAAATATTTTTATAATAATTCATTGCATGTCATATCGTCAGAATGACATCCAACACCTTTATCTCACATTTATCACATTTTTCTGTCTAAATTGTGCAGCCCTAATACACACACATAATACACCACATTAACATCTGATCCATTGATAAACTATTGCCAACAGACATGAAATACCATAATGTGATTTTTTTTATAAATAGTACAACATTCTAGTAATTTAAGAATTATTGACAGACTAGAATAAAAAAACTTACCAGCCACCACTTTAATGAGACTGTATCTATTTGATTTTCTTCAGCACTAAGGTAAGGTTGCTGCTTATAGTCAAAGCGTTTGTCGAACCACTCCGAAATGCCTGGATCTGCGATACAAGTTGGGCAGCTACATGAGCGAAGATGACTCCTCTCAGTTACAGTCTTGGTTTGAGTCTGCTTCTTTGTCAGAGTCTTGGCAGTGCTGCGAGCAGCTTCGTCCATCTCAGGCAGGAAGCTGTTCTTCTGAATGGTGTGAGAGGCGATCATAAAAAACAGGACACCGCAGAACAAGGCACCGATGCACAGCTTTTTCTTCAGCAGCATGGTCAGGCCAGACCTTTTTCAATGCTCAGCAGGATGAAAAGTGATGTAATCAGTGCTAGAGGGTTACTTTAACATGATGAACCCAGAACTTGCTACTGATTGTCTATTTTCCCACTGGGCCAGCCAGGTGAGTTGCAGGGGTTGAAATTAATCTGTAAACTTGTTTACAATCCAATTGATTGTCGACTGAGGAGTAAAATGGCAGGAATGGTTACTCCAGTTGGTCCTTTCAATTTTGATTGTATTTCCAGCTCTTTTTTGGGGCCAAAGGTCACAATAAAACCATCATGAGGTCAAAATGAGAAGAGGAAAAGGAGAATTCTGATTTTCCTATTTAACCAGTGGTAGACCTCTCTTTTGAGTTAATGTCTTGATATTTCAGTCCACATGACCATGTTTCACAGCCTCATTCCTGAAAGACATAATACATTTATTATAATATTTTACATTTTACCCAACACACACACACACACACACACACACACACACACACAGAGTTGCCTCTGTACACCACAGTGGAGTTAAAACGAAGCAATCAAGATGTGATTGAAGTGTAGACTTTCAGATTTAATTCAAGGGGTTTAACAAAAATATTATGTTAACTGTAATTTTTTTTAACACAGTCCCTCAATTTTCACAGGCTCAAAAGTAACTGGACAAACTAACATTAATTATAAATATAAGGAGTCTGTGAAAATGTAGGGACTATGTAATAAATGGCTGTAATTCCTAAATGCTTAATTCAATATTTTTGTTAAACCTACTGAATTAAAGCTGAAAGTTCACTTCACTCCACTTGGACGCAAATCTTTTGCAGTCAATGACTGCCTGAAGTCTGGAACCCATAGACATCACCAAATGCTGAGTTTCCTGCCTTGAGATGCTTTGCCAGGCCTTTATTGCAGTTTTGTCCTCAGTAAGTGAAAAGCATGCTCAATTGGGTTGAAGTCAGGTGACTGACTCGACCATTTAAGAACATTCCATTTCTTTGCCTTAAGAAGCTCTGGGGTTGCTTTTGCAGTATTTTTGGGTCATTATCCATCTGTACTGTGAAGCGCTGTCCTACCGGTTTTGCAGCATTTGACTTAATCTGAGCAGAAGGTATAGCTCTAAACACTTCACAATTCATCCTGCTACTTCCATTATCAGTCACATCATCAATCATCATCAAACACCAGTGACCCAGTTCACTGACAGCCATATGTATTGGCAGCCATACATGCCCAAGCCATAACAATTCCTCCACCATGTTTGACAGATGATATGGTATGCTTTGGATCATGAGCCCTTTCTTCCCTTCTCCATATTCTTCTCTTCACATCATTCTGGTACAAGTTAATTTTGGTTTCATCTGTCAAAAGAATATTGTTCCTGAACTGGGCAGGCTTTTTAGATGTTTTCTAGCAAAGTCTAACCTAGGCTTTCTGTCCTTGAATGTTACCAGTGGTTTGCATCTTGAGGTAAACCCTCTGTATTTACATTCATGAAGGCGTCTCTTGATTGTAGACTTTGACAATGATATGCCTACCTTCTCCAGAGTGTTCTTGACTTGGCTAGATGTTGTGAAGGGGTTTTTCTTCACGAAGGAAAGAATTCTGCCAGAAAGTCTATACTAACTCAATCAATCACTCTTTACAACCGTGATGAGCAGAAAAGTATCTCACCATGCACAAAACATCAAACCTTGTGGTGGATGGCCATTTTCCTCTAACCTCTCATGAACAAGGCATTTCCACCCACAGAACTGTTACTCACTCAATGTTTTTTTTTCCACACCTCTAAGCTCTAGAGATGGTTGTGTGTGAAAATCCCATGAGATCAGCATTTTCTGAAATACACAAACCAGCACATCAGGTACCAACAACCATGTCACAGTTAAAGTCTCCGAGATCACATTTTTTCTTCATTCTGTTATTTGATGTGAACCTTTTGACCCGTATATTTTTATATTTATTATGATAATTACAGTAGATGAAACCTTATGAGTATTTGCACAGTGCCAATCATCTGAGTGTTTGCACAAGCGCAGAACACAGATAAAACAGACCCCTGGAAGGAAGCTCACCTATCAGCTGAGAGAACAGTCTGGTACGCTGCCAGTAAATTTGCAGAGCACTGGTTTAGTTAAAACCCTGGGATCCATCCGGCATTATTTATCTACATTTAGGGCAGCAATCTCCGATAAGGCAGCAAATTTCAAATCATCTTAAAAAAAAAAAAAAGATCAACAGCTGCTCTTCCTGTAATTCACAGTGCTCATGCTGTTTCTTGTTCGGTCTTTTGAGGCATTTCTTGCAATGCTGTCGTGAGAGTGAAGCATGAAAGCTGTCGGAAGTGCAGTGATGGTGTAGTAGGAAGGCAGAAAGAGACAGAAACAACTGTTGCCTCATGCTGAGTTTGCAGGACTCTAGCAGAGCTTCTCCTGCACCCTGGCTGCATTAAGCAACTTCATAAATAAAGCAGTGCTTTAGATTTTGAATGCTAAAAGTCTCATGCGAAAAAAAAAAAAAAACATGATTCTAAACTGGTGTACAGCAAACACTACTTCAAAAATCAAGTGCCAGCCTGCACTCAGTAGGTGGTACTACATAACAGGCCCCAACAGACATATTAATAAAATCATCCAAAATGAAAGAAGCAGTTTGTAATTTTAAGAGCCCTTTGCTGCCTATGCAATTGGAATGAAAACACTGACAAACCTTTCCATTCCCCCAGACTAAACCCACCACCTCTACGTGTCTTGTGATTTGTTTTGAAATTTGAAAATTTTTATTTTGCATAGCTGACCATCTGTGTTCTGCTGGGGTGGAGCTCATTACAGGGCCAGAAAAATATAGAAGCTGGAAATGAAGAAAGTACAAAGAAACTATTAAATCCATCTATGGCACTGTTGTGAACCATATTTTATGTTATCCTTGAAATGATGAATATTTTAGGTCTAAGAAGACTTGTACACATTACAAACTGCAGCTTTAAGGTTCTTTGTCAGCTGATAAAGCAGCAATCTCTTTAAATGTTATTCCAGAAATCTGCAATCATGAATAACCTCTAAACTTGCAGTACAGTACTAAGAGGCTTTTGAAGAAAGTGATATTTTGCTGTCAACGCCGTTTATAGGGTGCAATTACATTTGAAAAGTCTTGAAACGATGTGGCATTGTCTAGATTTAAATTCAAGGTCTCATGATGAAAACCTAGACAATTACAACACTTAGATAACAATATTTTTTTTTAGATAAAAGTACTTTGCACTATATTTACATATCTTATAATTATATATAATATATATCTTAAAATTGAAGATTTTTGTTATGTAAAAAAATAAAACCACCTTTAATGTGATATAGCAACCAACAAAACAGAACATTTTGGGGGTGGGGGGGAAAAAGTAAAAACTTACAATAACCATAGTAAGCATAGTGTGCATACCCTTTTATAATGGGGCATGTGACTGTGCTCAGAATTAACCAATCACGTTCACACTCAGTTCAAAAGTAATTATCATACACCTGTCATCAGTAGGGGTGTAACAATGCATTGTGACACAATGCATTGCGGTGCAAAAATGTGACAATGTGCATCATGGAAATGTGCCATATCAGCATTCTGTTTACGCATATAATGCAATTGTACTGCGCAACCCATAGAGTTAAAATACAGTATATAGAGAGAGCACGCTGGTCACATGATCACATTCTTTCATGGACAGCCTACACCATTACCAGGAATTAGAGCTGTCACGATACCATAAATATATCTTACTATACCAGCTGACGTATCACAATACCAAGTAGTTAGGTTAGGTTCAAGTTTATTGCCACTGTCAGAGTATGAATACAGAGACAACAAAATGCAGTTAGCATCCAACCAGTAGTGCAAATAACAAATAAGTTAAAATGAGGTAACAAGGTTATGGTGCAATAAGTTAACAGTGTACAGGTAAAGGTAAACAAGATGATGCATACCAGTAATGCAAATGGCAATTAAGTTAAATGGAATAAATAAGAATTATGGTGCAGTTAGTTGAGATAAACAGTACACAGGTAGTGGTAAGCAGCATGATGCATGCAATATGATGCGGTGGATTCATACAGTGGATAAAATGCAGATGTGCAAATAGCAAAAATGTGCAAATAACAGTCTGACATAAATAGTAGTAATAATGACAGATAGTGCAGTACAGTGCAAGTACTTGCAAATAACTGCAGATAACAGTAGTGTTTAATGCTAATGTTTAGTTATTAGGTGGAGCCTGGCAGTTAATGCTTAAAAGCTGAGTATTAGAAATAGTATCACGATGCCAAGAAATATTGTGTTACTTCATAAAACAAACCTACAAAATTAACCAAATGTACAGAAATACACTGATATAAATGAAAGCAGACCAACCAAATTTTCCTCCGAATACTTTATTAATGAGAATGAATAAATGGCCATTGGAAAAACTCAAGAACAATAATACAATTGGCAAGCAACTAATTCATTGTGCCACATATTTCATCTATTGTTCCCTGGAACACTGAAATCATGGAAAACCCTGGAAAACTGTCCTCAAAGTAGTAAGAATGAACAAAACATTCGGAATAAATAACTGAATTTGGAAATGAACTCCAAAAAAATCACGAAATTGGGAACGTCAGCTCGCTTACTATCAATCACGACTAATTTTATTATTTACACACCGCAGTTAGCGTAACGTTAACTCACTTACTAATAGACACATATAATTTTAGTATTTTACACACAGCAGTTAGCGTAATGTTAGCTTGCTTACTATCAAACACGGCTAATTTTATCATTTACACACAGCAGTTAGCGTAATGTTAGCTCATTATCAGGCACAGCTAATTTTATTATTTACACATAGCAGTTAGTGTAACGCTAGCTTGCTTACTATTTAACAGGAAATCTTTAAAGATTAAGGTAAGAATTTAGGTTAAGTGAAGTGTCACTAACCTTTGTGTATTCTGCAAAAGCAGTGGGATGTGTCATTTTAGCGAAAATAGTATTAACTGCCGCATATACAACATTAATCACGGTACTACTGTATTGATGATACTACTGTTTAAAAAATACCGTGGCATTGTCGGTATTTTGAAGCTTTATTATCGCGATACTACCGTAGTACCGCTATCCCGTGCAAACCAACTGGGAATCATCACAGCTGTTAAAAAGAGTTCTTCATTATCTTTCAAATGACACCACCCCTGAGCCACAATCTGCAGTGCCTGAGAAAGAGGTTGCAGAAGGCTGGCATTTTAGTCAACTTTGGAGCTCTAATTGCAGTTAAAATGATGCCTCAGGTGCTGCTATGGAGCTCATTATGTTTCAATCGATCATTTTCCCCAGGTCAGATATTTTGTTTATTAAATCAAATTTTGGGGAGAATTTATAAATTTATTCATTTATTTTTAAAATATGGTGAACCTGTAGTGCATTTTGTGTACAATATTAAACCTTTAAGTCTTTTCAGTCATAATTTTTCTTCATTCAAATTTTGTTCAAAATATTCTGAGAAATTAATTGAATTGAATCGAATCGCGAAGCCGGTATCATGAATCGAATCATTACTGGAGTGAATCATTACATCACTAGTCATCAGTGAAGTGATTCTGATTAACCCCAAATAAAGATCAGCTGTTTCTGTAGGATTTTCTTGCCATCTTCTTGGTTTCATCTGACTGCAGAATCCATGGTCCACAAAGAGCTCACAAAGCATGTACAGGGTCTCATTGTCGAAAGGTATCAATCAGGAGAATGGTACAAAAGAATTTCTAAAATAAGATCAACAAGTGGAGAAATCAGGGCCCACAGTGACATTACCAAGAACAGGACATCCCTCTAAAATTGATGAAAGGACAAGACGGAAATTTATCACGGAGGCTGCCAAGAGATCTATGGCAACATTAAAGGAGCTGCAGGAATATCCGGCAAGTACTAGTCACTCCCCGTATTGTTCCAGTGTCTGGGCTATGGGGTAGGCTGGCTAGAGAGAAGCCCTTTCTTAGGGAAAAAAAGCATCCAATCCTGCCTCAATCATCCAAAATGTGGCAAAATGTGTTATGGTCTGATGAGACCAAGGTAGCACTTTTTCAGGCATAATTCTATAAGATATATTTGGCTCAAAAACAAAGACAGCTTATTACCCAAAGGGCGCCATACCCATGATGAAGCAGCATCATGCTATGGGGTCGATTCTCTTCAGGTGGGACTGGGACTCTAATCAAGATAGAGGAAATCATGGATACCAAATAACAAAACTATTTTGGCACAAAACCTGCAGGCCTCTGTTATACAGCTGAAGATGAAAAAAAAATTCACCTTCCAGCACAATAACGACCTAAGTCACAAATCCAAGTCAACAAAAGAATGTCTTCAGAAGAAGATGATTAACATTTTGAAATGGCACAGTCAGAGCCTATATCTAAATCCTAACCTGTGGAATGACTTGGATAGTGCTCCCCTCACAATTTGAAAGATCTGGAGCATTTTTTGCTAAAAACTGACAAATCAAAATGTACTAATTTGGCAGACTCTTGCCTGTATTAAAAAGTGCTATATTAAAAGTGTTTTAACAAAGTATTAGTGTGTGAACACAAAAATTTTTCTATTTGTTTAGGGATAAATTAAAATTAAAATTTTATATCTGGATTTCTGTAAAGCTGCTTTGTGACAATGTCCAGTGTTAAAAGCGTTATACAAATAAAACTGAATTGAAATTGGTTTCCACTTGGATTTTGTTGGTTGCTATATCACATTAAAGGTAGAAAAAGAGTTAGGAAAAAATGGGTTCCAATTTTTACATCACAAAAACCTGTAGTTTTACAAGGGGTGTGTAGACTTTTTATATTCATGAGTCTGCCAATCAAATCAAGAGTTTCACTGAAACTATTTGTATCTGCTTATTTAAATTTAGCTCTTTGAAGCTCCTTCGAATTGCTCCTTCTTAATAGGTGTCAAGCCTTACTAGCATCCCAGTAGGAATCCTATCAGGTTCACTATGATCTGTGAAGGTTTTCAGTCATCTAATGTAGCTTAGTAGCAATAAGTCAAGGCATTATAAGTCAAGGATGAAGCCCCTTGGATGATGGGTAAAAATACATTTAAGAATATTACTGCTTGACATTGCCTTTACTTTTGGGGTCTTTTGTGCCACTGAACCAGTGCCAATGGATGCTACAAGGGCTCCTAACCAGTTCGGCCTTTCCTTTGGGAGCTTAAATGTAGCGGGCTAGAAAGGAGCACAATTTTCTGGGGTCACAACACTCAGCTGACTGGTGGGGAGAGCTGCTGCCTGCCAAATCCCACACACCACTGTGGTTACAGCTGGCATCAGCGAAAGCCATCCAGTCAGCAAAGCAGCAGGCAAGCAGCCCTCCTCCCCAGTCATCTTTCTTAAGAAATAAAAACCTTAATTACCAGGGCTTAGGAAGAAAAAAATGAATGAAGCTGAATCACCAACTTTTTCTCCTTCAATAAAACAATATATATTTTTTAAAAAAAAAAGCGATTGGCATTGGCTGAATATAGATTCATTTTAGATGCTGAATATTAATTAACTTACATTAAAGAGAAAATTAATGTGGAATGCTTACTTTGCTGGATGATTTTTTTATATAAATTGGTTACACACCATGGTTACATTTGAGATTTGATTGCAACCACAATAAAGAAAAGTCACTGCTTTTTTTTTCACTAATTTTTTTTTCACTTCATTGTTCCAATACCCCCAAACAAACATCCTCTCATCTGGGTCAACATGTACTTCCATTCTCAGGCATTGTGGTGTTTTTAAATGGAAGCTGTTATTGTGTTATTTTTTTGAAGAGGCTGAACATATAGGAAACAACAAGAAAGAATTTACTGTAGGTTTCACGGGTTTAAGAAAGTCGTTATAGCTTATCAGTAGTAAAAAAAAAAAAAAGCCCACGTTCATGCATTGCTGGATCTGTAAGATAAAGTTTGTCAATTGCTGTGGCAGTTCACACAGTCGTTCAGCGCTTAGACTTGGCACCATCCACAGGTTCATTAGCATACCAATATGACACAGTGGAGCGAGTGAAATGGGAGCCTTTAATGTCTCCTAATACTGAAACTAGAGGCCCTGCAGCATTTGCCAAACTATTCAGATTTGATTGTACATTGAGATGTGCCCTTTACTCAGCAGGAATCTCCTCATATAACCTCTTTATTAAACAGGCAGAAAGAACTTGACTCTCTACCAAGGTTATGCAACTACCACATTCTTAAAGTACCCCAGCACTCAAAATCAACAGTTAGTGCTTCTGGGGGGCTGATTTCCATTATAGAGATTGGTGTTTGGGTGAAATTTGGTATCACACTGCAAAAGTCAAAACTAATTTAGTGCCCTGTTTCTCAATAAATCTGAAACCACCCCATCTGTAAATGATTTGAGGATGATGTCATACCAGGTAACTTTTAGCTGCAGAACCCACAGAAATAGCTAGCTAATTACACTGCTGTAATATAGTTGTTACTGTGTATTTTAAAATTCAATTCAATTTTATTTGTATAGTGAAGTGAAGTGACTTGTGGCCAAGTATGGTGACCCATACTCGGAATTTGTGCTCTGCATTTAACCCATTTAACCCATCCAAGTGCACATACACAGTAGTGAACACACACCCTGAGCGGTGGGCAGCCTTTTTTTACTGCACCGCCCAGGGAGCAGTTGGGGGATCGGTGCCTTGCTCAAGGGTCTCACCTCAGTCATGGTATTGAGGGTGGAAGAGAGCGCTGGTCATTCACTACCCCCACCTACAATCCCTGCCGGACCTGAGACTCAAACCCACCACCTTCAGGTTCACCTTCGGGTTACAAGTCCAACTCTCAAACCATCAGGCCACGACTGCCCATCACGACTGTGACATTGTCACAAAGCAGCTTTACAGAAATAAATAGATTCAAAAATTATATTGTAAATATGTGAATTTATCCTAATGAGCAAACCAGAGGCAACGGTGGCAAGGAAAAACTCCCTGAGACAATATGAGGAAGAAACCTTGAGAGGAACCAGGCTCAAAAGGGAACCCATCCGGCTTTTGTGGAGAAACGAGAGAAATTTACCTGGCACAAAAATATAAGTCTAATGAGCTACGTGTTGCTATGGGCAATGTTGGTGGTCAGTGTTATAAAAGTACTGATGATACATTTTCTATTAAGCTTTTCAAAAAAGAAACAATTTTACAAGCAATAGTAAACGATACATTTAATTCATGTGAATTGAAGTTTTATACAAAGGGTGTAATATTATATACAGTGTAAAAGAAAACGGTTTCTCCTGTGTGTGCAAGTGTAGAAAAACTATTTTGTTTCTAATTTAACAAAATCATTGTAATAAATAACTTTTCAATCAGCATAGCTGTGATAATTATTTTAGCCACTATTTTCTTTAATCATCAGCCATTTTAACAGTGTGACACCACTGGTCGTTGTTTACAGGTTGTCTATACTGATCATCGGTACTGATGTAATTGTTCATAAAAGCTCAGTTTCAATTTCATAAGCATGGTATACTGTACTATCACACACAGCTAATAAACAGTTCTAGCTCCACAGACTCCTGCATGTTTTTTCTCCTGCAGGAGTCTAATGATTAAGTCTTTATAGTATTTCGCGTATCAGGAATTGGGTCATCTAGATAAAAGCACCAGAACTGCAAGTTTTCAGGGAATGGTGTGAATTCAAATCCCAGCCAGACTACAACTGTCGGGCTCTTGAGCAAAGTCCTCAACACTCACCTACTCTCGGTGCTAGTCATGCTTGTGTCCGACTTCGCCTCCAGTTAAAAAAAAAAAAAAAAAGGATCCCCCTTGAGCTTACGCTGCCAAAACAACACAGTACTCATGCCACACCTTAATGCTTAAAATTTTAAATGATAAACTGTGTGTGTCTACTATCTCAATCTCTACACTATAGTTTACTGTTTATAAAAAAAAAAAGATTCGAAATAAACATTTTTAAATATGTGGAAATACATATAAAAACCGATTCCCAGAACTGATCATCAGTAGCCCCCTAAAAAGCTTAAAACTGCTTAACAAAGTGTCAATGAAACCAAAAGATCCATGCTGTTTGTTAGAAACTGAAAGCAGTAAACATTTCTGCAACCCTATATGTGGTCTCTTTACAGATTAGTCCACAAAGCCAGGCTTTAATTCTTTCTGAAAGGTGAAAGGTTTGTCTCGGGTCCTGCCTTGTCAGGAGCCAGTGGTGGATTTTAATTTGTGTGTGGTGGAAAGGACTGTAACGTGGAGAAAAGCTTGGAGAGTGGGGGTTGTGGAGGACTCACAGGCTCACAGGCTCATGTTTCTAGGCCCAATTTCAGGCCTAGACACAAACGTTCTAAATAAAAAGCAGGAAAAGCCATCAAGCTCCTATATGAAGAGCTAAACATGAGCCCACCGCCTGCTCGAACAGCTCTGAGCTCAGACATCTTGGGGAATCTAAAGCAGCTGCCCCTCCCCTCCCCTCTTTGCTCTTTACAATGTCTCCTACACTGAAGTTCACTCACAAGTGTATTAAGCACTAAGCGTACATGGCGAGGACCTCCCTGACCACATGCATTTAAAGTAACTCACACCACGGTTAACTTTAGGAAGCGTCCAGATACTTTCCAAAACTTGCCCACTTCTCTGAGTTGGGCTGAAGTGGCCATGACATCCACTGTACCACATCCTTCTGTTTCTTATTATAGGCCACCCCACTTTTCCCCCTAAATAACCAGGTTTGGGGCTGAGACAGTTGTCTGTAATTCCAGGCAGTACACGATTATATAGAGTGGAAATCAAACCAGTTATTGTGAGCTAGTTTCAGCACGCGCGAGCTGATCAACACACACACACACACACACACACACACACACACACACACTGATCAACCTCACCCAGCCTCACCAACACACACACACACACAAACACACACACTGATCAACCTCACCGAGCCTCACCGACACACACACAAACACACACAAACACACACACTGATCAACCTCACCGAGCCTCACCGACACACACACACACACTAACACACACACTGATCAACTTCACCGAGCTTTTCACTCTAACGGTACTGAGAGCTCGCTCCACTCCTCAGGAGCTGAGGGTCACTGCTTTACTGCTCAAAAACACGCTCTCTCTGACGTCTAAAAGTTTCCACGCGTGTCTCTACACGTTAACTGGGGCATTTCTTCAGCAGAGCACGTCTGCGATAGTAACGCTAACTTTCTACTCCTCCAAACCCCTCCATCTTCCTGTAATTGCTTTCACAGACACACACACTAACACACATCTCACGAGCGGTTTGTTAGTTATTAAGGGCTCGGGAGGGATGGGAATTTGTTTTCGCATGTTCTACAAAAAAACATACACACACACACCCAAAGAGAGAGAGAGAGAATTGTCGAACAACGCTTAAATGCATCGTCTAGCAAAATGTTTCCCCTCAACTTTACAGGCAGTTTAAACTGCTGCACCGGTTGAACACTTAGACTACAGGAAAAGGGGTTCTTTTACTCACCGCTGGCTCTCAGCTCGCCTGCTCGATCCGCTCTCTTTCTAGTAACATGCCTGTGCTTTGGAAAGAAATTGTCAAGCCTTTTATCGCGGCGTGAGCGCGCGCGCGCGTGTGTCTGTGTGTGTCTGTGAGCGCGCGTGCGCATTCAGTCCACTGAAGTAAAAGTTTCCTCTGTGAGTCAGTTTAGTTTCAGTCTCCTCATGCAGCAGCGCCGGCGCTTCCCTCAGTCCGCGGCGGCTGTCTGTCTGCTCTCACGCCTGCACTTCGTACTGTACACTCACAGGGTTTTTTTTTTTTTTTTTTGAGCCAGAGACCTCCAGTGTAAAACATTTCCCTTAATGTCTCGGATTTATTTTAGAAACATTATCTAAACTAACTATTCACATGTTAGCTACAAGAGCTAAATGTGTCCCACCATGTTGATTTAGTATAGAGGTCCAGAAAGGCCACGAGTTTTGTCAGATCACAAGATAAGTAAGAGAGAAAACAACTTTTGTTAGGCTGTTTGTCTTCCCTCTCTAGCCCTCCCCTCCACTGCTATCTCACCCCGACTGTCCTGTTTTTCTGTCTTTCTGTCTTTCTGTCTTTTTTTCTCTCCCTTGCTTGAATGGCGAATGGCCTGGTAATTAGTTGTGATCTGAAAGACACCATGGATTCACATTTTTCTGAGCACTCAACTTGATATGCCCTGAGCACCCAAAAACTGAAAGACAACAAAAACGTTGTAATCTTGCAGTATAATCTTGATGCAAACAAGTCTGTCCAAATGAAGTATTAGATGATAAAATTGGCATTCTGTCATCTATATCCCCAAGTTAAAAGATCCCCTATACAGATCACCCACAATTCTTTGCTTACTGAGCTAGAACTTGGTAGAACTCAGTGACTGCACCTATTGCAAATTAAACTTCTTCCTAAAGTAAGAAAGATGACTAAACTGAAATGTAGTTTTCAGCTTGGTGATTAAGCAATTGGCCAGCCTTTTCCAAGTGCTGCATTATGAGGGACCCCCAAATCCTGATTTTTCTGTGGCTTAGACTGTGATGTATTTTTATAAAACTAATATGTTTTGAGGGTTTTTTCGTTCTACGTTTCTTTGTTTTTTATACATTTCTCAGGTTATTCCTGGTTCGATCGCCTTTGGGGGACGGAACTCGTTTACAGTTTGCTCACTCTTAAAGGCGCGCCCTTCTGAGGAGAAATTAAGGGACCCATAAGAAATCCTTGCAGGAGAGCTGTCTCAAATGACAAAAACAATACCCAGATGATAAATGCAATGAGATAAAGTGCTGTAACCTCTCTCTGATTGTCTGTCTGTGTAGTGTAAAACCACAAGAGGCAGAAGATAGACACTCTGGACCAGAATTAAGAAAATTGAGTTGTTATAATTACACCACATAGTTGTTTATTTACTGATACACTTTTTTTAATGTGGTCATTTTTATATACTCAGAGATTGTACTTTGAGAAAAAGTGTTTATAATGTTTTTATTGTTAATGTTGTCTAGCCTTGCCAAAGAAAATTATTTATACTAATTCATATGTATATTGTGGAAATTAGGTTCATTAGTTTTTGTGCTCTCCCTCAGGTGTTGTTCTCCATAGTTGAGTCTAGTAGATCAGAAGTAGTGCTTGTACTGAACATCCTTTCAAGGCACTTAGTGCTGTTTAATTCTAGAGTATACAGTTGTGTATGAGTAATAACTTATAATCGCACTCTGGCTTGCTCATTTAAATTTAACTCTGGATTTCTGTAAAGTTGCTTTGTGACAATGTCCATTGTTAAAAGCGCTATATACAGTATAAATAGATCTGAATTGAATTAAAGTGGTGTAGAGGCGTGACCCCTTTATGGATCTTGAAGGGGATCTGGTGAAGCTGAAATTTTACTTATAGTTTATTCTTTCTCTTATTAACAGTATTATTCTGTATCTGCTTTATGTTTTTGCACTTTGAGTTCTTTTTTGACTCCTGCTTATACTTGTTGATCATCTGCACACATATTTACCTCATGATTTAGTGATTTAGGACAGTAAATACACAGAAGAGAAAAATAGTTACACAGGACAGTAAATATACAGGACAATATATACACAGAACATGGGCTGTAAACTATTTTGTAGTGTAGCAGCAATAAGTATAGCAGCAGTATTGGCAGCAAAAATGAGTTCTATAATAAAAAGTGTCTAATATAACTTTGTAAGGTGCAGGTGTGCAGTGGTATTGAGTCCTACTGGGTTAGGTGTTTGACTAGCCCAGGTCAGCCCAGGTCAGCCCAGGTAGGAAGTGGAGGCACTACTGGGCCTTCTTGGCTAGGCAGGTGGTGTTGAGAGTCCAGGAGAGGTTCTCCATGTTCATGTTCACACCAAGAAACTTGGAGCTTTTGACTCTCTCCACAGTTGTTCCATTGATGTGCAGTGGTGAGTGGTCTACTCGGGTCCTCTTGAAGTCAGCAATCATCTCTTTGGTCAACATTCAGAGATAGATTGTTGTCTGTACACCATTCTGTGAGCTAGTTCACGTCCTCCCTGTAAGCTGACTCATCTTTGTTGCTGATGAGGCCCATAATTATAGTGTCATCAGCAAAGTTGATGATATGATTTGAACTGTACTTTGCAGCACAGTCATGAGTCAGCAGGGTAAACAGCAGTTGACTGAGCACACAGCCCTGGGGAGGGCCAGTTTTCAGTGTGGTGGTGCTGGAGGTGGAGCTGCTGATCCTGACGAACTGGGGTCTCAGAGGGAGGTATCCAAACCCAGCAGACTCAGCTTTGTTTTCAGTTTCTGTGGGATGATTGTATTGAATGCTGAACTGAAGTCTGTGAACAGCATCCTTACATAGTTGTCCTTTTTGTCCAGATGGGTCAGAGAAAGGTGGATGGTAGCCGATATGGCATCCTCTGTTGAGCGTTTGGGATGGTAGGCGTACTGAAATGGGTCCAGTGTGTTTGGAAGACTGCTCTTTATGTGTTTCATGACTCCCCGCTCGAAGCACTTCATAATGATAGGTGTGAGTGCAATGGGCCAGTAGTCATTCAAGCAGGACACAGATGATTTCTTCAGCGCAGGGATGATGATGGTTGCCTTGAAGCACACAGAGACAACTCCTTGGCTCAAGCTGATCAACTCTGGACAGAGTTTTCCTCACGTCTACTGCAGATAGATGAAGTACTTGGTCAATGGGAGTTTGGGTGGTCTTCACCGCTGGCATGTTGTTCTGTGCTATGAACCATGCAGAGAAATCGTTCAGCGTGTCTGGGAGTGAGGCGTCTCCATCACAAGCAAGTGGTGTAACTTTGTGGTCTGTGATGGCCTGAATGCCTTGCTACATGCATTTTGTGTTCTTGGTATTTATGAAGTGAGGGCCGTGGCTTCTTTCTGTGTAGTTGAACTTTGCCTCTTTGAGAGCCCGGGACAGAGTAGCCCTTGCCAGTAATACTCAAGTAAAGTATAAATACCCCCAAAATAATATTTATGTATAGTAGCAAAGTACAACTCAAGTATTTTCTACCCATTGTAATAGCAGAATACCTGATCATTATACACAGAAACAATGAATGAGATTTTCTGTAAGGTAAATAAGATACGTGAGGTTAAAAAAAGGAGTGCTAGGTCTTCTAACTAGTTTCACAACCAAACATATAGATTGTGTAATCCCTAAGTGAAATCACATTGTGTTTTTTTCCATGTTATGTTTGAATGTGACCATTTTGCAGAAAGCCTTTGAGGCTTGGTGCGTGTGTTATGGGAAGGACACTATGGCTGTTTTAAAACAAACAGCGGAAAATTCACATAATGCTTACCTCATTATTTAATTTCCTTCTTATTTCTGGTTTGTGCAGTTCTGTGACAGGCTATACAGCCATTTTCGAGTGCAGAATTTACTCAAAATGAATTAGCTTGACATTAATTGAAGAGATAAAGGAGTCAAGCTCTATGTAATTGGCCAAAAGAGCAGGCAGGCTACATTATTTGATCTTGTCTCTTCCTGTAATTACCAGAACAAGCTAAAAAACATGCATCTGTTAGATTAGGGCCTAGATTTCAATAAATTACCTTTGCTATTTCCACATGAGAATGGAAGCAAATTTAAAATGGGGATGAGACAAAAAGGTCAAAGCTTTAAAAACACCTGATTCAGTGTATGTTGTTTGTGAGCTTAAAGACAGTTTGATGTAAAGTATTCAATTCAATTCAATTCAATTTTGTTTGTATAGCACTTTTAACAATGGACATTGTCACAAAGCAGCTTTACAGAAATAAATGGATTCACAATATATTGTAAATATTTGAATTTATCAATGTAAATTTATCCCTAATGAGCAAGCCAGTGGCGACGGTGGCAAGGAAAAACTCCCTGAGATGATATGAGGAAGAAACTTTGAGAGGAACCAGGCTCAAAAGGGAAGCCATCCTCATCTGGGTGCAACGGATAGTGCGATTATAAATAAATCCCTTCTATTATTGTGTACTATAAGGACAAATAGTGCAATTGTGCAACCAATAAATTCATCACAGTTTCCGCAAGAAGTCCGGTTGGTTAAAATCTATCAACTGTCCACTGATGGAGTCCTGAGTACGAAGCTGCTCGTGGCAACTGCAGCCCCAAAGCCACTACAGCAATCGCAGTCTCAAGCCATTACAGTACAGCTCCCCATAGGAGATCCCCAAACCATCTCCACAGCCCCCAGGTGGCACCATCCCCAGCAAACCAAACGGTTCTTCAGGCCATCCATATGGGGCCACCCCCAGCAGCATCAAGCGAACTCAACTGATGACAACTCCAACCAGAAGTAGGGCATCAGGATGGGTCAGGCAGCGAGGAGGAGCAGAAGGGTTCAGGATCACTGACATCTCAGAAGTAGCATGTGTAGCTCCACAGAGAGTGAGTGAAAGAGAGAGATGGAGAGAGAGGAAGAGAATGTTAGGTAAGCTTTTATCCTCTAATGGTTAAGGACAATGTACTTTGCATGCAGAGTGCAAGCAGGGACTCCAGCAAGACTAGCTATGACAGCATAACTAAAAGGGAGAGCCAGAAGCTAACACAGACATGAGGGCACCCTGGGACATAAGGCAGCCAGCCACTCCACCGTCGAAGTATTACGCTTTTGAAATTTGTTTTCAAAGACAATAGCTTATTTGAGAGTCAATCACAAAGATAACCACTATTGGCAGACTGATCAACACTCCCACTCACATCTCATCTAAATTATTTTCTAATGATGTAATGAAATGTGAGTTTTCACAGTTAATTAGTGACAAAATTGATGGCACTGTGAAAAAAAAAACATGGCAGTCAATGTTCTGATTACCTTCACACCACTGTGTGGTACTGATAATAATATAGCCACCTTTTCTGCTGTTGATCTTGAATAATTCAACAAAGTTATATCACTCATGTCATTTTGAGATTCTGAGTTTCACAAATTGATCATTGCAAGAAATTTATCCACAGTCTCAAGACAGCCCTCAGTGCTACAGCAACGGTAATAACTAGAGCTGGAACAATACCACTTTTTCTTTTCTGATATTGATACCGATACTGAAACCTGAACCCATATTTATATATGTATAAATATAATAAAAAATCAATACTAACAAAAAAACACAATCAAATCTCTTCCAACAAAACCCACCTCTTCTGGGTACCCGATCAGGGACATGCGTCCTAATAACCTAAATGAAACTTTCAAACAGGTTTCAGCACTCAAACTGCATTGCACTTTTAACTCACCTTAACTCATCTGGTAGTTTATAAAGACATTGTTATTCCATCCATTCTGGTTCTATTAGATCCTGAGCTGTTATTGATATAGCTGATAACAATATTGTACACAATATTTTTTTTTTTACTGGCTACAGACCTGGATTGGCTTCACTGCCAGAACATTAGATTACTTTAGAATCCATTTACATGGTCAGGAATACTATGTTGCTCTGGATACTCAAGCTCCATCCATTTGCCTTTGATGTCCCATCAGGATCCATTTGTTATCCTTCACTTTTCATCCTATATCAACATCTCAACATCTTGAGCGGTTGCATGCAGAAGTACCATATTTGGCTGAAAAGATAACAGTTGATGCTTTTGTCCTGCCTGATGAAGAGGTTGGTTAAAAAAACAGAAGCAATCTGCAGGATTTCAAAGTTTTTTATTTTGTTTATATTCAGCTTTTAATTTCAGTCAGTGTTTTATTAGTCTGATGATAAGTGAGCACCAAAAGAATTCTCTCTATCCTAGTAGTGGAATGTGTAGAGGTCAGTGCAACTCTTCTCTCTGTAGTGGTACTACGGACCTTGGCATGATCTATGACATTCTTAAGGAGTCCACAGTTATGAAAATAATCAACTTTTTAAAGGAAAATTCTTCATTCTCACTGTAAATGTGTGAACTCCATACCATCAGAGTAAAGTATTTTTCCTTTCCAGTTGTGAGACATTTTAAACAAAAATGGACATAGCATTAATAGTATCTCTGTTTGTATTAATAGTTGTTGTTATGGGAATAAGCAATGGGGATATATCACAGCTTTGCTAAAATACCTCCACTGGCTCCACTGGCTACCTTTTTGAATTGATTTTTAAATATTGATTTTTAAATGTCCGCATGGTCTTGCCCCATCCTGCAGTGAAATGATATGCTCTTGCCAAATTACACATTAAACAGAAATCCAAAAACCCAGCTGAAAATGATAGAGGTCACTCTTTACTAATGACCCAAACTTTAAAAAATTTCTAAGCTGTAAACCATTAGTAGATTTAAAAAAGAAAATTAAAACTAATTTATTTAACATTACAAATTTATCATTCATTGTAGATATGCCAAGTGAAATCAATCTTTTTCTGTTTTTAGTCACAAATTCTTACAACATTCTAAATATTTTCTAGCCAAAACGCCCTAAAACTATCATTATCATATTTCAATGTCCAAGTTGTTTTAAACATTACTAATTATAAACAGTTTATCCTGAAGATACAGTCTACCTTTGTAGCCCTGTCATAAGTAAACATAGCACAAACTGTGTTAATTTGTGCTGTGACTGTTCTATTGCAGTTCTATTAGTGACCTATAGCAAAACGACAGTTGTTTTGCCTCATGATGTTTCAGTGAAAGACCTTTCTACTCTCTAAAAGATAAACAGGGATAAGAGGAGCCACGGCCAAAGGGCCAGAGAGCTGTGTTTGTGTATGCGTGTGTGTGTGTGTGTGTGTGTGTGTGCATGTGTGTGTGTGCATGGGTGGATGAAGTTTGGGCCACTTGTGGCAACTATTGCTAATGTGATACTTTAAAAAATAAAGCACCAGTAAAACTGCTGTTTTTTTTAACCCTGTTGTGTACATGTGCCACTTAAACATTCTAACATGAGGAGACTGTCTTTTATCAGTGATGTTAGTTCACACAATTGTATCCCAAATTTCTGTCACACTGGTGACATAAGCAAGACCAAATTGTTTTCTTCAGTTCGCTTGAGGCCGGCACATGATTTTGAGCTTGCAGTCAACCTTCGCAGAAGAGAGACACGTCATGTGTTCAGTGTCACTTGGGAAAGTGCACTGGAATCGTGAGTGTAAAACAGAAGATATAAAATCATAGGACATCTTCATAGTACATCACTGCAGATTATTTTTTTTAGCTCTTCAATACTACATACAGTACATAGCTGATAGGATGTTTTCCTCCAAGTGTCTACTTTTTAGTAGCATTTTCTTCTTTTATGATATTTGTTTTTAATAATGTTTTGTTTTTACTGTCAGTGTTACTTATAATTTATAATGAGCAGTGTTCAAATTTAGTTCTATTTGTTAGAAGTTGTGCTGCTGTTGCTTGTACACTTTGCCTGTGTGGGCAATATAATTGTGTAGTTGTTATGAAGAGTTGTTGAAGATCAAAAACACAAAGAGTGTGTAGAAGAAAAACAACATTACATGGAGAGAGATATAAAATATAAGAAAGGGAGTGATGCCTGTAGCTCATTATCATATTTTTTTTATTTATATTAGGTGATACTGGTGATTTGGGTGGGAATTCTGTTTAAAATTCACTTTATGATAACCTTATAGCTTAATATTATATATATATATATATTTTTTGCAGATATCATGGTATTAAATTTTTTAATTTGGGAATATTTCAAACTGCAATGCACCAGTCTGAGCCTTTGATAGTTACCATTATACTGCCATACTATCACATCCCTACTGGTGATATATATTTGTCGTACATTTGTTGTTTACTATTTTAATTTTTAATACAAACCAGCCATATTTATCTGTACCTGGTTTGTGAGAGTGTTTTCCTGCGCTGTGCTTGGTTTTGGTCTTATCCAATAAACCATAAACAAATAGCTTTGTGTAATCAAATGAATGGAAATTGTGCTGTCATTGTGTTGTTTCATAAAACACATACAGTACTGCAATGTTAAAGACAAGGATTTTATATTAACTGTACATTGTAAAATGTAGATTTGGCTAAAATATTTATATTTAGACTAATAGACTGGAATAAGTGTATTCAATTCAATTCAATTTTATTTATATAACACTTTTAACAACAGACAATAGTCTCTGACTCCAAAGGGCACCCATTCTCTTCTGGGTGACACTGGACACAGGACCTTTCTACAACTGTATACTATAAAGTCAAACAGTACTAACTGTGTTGAAAATATGTTCAGTATGAGCATCAGAGTCTTTACAACAGCGGTTTTAGGTACATGTCTGCAGTTTTCAGGACAGTATCCAGGTGAGATTATCCACTGAAGCAAGGGTATCCACAGCAATCTTAGGGCATCCATGTGGGACCATCTACAGCAGCAGAAAGTGAGTCACAAGAACAGAATAGAACATTAGGATGAATAAGGCTCGAGAGACGCCACAACAGTTGAAGTGTGTCAGGATCAGACGCCGGCATCACATCAAGTTTTCATGTTTTAACTGAAAAATGGTTTATATTAAAATTGATAAAGAAGTGGCTCCCGAGTTGGTGCAACAGAAAAGGATGATTCTGACCCAGAGGTTCATCGGCTCCCATTCTGATTCATAAATCCACACTGAATAAAATATCGGCGTGAAAAGGAGTCGAGAACACATAAAGTCTTAGTAAACTTAACTAAGCATATTTTAAGTAAGGTTTACATACCACCAAGTATTACTCTCATAAAAAATTGAAGTAAATGAAACTAGCAGTTTTTTTTAATTAGTAAATTTTACTCAATCTTGGGTTAAATGGGTTTATTTGTACTTTTGTACAAATAAAACAAGTAAACTGATTTCACAAACCATTTATCATCATTACTACTTAAGTGGCATTAACACTTTAAATGGTTCTAACCAGAAGCTGAACTCCAGTGGGGTAAATGCACTTATATCTGCCTTCATAAACACTAAACTTGCAAAACCCAACAAAGAGTACTTAACTAACTTGCCTGCACGCACGCACACACACACACACACCAACAAAACTTTACTGAAACACTTGCTCTTCCAAAAGATTGCATAATACCATAGCCTTAGGCCTGAAAGCCAACATAAAACAAGAAATACTGAAAACAACCCATACATAACGCTCAAAATTCAATCAGTTTAAAGTTCAAACAAATATGTAAATCGACTTCAAAAACCTCACATTAGTATGCAATCGGTTCAAGAAAATGTTAGTTCCCTTTTTCTAGTTTTGTGAGCTTTTGCAAAATAACAATACATTTAACCCAGTAAAGTAAGTAAAATATACTCTTCAAGGTTTAGCCACATATTTAGATATTTAATATTTTAATTAATTTAGTACAGTACTTAACTCCTTTAAGTAATTCTAATAATTTACTTTTTTGTGTAAAAACCACAGATTTGTTTTTGTGAGATTTACTGAACCACTGAATGATTGTTTTGCAGCTTCACTTCAGTCTGGGCATTAGCACACACACAATAACAAGATGAGCTGTTTCATTACACTAATGAGACTCTCTCTATATAACGATAACGCAACTCAAACACTTGTTTTGTGAAGTATTGTCAGTGTTTCTCTCATTGTGCATGTGTGAACTTCTGTTCTGTTTTTGAACTAGTTCTTACACTTCTTGTTTATTGCTCTGACTTTGTTGAAACTTGCCAGGCCTGTCTGATGATTTGGATCTGTTTAATAAATTTGTTTACAGTTTTTGTCAGTTGCTACACTCTAATCCCTAATGTTGTCCTTACTTAAACAATCAGGTAATCATGACTAAACATTAGTCATGATTAGACTAAAGTTAGTTTAACTTATTTACCTACAAGATACATAAACGTGAGATTTCAAGTGTGTGTGTGTGATTGCCATTTCTTACAAATAAATCGCAATCATGTAAAGGATGTTTTGTAACTAATTTCCGCATTTCTTTGGTAGACTAGCGGTTAGCATGTGGCAGGCTCACCACAAGGAAATGGCAATCACGTAGTGAATGTTTCGTAAGCAGCTTCCTCCTTTCTTTTCCTGGTAGACTAGCGGTTAGCATGTGGCCTTCTCCCCAACGCGAACCGGGTTCAATTTACGGGCAGTAAATGCTATTATAAAGACCCAGTGAGGTAAACCTGATTATTTAAGTACACTATATGAACGCCAAGTTAAGAGAACTTAGTTTAAGTACAGTCTTCAAGTGAACTTAAATATACAAGTTCTGGGAAACCCCATTACTCAATTTAATTAGGGGAACGAGT
Source organism: Pangasius djambal (assembly GCA_022985145.1). NCBI lineage: Eukaryota > Metazoa > Chordata > Actinopteri > Siluriformes > Pangasiidae > Pangasius > Pangasius djambal. The sequence goes on from CM040994.1 coordinate 10,659,762, forward strand.
TTATTCAATCAGTTGAGTACAGTCAACTTGTTAGGGTTTTCAGTGTAACAAACATCAGTCACTACTGGAACCACTTTTTCATTAAACCACTGCATTACCAACATGAATCTTGTTAATCTCAGCTCCAAAACTCACTCAAACCACCATAACACTGGCAACAATTCTCACTCAGAAAGCGTACACTGTCACTCATAACACACTGATTTAAAAATCACTAACAACAGATAAATGATGAACTTTTATCTTTGAAGTTTGAATGATTTTTCACATAAACCAGTATTTCATTATAGAATAACAGCTTTTCACTTTATTGCCTGTGCTAAAGTATATGTAGCAAGACTGAATCAGAAATGCTGCAATTTGCTTCAATATCCTTTATTTTTTTCTATATCTTTGCATATAGTAATTTACTCGTGAAAAAAATTATTCCTGAAATTCCAGGGCTGCAATAATAATTACAAAACAAACAAACAAACAAACAAACAAAACAAAAAAACACCAACATGTATAGTATAATCACTCATACTGTATGTACAGTACTGTGAGGGTTCTAGTCCTCCCTTTCTCTTGCATGTGGCCACAAGGTCTCATCAACATCACCTCTTATGTCTTCTCTGGCGATGCATCTTGGAAAGTATCTTATGGAATCGAAACCTGGAGGTCTTCAGGAGAAATGTCTCCACACCCTGCATTCATGGCATCCAGTAAAGATATCAGGTCATGTGGATGGTGGTCATAAACCTTCCACCTCTACGCAGAGAAAAACTCCTCTGTGGGGATTAGGAAGGGGGAGTATGGGGGCAAGAATAGTACTGAAATCTTGGGATGTGTAGCAAACCAGTCTGTGACTGCAGCAGAGCGGTGGAATGTCACATTATCCCCCACAACAGTGAAGGTAGGGGAGTTTCTTGCCCCTCGCCTTATCTCCTCCGCTGGCGCAAGTTGATTACGCAGGTCATGCAGAAATGAAATGAGCCTCTCTGTATTGTAGGGGCCAATGAGTGGTTTGTGTAACAGCAAACCATCACTGGACAGTGTTGCGCACATTGTGATGTTAACTTCTCTCTTGCCAGGGACATCGACGGTCGCTCTCTGTCCAATCACATTTCTTCCCCTGCAGCCTGTTCTTGCCCAGTTGAATATCAGCCTCATCCACAAAGATGAATGTATGTGCCGTTCGCCTGGCTTCCATCTCCATTACTCTCTAAAATACAGACAGTTTTACAGTACATTGCAAGAATATGCACTCTTGTATGTATATGGTACATTTATTTTTGTAGCAATGTGTTACACATTCACATCTGCCTGTCCATTTTTACACATTTCTTACATGTAAAGTCATATATAGCAAGCAGAAAATTGCCACAAAATGACATCCATGCAAAAAAAAAAAAAGGAAACAACCCAACAATGAAAAAATCTGCGGTAGTTCTGTTAAAAAGAAAAACAATAAATTGTACCTCTTCACAGTGCTTAACACTACAAGTTCCCGTTTTCTTGGAGGACATCCTGTTGTTGTTTTCCCTTGCCATGCAAAAATCTCCTTGCGTGGCGCAACCATTCCTTGCAATGATCGCTTGGGATGTTCTCACAGGCAGCATTCATAGAATCTTCATTTAGAATCTTATACATTTGACCTCCATGCTGAAAAAATTCTTCTGTTGGATTCAGGAATGGGGAGAATGGTAGGAGGAAATCCACTGTTATCCTTTCATGTGCAGTAAACCATTCCCTAACAATGTTGGTTCAGTGGAAGCTGACATTATCTCACACAATTATATAATTTGGCAAATCTGATCTAACCAAACCTCTTTCATGTTCTGGTATTAGGTCTCTGTAAAGTATTCATTCATTCGTTCATTCTTTTCAGTAACTGCTTTATTCTGGTCAGCGTTGTGTTAGATCCGGAGCCTATCTTGGGAATATTGGGCATGAGACGTCCATCACGGGACACCATGCACACACACTCATTCACACCTAGGGACAGATCCAAGTTCAGGATGGAAGCTATGTGAAGAATCTATGGAATTTAGCTTAAAATGTGAAATGCATTTAGATAGACAAACTAAAAAATATTTAACATTTTTATTTCAATGAAAAGAACACACATCTTTATTTTTATGATAATATAACTTCATTAAGATAAATATTACATATTTTCGTTGCCCTTTTGTAATAGAAACATTATAAATTGGTATATTTTACACAAATTATTTACAGTGAAATTATGCAAATAGATATAAAGCTAAAATCTACTCATTAAGGTTACTTATGTAATAATAAAAATTGTGATAGTTTAGAAGCTCAAATGATCAAAGGTGTTGGTCAATGAACGTATTAATTATATGAAAATCAGAAAGAAACACAGTGATATATTTTAAAATAGTAATAACTTGTCAGTTTCCAAGACTCCCTTTGAGATTACTGAATTTATTACATTGCATCCAGTTTTAGTGGCAGCGTAGTCATCAGCACAATTATGGAAATTCACTGTCTTGTCAAATGAACATAAAATCCAGAGAGAAAGTGACTGTAATGTATAATAAATACAGTGACATTTTAGTGTATGTATTTGCACCTGATTTCAGAACATGCTCTCAGAGTAAGACAGTATCAAGACAGGTCACAAATCATGTATTTGGGAAGAGATAGACCTAGACTCATACATGCACTCTAACAAGTACCTATAATTTAGAAGAAGAAGCCTTAATTTGTAACATATACGTTAAAGTGAAATTCTTTCCTTGTTAAAAAGTTGGGGTCAGAATGCACGGTTAAGATGTTAAGGGCCTTGCTCAAGACCCAGGCTAATGATATTCAAAAGAGGCAAAGACAATCTCAGAGTCACATTCCATAGCACAAAGTCCACAACTAATCAAAACCAGCATTAATCCCATCTTAAATCAGGTTTCCAAATGATGATGTAGAACACCTCAATGAGGCCCAGAGAGATACGGAAAATGACAACTGGACTGGGCTGGAACTTCCTGAAACCTGGAATAGACACAAACAAACACAAAACCAGGAGTGACTCTTATGTTTTGGCGGGACAGGAGGACGCTAATTAGCCTCAAACAAAACTACTATCTAGTGAATTTTTAGAGTAACCATGTAATAGCCAGTTGAGAGTCGACAAGGCTTGAATTAACTTGAACAAAATGTGTACACCAGTGTGTACCTCAGTGTTCAATGAGAGAACAGAAGGATGTAGTCTGGTCTAAAATCCATTGCCTCCAGCAAAGACAAATAACAAATAGTCAATCAATAGGCTCCAAGTCAATCAAACTGCACATCTCTGAACACTGCCCTCTCTGTGTATTTGTAAAGGAATTTAACTTGTCTAACATTCAGATGTGCTTTTTTCCAATTAAGACTTTAATGTATTCAGAGTTATACGTTTTAGAAGTAATTAGTGCAGTTATGATGCTTCTGCTTGCTGATATTTGCACTCCAAAGACAAATAAACAACCTAGCTAGTTAAAAGGTAACTAGATAAGAGTGTAGATTAAACTTGATTTGACAGCTTTAGACTTTTTTGAGTCATAGCGGGAGAAGGAAACATAGAGAGTGAGAAACAGGGCCAGTTAAGCCTTTTTTGGACTCCCATGGATGGCAATAGCATTTCTATTTACATTTAATGTATGCATCAAAAAAAAAATTTATATATGAATAAATCTGACCAGGTATTTTTTTTTGGACTAACGTATTTGAACTGATTCCTATTGGTACAGAGGCAGGCATGTTAAGACATCTGGTGTCCATATGCACATGGATAAGACAGTGCTTATGGGATAAGGCATTCCTAAGAAGTAGACAGGTATTTTCCTGCTCAAGATTTCCTCTATCTAATGATTCTTAGTTGCTGCAAAAGCAGTATAGTATGAAAAACCTTGAAGTGAATGCTTTGTATAATTTTGGTTGCATGGTACCTGTATGAAAACCAAAAATATTACTGAATGTGAAAAATGTAGCCAATAAAATTATTGATAGGAAGCAAAAAAAATCAGAAAAGCTGATTACTTGCAAATTAGGAAATTTATCTGAGTATTAATACAGTGCCCTTTGGTTTGTGAGTACAAATGTTTGTACTCTGCTATGTTGAGTCAAGCAAAAAAAAAAAAAAAAAAAAAAGTCAGTCAAGATAAGCCCATAACAAATTGTGCTGCATGGTTAGGATGATGAAGAGAACCAGGGAGAACCAGACACTGAGTGTGTGGGAGGCAGAAAAACTTGACATGAAATTTGCCCTCTAGCTTTTTTTTTTCCCTGAAAAGAAACATGGCTTAACTCCCAGAAATCTACATTTCACAGGCTTTCCTGTCTTTTTAAAATGTCTTTGGGTTTATAGCTTCCAAATAGGAGTGGCAAAGGGAAACACTGCAGATCATAAGTAAAAAGTCTTTTGTAGAAAGTGACTAGATGGCTTTGTCAGCTGTTGTGGTCAGCTTGTATCCAGTGAAGGTGAAGTCAGGGCGCTTCCTCCTTGAGTCATATGTAAACTGTCTGTATGACAGTCCAAGTTTCCATATAGAGGTTGTTGAGTGGATTCCAGTCGGTCCTGCTGCTGATGATCTGAGGAAAACTGAGGTGAACTAGAATCGGTTTATTTGATAGACGTGGCTAAATCTGAGATTTAAAGGTAGGGAAGCCCCCAGGGACTGTGCGTTTGTGTGTGTGCATGTGTGTGTGTGTGTGTGTGTGTGTGTGTGTGTGTGTGGGGGGGGGGGGGGGGGTTGCTGAGAAATAGTATAGTACAGAAAGTATAGTAAAGTCAAAATGGGAAGTGAGAGTAAAAACTTGCTTTTAAATGTACCCAAGCATAAAAAGTTAAAAGTTTTTAAATAATAATAAGTTACTGTCATGTTTTCCTGTGAAAACTAACTTTTTAAATATCTAAATCTGTAAGAATCAACTATGCCATTTTGCCTGAAAACATCATTTAGTATTTGGTCCCGTGCATGACTAATGCCATACTGTTTGATAGTAAACTAATCAGAAAGAAAAGATTCTGTAAATAACCAATGTTTACCATTAGCTCGAATTTTACCTGCTGCTCAGCCAGTTATATCCGCTGCTGGAATTGATGCTTGTCCAAGCTGGCATTAGCAAAGAAAACAGGCTAACTTAGTTAAATATATCAAATTAACAAAACACACCTCAATGTGCTTTTTCAAATTAGATGGTGTTCATGCCCTGTAGGCATGCAAAGCAGATGCCGCCCTTTAAATGACTGTTTTCTTACTCCAGGATGTTGAAACATTGCACTGGGGTGAGGCCAGGGCACTCATCCTCAATGTCCGGTGGCTTATCCATTTTCAGCTACACATGGGTATCTATAGTGTTACACTGTGTAGCATGACAGCAGTTCACAGCTCAGAGCGGATGATGAATTGGCATGGTTCTTTGATAGCATTTTTTTTTCACATTGATGAACCTGATTGGGTGCTTCAAACAGAAATGTAAATCAAATGCATGGGAGCCCATTTGATTTCTTTATAAAGTACAGTCATTGGGTGGAGGAGAAGAAAAGAGACCTTCAAGATTTGTAACGTACTTTGAAGGACTAAATAAAATTGTAAGGAAAAATTACACATTTATTTCCCCCTTGGAAGAGTACAAGTATTTAATTTAAATAATACCCCAGTAAAGTATAAATATCTCATAGTAATAATAGTATAGTAACAAAGTACAATTACTCAAATATTCCTTGCTTATCAGTTTTGCCATCAAAATGCAATAAAAATATATTGAGATTTTTTTCTGGCGAAGATAAACAGGTGTGAAAATGTAGTGCATCATTAAGTCATGCTACAGTGTACATTTCCAGCCAGCTCTATTTGCAGTTCACTTAAACCAAAGTTACTGTATTTTTATTCACTGTAAAGTCAGTTATAAAGTTGGAAGAAGTTACTGCACTTTCCAATAAGACCTTCTGTAAAACTGTAAAAATAAATAAATTAATAAATTAATAAAAAGTATTTAGTTACAGCAGTGGAAATCACAACTCACCATTATCAAAGCTATGATAATTATTATTATAGTTTTTAGTGTATTTCTCTGGTCACTTAAATAGAATAGGTTTAATCCCAACCCATTGCAGGGCATAATCTCACACACACACACACACACACACACACACTTCAGACAAGTTGGAAATGCCAATCAGCCTACAGCACATGTCTGTGGACTGTGGAAACACCCAGTGAGGTGATGTTTTTGTGTTTATTGCAGCACTTCTCCTCCACACCAGCAGGTGGCGCTGAGAGGACGCGGTGTTTCACTTCCTGCCAATTCACATTCAACAACAAATCAGAGCGCAGCTCGACCAATGCTATGCTAGCGAGTCAGAAACTGTAGCTGGGATTCTTATAGTAACACAAATAATTAACAATGGCAAGTATTTTATTATTTTGTTATGGTGCTTTATTTCACCATGAATGTATGATTATATGTTATTCAGCTCTTAAAAGACACCGAGAACTGCTCCAAACTAATATTTGCTAACTGTAGTAGCTTCTCTTTACTGTTAAAGGGCGTTGCCATACAACGGGATTTAATTGCTAGCTAGCCGCTTAGCTTATTAGCATGCTAATTTCACACTAGCAACCCTTGACAAACGGTGACATTCGAGTTCACAGTAATTTAATCTGCATTGTTCAGAAGTGACTGACCTTTGTCTTTTTATCTAACGTTAATCCGGTAGCTAGCTATAATGAAACTAGTTAGCTATAATGAACTAGCTAGAGCTAGCTCGGCAGCTAAAGAAGCTAGTGCTAATATTAACTGTCAGTTCAGTTCATTGAGCTTTATTGACATGACTGTTACAGCAAAAAGCATGACAACAATGTACACAAACAGCAGTAAATAAATCCTCTGATACAGTCTGCATTTCCCACGTTTCTGATATTTCCTGCATTACATATCACGCTGCTCCCATTCTTTCTGTTTTCTTGTCATGTTGAAAATACTACAGTAATATCTACATTTATTTATCTGCTTCCTCAGATTTAATATTCTTACCACCATGCTGCTGTAACAGTGTCATTTCCCCACGAGGGATTAATAAGAGTTCAGTTTCTCCTAAAGAGAGAGAGAGAAATCAGAGATTGGTACTCTGCATTGTGTCATGTTGCTTGGTTTTGTGTAAATATAGTTAGGATTAGTCATTTGTCAGATATTTCAGTTGGCTGTTGTGTTTTCGTGTGAAGGCTGAAGTCGAGGAGACGCTGAAGAGAATCCAGAGTCAGAAAGGAGTGCAAGGAATCATCATCGTCAACTCCGAGGGTAAACAGCACACCGCTCACTTTAATGATTTCTTCACGATTCAGCTGATATTCATCACATGTTTAATCTGTGTATGAGCAGCTCATTAAACCACCTGTGTGGATGCAGTAACCTGATTTTATACCACAGCGCTGTCCAGTTCTCAAAGCTGATTGGTTGCAGATTAATTTTGTGTAACAGCACAACTGTGACGACTGTAATCCAAATCACAGGGTTAAATTAATGCTCTCATTCTGATACATTAATGTTTCTGTAGTAACAGCTCATTCACAGGGACTTGTACAGCAGAACCTCCATGTAATCTAAGCCTAATAATAAGTTAATTAAGAAATAGTCTTGTAACATTCAGTAACATTTCTTTTTTTTGGTCTTCCAGAGAGAGAAGAAAGCGAGGCAGGGAATGACTAGTCTGTTATGTGGACGTTCCACAATATTAAATGTAACAGGAAATGGTTAAAAAGCGTGATGTTATTCTTTATACCACAGAGCGGTTGAACACTTGAATCTGATTGGTCAGAAGGTGTGTTATTTTATATAACAGCACGGCTTGTACCGGCTGTAACATGAATGATCGGGTTATATTAATGCGCACGTTCTGATACGTTATTGTTTCTACACTAACAGCTCATGCACAGGGACTTGTACCGTGGATGCGCCACATAATCTAAGACTAATAATAAATGGGTTTTAAAAAATGTTATTTAACAAAGTAAAAAACTATAGTCGTTGATGTGGTGAGGTGTTTGTTAGGCACATTTATTTAACATTTACGGACGAAATCTTGGTTGTAAGCACTTTGTGACAGCCAGAGTTTCCCAGCTCAGGAGAGTCTTCAGGACAGAGGAGATTACGCTTTCTGGTTTCTCGCTAAAACGATAGGCTGCTTTTTTAGAGAGCGAGAGTGAGGGAATGACTGTTTATTGCAGCTATAACGTAAGTGAGAACAGGAACTAACCTGTCTCTCGGACGTTCCGCGACATTAAATTTAACTATAAACCATTCAAATGCGCGACTCATCATTCATTAATAAATCAAACATTGCAATCATTGGTAAATCACTGTGGTCTAAGTGGAACAACACACTCCTGACTGTGCTGTTAAACGCACCATCCCCCTGCCCCCTTCCCCACCCACCTCCATTACTGTTGTAGAACAGCACAGTTTGTCATGCTGCTCTGTACTTATTATATTTAAAAATGACAAACACTGATAAAATGATGTGCTGTAAAACTAATAAAACTGTTGCTGTTGCAGAAAAATAGTCAACTTTGAGGTGGTAACAGTAACTCCAGTAACAGTAACTGGGCTGCATCACACTGATTTGTTTCTATAACAGCATCCCCCCTTGAGTTTTATTTCTTACACATGCTGTCAGTCACTTAGAAGAGTCTCTTTAACTGGCTGAATATTGAGTTAAGTTATGACATAAGAACATCACATGATAAAGTCCAGCTAAATTTAAACAAAGCTTTGTTGTCTAGCTTTTGCCTTCTGCTTCTTAGACACCTCTCTGTGCTTTCTCTCTCTCTCTCTCTCTCTCTCTCTCTCTCTCTCTCTCTCTCTCTCTCTCTCTCTCTGTCTCTCTTTCTCTCTGCCTCCTCTCCCTAGGTATTCCTATTAAAACCACTCTGGATAACTCGAGTACAGTACAGTACGCAGGCCTCATCCACCAGCTGGTGATGAAAGCACGGAGTACAGTGAGGGACATCGACCCACAGAATGACCTCACTTTCCTCAGGGTTCGCTCCAAGAAGAATGAGATTATGATTGCTCCAGGTAATGAAAGGTTTTCCTCTCTGTCTCTGTGTATGTTGCCGTCTTTTGTTTGTGCTAGACCACTGTTTTCCAGACCTGTAATGCACGTTAATATTTTCTTTACTCCTGACACACCTCATGCAACTCATTCACCAACAGGTACTTAAAGACATTAAAGTATATTCAAAATTATTTTGCAGTTATACAGTATATGCAGTCCAAGACGGGAAACGGTTTTCAGTTATTTCTGTCTCCCAGTTGAAATTGTTCCTTTTTCTGTTAGTCTGCATATAATTAAGTTAATTAGTGTAGCATGTAGCTGTATTCCAGGAAAGTGTCCTTACTGTAAAACAACCCCACAGAAATCCCGTCTCTTGATTGGGTCTGGCCACAGCATCTTGGCGAGACATATTACCCATAATCACACATCCAGCTCAGTGTTTTCATTGCAGCTGGAATTCAACTGCTAACATGTTATACTGCATTGATTGGATAGTTACATTGGTGATGGGACATTTAGTGCTGGTAGGATAATTTCACCTACTTTACCCACTTGTTCTTAAACACATGCTGCAGTGTTTCCCACAGAAATATACTCTGAATATATAGATCTGAGAAATAAATAAATCTGACATATACCTCATAGGTGCGCTTTATACAGTGATAAATAAGTGTTAAGATACTATTGTTTTTGTTGTTTATTATTCTTCCAGTGTATATATATCCATTTCAGATTTACACACTTAATGTCCTTAGGTCCCGTTGCTGATAAATATGAACAAAAAAGTATGCAGCCTGTATCTCATCTGACGCTTGTCCTTCCGCTCACTCCTCATTCTCTAGCTCTTGACATGATATTGGCTTCCACTGTTGCTCATTAAAGGTGTGCATAGCTGTGATTAGTTTTATAGTCCTCAAGCTCTCAGTTTTCTAAGTGAACGCACTCTGTGGTTTGCCAGTCAGTAAATGAGTGGCAGTTCTTTTCTAAATGAACACATGAGATTTGTTGTTGTACTCTTTTCAAGTTACTGTAGAGATATTGTTAACAAAGATGTTGCTTTTGTTCAGAGTGATAACACAAAGAGCTTCACAAGTGAAGGAACCAGAAGTTGTTGCCCTCACAAATAAAATTTTGAATGAACATTTTGAAATAAATCTTGAGGGGAACACTCATGAAGGGACTTTAACAGCACGGCAGCAGTTTCTTCTTCATTTTTACTTGATGTCCATATTTTCAGCCAGATATCCGTATCACAGTATGTTATTATATTATATAATATAGTGGGTGGTCCTGAGCTTGGGTTACTGTCTATGTGGAGTTGCATGTTCTCCTCATGTCCATGTGGGTTTCCTCCAGGGTTCTCCAGTTTCCTCCCAAAACATGCAGTACATGCGGATTTGACTTTGCTAAATTGCTCCTAGGTGTGAATGAATTTGTGAATGTATGTGTGCATTGTTCCCTACATTGGACTGGCATCCCACCCAAGAGTGTATTAGAAGAAGTAGGCGTGGCCAGACGTGTCTCACATTGTGTACGCTAGTCAGCTGTAGCTGCAATTGCTAGCATTGTGTTAAGGCTTTTTTTTTTCTTTCTTCTCTTTAATTAAAGCCAGGAGATATAGTCCTTGTTATAGATGATACCTCACCCAAGAACTCTTGGCCTATTGGACGGATCACCGAGACTGTACCTGATAGCAGAGGATATGTTCGATGTGCCTTTGGACTATCTTTGGAAATTTTTGGGGACTGTTCATTTTTTGTATTTCTATAAAAATTGTTTCCTGTGGATTATGTATTTTGTGGATCTTCGTGGACTTTGGCCTGTGTATTTTCATGGCTTTTCAATATATTCATATATTTAATTACCGTAATGGACATTATGGCAATTAATGGGGCCGGGATGTAGGAGCCATAAAGTTACATATATGAAGTTATTGGATAATGTATGAATCTTTTCATTATATTGTTTCTGTATTCTGTGATCCTCCGGGGGTGGATGATGGGTATCGCCTTTGCTACTTCCTGTCGGCAACAATTTTAAACAGGAAGTGAGGTGGCAGTGGGGTGTGGGAAGGGAGACAGTTTTTTTAACCTACATGTGAGAGTACCTTGGAATGGCCTAGATCCCTTGTTTGCAGCTTTGTGATTTCTTTATTTATAAAAAAAAAAAAATGTCAAGATTTTCTCTACTTGTTGTGAGTAGCATCAAATACTCTGTCCCACACAGAAGTGTCTACATTTCATTGAACGGAAGCCATTACAACCTGAAGTCAGGACGTAAATAAATGTAAAGAGTTCTTAGCTGTAGCTAAGCTCATAATAAAATTGGACACACAGTAAGGAGAAAAGGACACATGTTATGAAACACAGCACACTTTATTTGTCATGATAGTTGGAATCGATCTGCGTTTCCCGATTTCCCATCACAAGCCTATACCTACGTTTATTCTCGGTAATCTGTAGGTGTTGCAGTAGAAGTCGGTGGAGCTCAGTATTACTGCGGTCAGGATTGTTTTTCTAAGTAGTAGATTAAATCTTTAAATGAAACATTTTTGGGCATAACATAATCACAGAAATGGAAACTAAAGATGAAGGCACAGTAACATACTGCTGTCAGAAAACCAACTAAGAGGTGTCCAGTAGGCTGTTGCATCAAAGCCAATTTAAGTGCAATTTATTTACCAGTTTTTACCAGGAAAACATATCTCACACTTCTCTCACACTAACCTGTTTCCTTTTCTTCTCTCTCCACAGATAAGGACTATTTCCTGATAGTCATTCAGAACCCCACGGAGTGAAAATGCTGTTTTCTGTATACCTTTTTATTTAAACAATGCCTTTTTATTTTTCTGCAGAAAAATGAATTTTGTTCATGTAGTAGTTACGTAAGTGTACAGCTAACGTCATATAATCTGACACTAATAGGCAATATGGTCTCTGTCAACATTAGTGGCATGCAGGGTGCACTGATGTTCTGTTATTCCTTATCATTCCAGTATTTCTTTTTTCCTAAATTGTTTAATCCACTTAATTTATTGTTCTTTTATTCGCTTTTTATGCCAATGCTCAAACAATTTCTCACCATAAAGATAAAAGAGGAGCTAAATATCGAAGGTTTCTCTGTCTGTCATAAGCCACAATAAAACCACAGTGTTAAAAAACGTGTTAAGATGAAGTATTTGATGTGTTATATTGGTATATTGCAGTGTGAGTTGAGTCTCAAGTCAACAGTTCCTAAGTCGAAGTCCCTAAGCAGCTACAATTTAAGTGTAAGTCAGCTCCTGGATTATGGCTGCCAGAATGAATGAAACTAAAATGTTGTAATGTTTACATTACATGCCATAGAAATGTTGACTTGCAGACTACATTAGTGGTATGTTGTGAAAATGACGTGTTTAAACAAACCTCAGTATGACGGGGTATGCTGTTTTAGAATACTTCATGACAGGTTGGTGTGATGGGGCCCAGTGTGTAGTGGAGTTACTGTTACCACACCAACGTTGAATAGTTTCCTATAACAGCACGTCCCCAAGTGTTTTGCTCCTCATATACCGCAGCAGTTTGCCAGCTATTACAACATTTTTACATTTATTAATGAACAGCATGTGCTTTTTAACCGTTTATTGTTGCATTTAACGTTGTGGACAAGTTGTGGTTAGTTTACTTATCTGGTTACACTTAACTCATGTGCTACAGCAGCTATAAACAGTCATTCCCTCACCAGCCTCTCTTTTTCTCTCTTGAAGTTAATAAGACAAAAAATGAAAAAAAAAAAAATCTGTCCAGACTTTCTCGTGCCAGAAAACATTCTGACAAAGTGTAAATGTAAAAAAAAAAAAAAAAAAAAAAAAAAAAAAAAAAAAAAAAAAAAAAAAAAAAAAAAAAAAAAAAAAAAAAAAAAAAAAAAAAAAAAAAAAAAAAAAAAAAAAAAAAAAAGAAATGTTACATAAATGTCTCCTTGCAGAAAACTTCACTATATCAATGTTCATACCCTTTTCTTTGTTAAATAACATCAGTAACTCTGGATTCTTCCCCTATTTTCTTTCCAATTTGGTCTTGCCAATTCCCACCCACTAGCTAACTACCAACCGGGGAGGGTGAAGATTAATGTACTTCTGAGACACAGGAAGCCAATCTCTGCATCTTTTTCAAGCTGCTCCAAATGTGTTACATCACAGGGCAGCGCAACACACTCGGAGGAAAGGGAAAGGGTTATCTGTCCTGTCCTGTGTACCGTGCATGATCTCACAGATACCGACACTTGGCTAGAGTTGCTTTGATTAAAGGAAGAGACAGCAATGTCCCCACTCCGACCCAGAGAGCACACCCAGTTTTACTCTCTTGACTGTGGCATTGTCAGGATTCAAACTTGTGATCTCATGACAATAGAGCAAATGCTTTTAATAATAATAATAATAATACATTTTATTTATAAAGCACTTTACATTTTAAAGAAAATCTCAAAGTGCTACAGAAAAGAGTCATAATATATACAGCAATTAAAACCAGCTGCCAACTGAGATTAGCACAGAAATTTAAACTCTAAATATTAAAACACTTTTTAAAAAGGTATGTTTTTAGACCCCTTTTAAAACTATCAGTCATTTGTGGAGCCCTCAGATGTTCAGGGAGGGCATTCCACAGGCGAGGAGCAGCGGCGCAAAAGGCTCGATCCCCAATGGTGCGGGTCTTAGTCCTAGGGGGGAGGAGACGATGAGTGTTTGTGGAGCGGGGGGGACGTGCTGAAATCTGTGGGGTGAGGAGTTCTTTAAGGTAAGTGGGGGCGTTGCCATAGATGCACTGATGTGTGAGGAGGGAGACCTTGTATTCAATCCGAGCGGAAATGGGAAGCCAGTGTAATGATTGAAGAATTGGTGTGATGTGTTCGTATTTACGCACTCTCATCAGGATCCTAGCGGCACTATTCTGTGCTGGAGTTTCTGGATGCTCTTGCTAGGTATCCCGATGAGAAGAGAGTTGCAGTAGTCCAGTCTGGAGGAGACAAAGGCGTGGACGAGTTTCTCAGCATCATGTAGGGAGAGTGTAGGACGGAGTCTGGCTATATTCCTGAGGTGATGAAATGATGTTTTGCAAAGATGTTTAATGTGAGCCTCAAAAGTTAAATGAGCGTCAAACCTAACACCAAGATTTGTAACTAATGGTGATAGGGGGATGTCCTGGCCAGAGAATGTAATGCAAGTTATGGTAGATGTTCTGATCTGATGAGGGGAACCAATGAGGATGGCTTCTGTTTTTGAGCTGTTCAACTGGAGAAAGTTATGATTCATCCATGCCCTTATCTCCTCCAGACAGGCAGTGAGTGTAGGT
>CM040994.1:10674228-10715296 GCA_022985145.1 Pangasius djambal
GTTGGGGCAGACAAGGAGGAAGGAACATAAAAAGAGGAGTGAATTTTGTCAATTTTGGTTTTAAAAAAGGTCATAAAATCGTTGCATTGTTCTTCTGTAGCTCCTGTGAGTGGAGCAATTTGAGGTTTAAGGAGGTGATTTATGGTGGAGAACAACTGTTTGGAATTACCAGAACTATTGTGAATAATATTTGAATAGTGCTGTGACCGTGCTTCTTTGATGGACTTCAAATAAGCTTTTTGGTGGTTCCGATAGGCCAGCTTGTGAACAGTAAGTCCAGAAGCATTATACCGCCGCTCAATGGCACGTCCAACTGCCTTCATTTTCCGCAGGTCACTTGTGAACCAGGGAGCTGAGCGAGAAAACACAATTGTCCTAACTTTGATGGGTGCATGAAGATCCAAAATGCTGCTCAGTATCTTATTATAAGATTCCACAGATTCAGTGACTGATGAGACATTTACAGAATGAAGATGTTGAAGGCTTAAGGTCAAGTTTTCTGTGTTAATGTTTTTCAGATTTTCTGAAACGTATTTCACGTTTGGGCTTGATGTGGGAAGACAGAAAAGGCAGCTTTTCTGTTTTCTGTTATTTTAATCTGTTTATTATTAGATGTAGATCGTGTAGCGCATCCTCTATACAAGTCCCTGTGAATGAGCTGTTACTATAGAAACAATAACGTTTTAGAATGAGGCTCATATTAATATAATCCTGTGATTTGAATGACAGCTGCCACTATCATCTGAGCTGCTGATTCATCTATCATCTGATTGATTAATTAATTAAATAGACCTACTGAGCAATCAGATTAGAGAATTCAACAGCGCTTTAGTATAATGGCAATTATACAACAGTTAGTTCCTGTTCACTAATCTGATTGGACGAGTGGCATTTCAGATGTGCTTATATTTAGTATAACCGCACTGGGACATTTCACTGCGTGTCACTCCACTTGTCTGTGTTTGCCATGTAAAACTCCACTTCTAGCAACAGTCCCACAGAAACTGTTACAACAATAGAATTAGTGACATGTCAGCGGATATGGCAAATGGTACATTTTTCATGAATATAACTTTTGACTTAAAATATGAAAGATTGTCAGATGACATAAAAAGGAAGAAGCTAAGCTAATTTTGGCGGACGCACTTTTAATGGGAATCAGTGTAGGCCCAACAAGCAGCAAGCTAGCCAGCTGACTGATGGGTGATCAGTGAGTGTGGGTTCTTTAGGATCTATTTCCTTTAGCCAAAATAAACAGAACATTTGCGCATATTGTGTCCAAAATATCGGTTACTCAATATTAATTTCTTGTTTATAGAAGAGTTGCATAAAAGCAATATCATGCTCACAGTAGTGCTGTTAGAGTGAATGTTGGCATGGTTATGATTAGCTATGGCTGAATAGCCGTGCTGATATTCAGTATAATCGCACTCTTGGTTGTGCAATATTGCTCAAGATGAGGATGACATACAGTGTAATAAGCTCCTGGAGCAACTAAAAAGCATTCACTCTATACTGGTCAGCAGTTCAGGCTGCTGCTGGTGGTGTAATGGTGTGAGGAGTTTTTTTCTTGGCACACTTTGGGCCCATTAATACCAATCAAGCATCTTTTGAATGCCACATTGCTGATCATGTGCATCACTTATGGCCATCTTCTTACGGCCACTTCCAACATGATAATGTGCCATGTACAAGTCACAAAGCACAAGTCATCTCAAACTGGATCCATGAACATGACAATGAGTTCAGTGGGCTAAAGTGGCCTCCCCAGTCAGCAGATCAGCACCTTGTAGAACAGCTGGTAGAACAGGAGATTCGCAGCATGAATGTATAGCTGACAAACCAGCAGCAGCTACGTGATGCACTCATGTCAGCATGGACCATGAGAGGAATGATCCTAACACCGTGTGGGAATCAGGCCATGCAGAGCTAGAGGCTGTTCCTGAGAGCAAAGGGAAGCCCTAGACAGAATTAGTCAGAGGTTCCTAATAAAGTGGATGGTGGGTGTATTTTCTGTTATAGCAATAACAAAATAACATGACACTAAAATGAAAAGATGTGATATAAACCTGTACTGCATGGTGTAGAAGCAGCCGATTGTTGTGTTTAAAACTCCACCGGGCGTCGTGTCCCTTTAAGGTTGCGCGTGACGTCACGCGCCTGGGTTCTTGCAGTGTGCAGTTGTTTTGACACACAGCGAGTCTGAAGATCAGCCTGAAACCTTCAGCGAGCTCGGAGCAAAACACTCAACAGCTCGGAAAGTGCTGAAACATCCGCTTCTCTCAGACTGTAGGCATGCCATCCGACAGACCTTTTAAACAGCGGAGGACCTTCGGTAAGTTTCATTACAAGCTGAGAAGCTGTCATTTGTCAGCAGTGTTTGTTTACCATGTAGCTGTTGTTCAGTAGCAGCTAGTTAGCTGCATGTTTAGCTAACTAATGTTTGTTCATTTCGAAATCATCCCTCTAACAGGTAGCTAGTTAGCCTTAACTACAGACTTTGTTCTGTTCAGCTTTAGTAAGATTTAGTATTATATTTCGGTAAACAACTGTCGGGCCTGTTATTTTTTTTTTCAGTGGAAAGGTTAAAGGCTAACGTTCTTTTGCTAAATCATCTAGCTGTGTCACTGTGCGCTGGCTACCATGACATATGTTACAGTCACTTTATTAGCTGTAGATATGTATTAGCCTGCTTAGCTAACCCGCTATAACACTGACTGAACTAGCAGGGGATGACGAATGCTCCATTATTTTGCTAGTTGGTGGTGTAGAGATGTCATGTAAACACTGCAGTGTCACCATAACGTGAGTTGTTCATGTTATAGACGGCCATGTTTTGGAAACATGAGCTCTCTAACTAGCTAGATGATGACGTCATTGTGTGTCATACGTGGTAGTAAGTTGCAAGCTAGTCTAACTAGCTACTACAGAGAATAAGAGGCTTTTAAGAGGTGATTTAGCGAGCGAATTGTAATTGAATTGTCCGCTCGTTCGGCAGTAAAGCAGCTCGTGGCTGTCAGCTGATACACGTGTTTGTGGAACATGATGCTGTAATTTGATGTGCTATATATTCCACACAGAGGACTGGGTGTGTGAAGGGAGGAGCGTGACATGCTGCTTTACAATCTACGCAGTAAAGATTACTGCGCCGGGATAGAGTTGTTAGCTTTAGGATCATGTAATTGCAGGCATTCTGTGGCCCAGCCTTTGATATTCCATCATAAATAGCATTTTAACCCTAAATAGACCCAAGCTGGTGACAGACTGGCATGGAGCAGGATGCAGATGTCTCGCCTCCGGAGTGCAGGCTTTCCAGTGCTGCCAGCTCTTCTCAGAGGACAGTCTCTCAAAGCGGCCACATGACGTCATCGGCTCATTTCCATACTCCTTGAATCATCATGATCATTTGCATATCAAAACGTGCTATCATGAAGAATAAAGATTTTCTAAAGAGAGACTAGAATAGGAAATAATAGCAATAATTATAATTTGTCTGTTGTAGAAAGAAGTCATCTTTGTTATGGCACCACAAACTACCTATTTACATATTTACAACATTTCATCACTTCTGTCAAGAACACAGATAAAGTGACGCCGTGGTAGTGAGGAGTCGGGAAATAGACAGGAAGGAAACGTTTACATAAAAGCAATGACTTGCTTTTATTCATGCAAATAAAATGAAGAGCAAGGAAGTGTGTGGGTGGGACACACAATGGTGAGTAGCGATTGGTCTTTGGGAACAGTGGCGATTAGCGGTTGGTCTTTGCGAACAGTGGCGATTAGCGGTTGGTCTTTGGGAAGGACGGTGATTAGTGATTGGTTGTTAGGAACAACGGTGATCAGTAGAGGTGTAATGATACACTCTGGTCACAATTCGATTTGATTCAATTCACCATACTAGCTTCATGATTTTATTCAGTTTGATTCTCAGAGTATTTTGAACAAAATTTGAATGAAGAAAAATTATGACTGAAAAGACTCCTTTTATATTTCTGAATCATTAACAATGCAAAACAATGCATTTTTAAACATTTATTTAACTAAATAAATCAAAAATTGCTATGAACAGAGATTTAATATTGTAGATAAAAATGTACAACATGTTCACCATATCTTAAAAATAAATAAACAAATTTATAAATTCTCCCAAATTTTGATTGAATAAACAAAGTCTCTGACCTGGGGAAAATGATCGACTGAAACATAATGAGCTCCATAGCAGCACCTGAGGCGTTATTTGAACCGTAAATAGAGCTCAGGACGCGTTTTGCAGTACTTTTCTTGGGCACTGTAGGCCACAGCTGCGCAGGGCTAGTGTTGTTTGAAAACTACTGAAGAGCTCTCTTTAAATGGTTATTACCTGGTCATGTAACCAAAACATATAACATAATACTTGATGGTTGCTGTGATACAGAGCTATAGGGGCCAGCGCACACTCTGAATTTTAACTCTATGGGTTGTGCAGATTGGGACCTCTGGTGTATAAACGGTGCAAATGTTACACCCCTAGTGTTCAGCGATTGGCTGTTAGGAACAGGTGTGATCAGTGATTCGTTGATTCATTTGATATAAAACTGCTCTGTTTAGAGTGTGGACCTTGAACAGGTTCTGAGTGGCTTTAACGATAATCCAAGCTTCATCAGTGGTTGTTTCCTCAGTATTAGAATAGTTTGTAATGGCGGTCTAAGTGCTTCATGGTTCCTATTTGTGATTAGTGCATGTGAACTGTTTCCTAAACCACATGGATATTCATTTCACTATTTGGTTTCCAGCTGATCGCTGCAAGGAAGTGCAGCAGATACGAGAGCAGCATCCTAATAAAATTCCGGTAAGACACTTTCCAAATATTACATTAGAAAATAATGAGGAACCAGTAACTGTTTAGCTAATCACCAGCGTCTGATATTCCGATTCAGTGTCCGTCTCTCAGGATGCCAGGGCACAGAAAGTGCTGTGCTTTATTACATTGTAAATATCGGGTGTGTGTGTGTGTTGCATTTTTAAGTGCAGTGTGATGGTGTGATTGAAACTGACTGCATGTGTATGTTTTGCTTGACCTGCTTGCTCCTAGGTTATCATTGAAAGGTATAAGGGAGAAAAGCAGCTTCCTGTTTTGGACAAGACCAAGTTTCTAGTGCCTGATCATGTCAACATGAGCGAACTGGTGAAGATCATCAGGTGAGAGCAGAAAGTCTGGTTTAGTCAAACAAGAGACTTGGTTAGTCAAGTGCAAACTGTCTGAATGTGTGTACAATATTTTAAATGAGCAAACCTGAGATAACTAAAGATGTCTGTGGAAAATAATGAGTAAAAAGGCCACATGCAGAGTGCATGCTCCTATCTTGAGTTTCACATGGTCATGTTTGTTTACTTGCTGGCTGGGACCTTAGCCACAGATTGAATGCTCCTGCTGACCCTCAGCAGCCCGCTGCTCAAGCATTTCAATGTTCCAGCTCTAAAATTAGTTGTGTTATCATTGGAGGTCAGTCGCTTCTGTAGGGTCTCCTGCTTGTTGGATCCCATAAAGCATGGTAGAGAAGAGAAGTCAAACTCAGCACCATCTCAGAGGAACAGATTAGCAGAGTGTAGTGTGGCTCTTCACCTGTTTTAACATCATCTACACAAGATTACCTAACAAGTAGTATGCCTTTGTTTGGTGGGAATCATTTCACCAAGATGTATACAACTGGTGCTAAATGTATTTAGTCAACAGTTATTTGCCTTCCAAATATTATTTTTTTATTGCACTATAAGTCACACCATTCAGTTTAGTTATACCATCTGGTGAAAAGGAAGAACCAACATATGGTCGAGGACTGCTCTTCTTGACTGACAGTTTTCTTACATATCGCACTAATGCATCAATGTGCGCTATTTAGATTTACAACTCTATTTAGTGATGTCTTTCCCATAGTTCTAAAAGCAGATCTCCTTTTAGTCACTTGAGTCACTTGAACAGTCTTTGTGACTGAAGCCCCTGCCATCCAGCCCCAAAAATTAACCCTCAAGTTTTACACAGAATTAAACATATCTATAAATGAATAAAAATTACAGCGTGTCTTTCATTAAGAAATGGAATTGTTAGGGTTGGTGGTATAATCTCTGAAGTACGAGAGGAATAATTCCTATGTTCTTTCTTACAGGTGGGTGAAATGTACAGTTCATACATACACTCTGGGGCAAAAAAAAATGGGCCAAGCCCAAAATGGAAAAATATTAAGCTTTTGATGGTCTTAACAACAACAGAGGTCTTAACATTGGTCAGAAAATTAGCAAGAATTAAACAACTACATTAAGAAACTTTATATAGCTTAGCTTTTCCTTTTGATTTCTTTAAATGTGTAAGCCTTGTTTTTAAGCCTTGTGGCCCTTGCTGGACTGCATCAGGTGTGGCAGATAACCAAATAACGACTAATCTTTTAAGAAAATAAAACATCAAAAGAAGATATTTATGGAAAATTTTGTACACCCAGACATGTGTTAGTTTGAATTTTACATCAAACATTTTAATAATTATCATGATTTTACGATTTTATGATTTTAGTCTTACAAGAAGACTGTATAAGTGAATTTCCCTGTTTCTAGCTTTTCCCAAAACAAACCGTTCACTGCAGCAAAAGTAAACGAGCAAATGCTGGCACAGGAGCTCTCAGGAGTGCATTTGTTTCATTCTTGCTCATTTTCTGACCAATGATTTGTTGTTAAGATCATTAAAAACTTAATGTTTGCCATTTTGGGCTTGGCCCAGGAGTGTAGGTCGTATTTGTTTGTGGTATAACAAAAAAAGGTCTTAACAGTGTTTCAGAAATGTTATGGCCATATCTAATCCCCCATGGTAGGAACAGCTAATAATTAATCAAATAGAACAAATATATGAAGAGTTTGGTTCCAAAACGCTATAAATCCATTTTGATTAATTTGAGTAAAAAGAAAGTGGCAAGATGAAAACCACTATTTTCTGTTTCAAACTTTCACACAGCATCTTTAGGTTATAATAACATAAAAAAATTCAAATCCAGATTTTGATTTTCAAAGATTTATTATAAAAACCGATTATTTTTTTTCCCCCAAAATGCAAAAAATCCATGACACGTTTTTTTTTTTGTTTGTTTTTGTTTTTTTCAAAAATGCAATAAATCTATTGAATCAATATAAAAGTTATTTTTCATATTGAAACTGTTGAAAATACACAACAAAGTAAGTTGATCCACATATGACAGCCTCTGAACTTGGTCAATACTAATCTTATCTACAGGCACTGGACTAAAAACGCATTCAATCAGTCATCGCTCCCAAAATGAATTCAACCGGTCATCTTGTTAATGCTATAAATTAATTACAGCAATAAAAGACAATTTCATCATGAACAAGAACATGAACAACAATATCACATTACACCACAGAAATTCCTAAATGACATTTCTCTTACATTCAACTTCCAAACGTGCATTCATCTCTGCCGTGCTACATTCATTTAGCCGACTAGTGCTATACGCTGTATTAACAACAACATTAATGGCATTAATAAAAACGCTTACTTTGTCATATTAAGAACACTGTAAAGAAGAAAGATTCACATATTATAGCATCAATTTTATATCACTTGTAGGCCTAAAAGATTTGATTCAACCCATAGCCCTGTTGAGCAAAGTCACCACGAGGCATTTTTCCTCCTCCCGAGTGCCTCATCTTCTTCATCTCCTCACGTAAATGATGAGATTTCGAAACCACCACAGGTTCATCAGTGCCATCAAAATGATTCCTTTTTTTTGTTGTTTTTATTATTATTTCTTCCAAACTCATTCTGCATTTTTGTCTCCAAAAAAAACGAAAGAAAAAAAAGAGCAGAATACTGTGAAAAGCAAATAGATTCGAGCATCTTATTCATATTCAGCCTTGCTCCATATTTCCATATCTAATCTTAAAAATGAATGTTGCTGTATTTAGAGATTTTGTTTTGAATTGGAGATCATGAAATCATATTTGATTTCGAGTTGCAGTGTTACAAAGGGGAAAAATAAACCAGATCAGGGGTTTGTTTTCTATTCCACAGGGGACACATACAACAGTGAGTTCAACCCAGTTGAAAATACTTTTTTTTATTTATGTTTTATTTGAATGCACAATTTTGCATCTGCTCAACCGCAGGCTGATTTTGATTTGGGTCAGCTAAAATATTAGACCACACAAAGGGAAGAAAATCTGTTTATCAGCTCAGGGAGAACCGTGTTAATTGAATAACTAGCATTTTATTCCCCTCATACTTGCTGATACAAACGCACCAATTATTTTTACACAACGTTACATGCTGAAAATGAGGCAGTTATGTTTGAAGCATACACATGACCCACAGAGACACAGTCTTTAACTTGGCTTGCAGGTTTTTATTCCATTCAAGTAGGAGCCACACCTAATAGGTTGCATTCACATTCAAGATTCAAGCCTTGCCCAATTCCAGTTTTTTGCTCAGATTGGATCTGTCTATCTTGGGGGTCTCACATGTAACCTCAAGTGACCCATATTTGTCTTTAATGAGAACACACCTATCCCACGAAATGCTCCACATGCGCACAGTTATTTCTTGGACAATTGTTTCACTACACTACTTGGTTTTGGTAGGTTCGTTCTAGTTTTCCTTGAATCGGATTCCCAGATACCAAGTTAATCACCAATTTCCTTCCACTGAATATAGTCACTGCTGTTGCTGTCCTCCGTTGTTGTTTTGCTGCTCTGTCGACACTGGATGATGCTGAGGATGACCATGATATGTGGTCATATAAGCCACATTCTTCCAGTCTGACTATTCTCATTCATGTCTCATGGCCACATATCTGATCTATATCTGACCACATACAAAACTGGTTTGAAAAGATCAGATTCAGTATCCAAGCAATCCTGAAAAAAAAAAAAGATGTCACATTAAGGCAGAAAATCAGATTTGTCTCACCTCAACTTGGTAACGTGAATGTAGTCTTTGTCATGTGAACACCAAGCGTAAATGAGTAAGCACATGGAATCACACGTAGCTCCAGTTTAACCAGTTTAACCAGTTTAACACCTGCAGCCACACTGACACTTTGGGAGACCTCTGGTGTAGATTCACTTAAATAGTCATTTGCTTTACTATTTAAATGGGACATTATTATTCTGCTCTGTTCCTTTGGTGCGTTCTTATGGTTTTCCGTGTATTATTTACTCTGGCCTGCAGGCGTCGACTGCAGCTGAACCCCACTCAGGCCTTCTTCCTCTTGATCAACCAGCACAGCATGGTCAGTGTGTCCACCCCCATCTCCGAGATCTATGAGCAGGAGCGTGATGAAGATGGCTTCCTTTATATGGTCTATGCCTCCCAGGAGACATTTGGCTGCTAAGTTCTCCACTGGCCTCGTGTGATGGAGAAAGCCAAAAGAAGCCAGGAGAAAGAAAGCAGGTTTCAGCTAACCGTAGCCCTGTGATCTCTCTGTTTCTCTCTGTAAGACGTACCTTTCTCCTGCCATCATTACGTTAACACTAGGTTCATTGTGTCTCATTATGACACGAGTGTGCATATGGCAGCACTACTTTACCTGTTAGTTTGCCCATTTAACCTTTTTATCAACTTGACTCTCTTATTCCACTTAGAAATATTAGCCTGTGTGTGTAAGGAGCTGTTGCGCTCTGGCCCTGTTTGTTCTTCAGTTGATTCTATGTTCTTTGATTTTATTGCTTTTATTAGGGCCAGTGTCTAAAATAATGAGTAACATGTTTCATGTCAGTGTAAGTAGGCGAGTGTCTGTTGTATTCTTTTTTTTTTTTTTTTTTTTTTAAAAGATTTGTCTGTAGTTTTCCAGTAGTTTAGGTGATCCTGCTTGCTTGTAGTGATCAGCAAATCAGTGCTGGAGTGAGATTTTAAGATATTTCTTCAAAAGCAAAAATAAAATCTTAATAAACCCCTATAAAATTTTACATATTAGCTTTTAAAATAGGGCCTCGGTGTATGTACAGGCCCTCCAAATAAGCCTCCAGACCAACTTTCAGAATAAATCTGAATCTGAAACGATAAACTACCATGTTTTGGGAACTTACAATACTTGTTCTCTTGTACCCTGCCCCATGTTCCCTTCCCTTTCAGTGAAATTGCTGTACCCCTGTTCAATTCAGAATTAAAGTCAGTATAGGAGAATTGAGCTAGGAAAGAGAAAACAGGAAGCAGTTGAGCTAATGCTGCTTATGGTGTTTTTAGTCCTTAATGTCCCCAGGTTTAAAATGTGGAGTGTGTCTGTGGCCTGGAGTGTATATGAAACAGCAGCCTGTACTGTTAGCTTGTGGACCTGAAAAAAACCCCCCAAAAACAACTAAACAGATCCCCAGTGACCGTTATTTAGCCCTGCTGTATTTTGTGATAGGTCCTGTTAACTCTATTAAGTTTAAATAATATGCTTCTTTTGCACAAATAAACAGCCAAGATGATAAACTTCATTTTCAAAAAAATTTTAGCACACAGTTGTAATATGTATCTTGTTTCTTTCCTTTATATCACTATGCGATATTTTTGCCTTCCGTTCCAACTTCAATGAAGGGTTTATGATGCACTACAAATAGATTGCATGTTTTTCTCAACCTTTTTTTATATATTGATTTATGCTATTAGATTTGTTAATTATTTCTTTATTTAAAGTAGGAAAAAAAGTCTTTTTAGATGTTTTCAAACCAAAAGAATGGAAATTAATATGTATCTATGTTTGAAACACAAGTGTATATAAACTATCATATGATTAGCTCCAGGTGTGTTGTGTGTGATTTTATTTTATTTTTATTATAATGGTGGGAAAAATATTAATAAAAATAACCATCACACACACATAGGAGTCTGTAATGGCATCTTAATTCTAGTTCCATATTTTCTTTATTTTCAGATTCAGTATTGTGATAACCTTCATGTAACTCATACTATACAACAAATAATGCCCATGAACGTGAGGTTATGTGCTCCTGTACCTCTAAGCATGATGCTTATTGCTACATCTTTCACACGTTTGTTTACTGACGTGTGAATGTCACTCAAAAAAAGATTAAAACAAACAATTGTATGCTTAAAAAGTGCTAAAAGTAGTTTCAAAGTTAAATGGCAAAAATGCAGCTTTCAAACAATACACACTTTCCATCAACTCCAGAATTATTGGCACTCCAAGAAAATGTGTAAAAACTTACAAAATACACAGACAAATTATACAGAATGTTTCCAATTTTCCACTAAAGCAAAAATAATTCTCTTAAAAATGAGTTTTAAGTTTAAAAAAATACTGCTCTGAAAAACATGGCGAAAGGATCGACAAACCTAAAGAATATTTAAAATAAATGCATATTGTCATTATTAAAAATAATTCCATGTTTTCTATATTGTTACTTTCAACAAACACATCTGTTGCCTTTGACCAAACAATAATAACCAGTATGTTAATCATCCTTGGCCTTTGCGAAAAAACAACTTTTCAAGTACTAGAGACAGATCATGAACTTAAACAATCCGCTCATCTGCACAACCCACGTCATGGATCATAAGCAGAGAGCAATAAGAAAAAGCTTCATGTCTGAAGCAGTTTAACGTTTTTAAGGAACGGCGGAAGAGTGAGGAGGATGCTGAGAGAAGCAAGGCGGAACCGGAAGAGTGAAAGCCTTCCTGAGAGCAACTCGCAAAATGAGGCACCTGAACTTAAATGTCATTGGAACGACAGCACACAAGATAATCAACAAGATAATGATCTAAATCAACACGAAAATGGTTTCAACACAAAAGGGCCATTTCAAGCGCCACACCTGAAGCGGAAGTCTAATTAAAAGCTATTATATAACTACTGATTTTGTTCATGTTTGCTCATTTTCTTTTAGGATGCCAATAATTCGGGAGTCGACTGCATATGTACAGTAAGATACTGCTGACAGATATTTTCCTGTCCTTCCCTCAGTTTGTATGTCAACAGCAGGGGGGTGGAGTGTAAATCAAACAGGTGAACACACCTGAGTGTTGTTTCTTTCGACCTCCCCTAACTGTGGTCAAATAATAACCGAATAACACAACATTTCTATAACAATAATAGCATCATAATATAACGTTCCTATAACAATAATAACATCATAATGTTTCTATAACAATAATATCATAATATAGCATTTCTATAACAATAAGAACATAATAATATAACGTTTCTGTGGCACTGGGTCATGAAGCCTGATGTATTTTGAGTACCTTGGTCAAGAAACTAGCTTTAAATTCATTAACTGAATTTCCGTTGCTGCTTTATCCTGGTCGGATCATGGTGGGTCCGGACCCTATCCCGGGAACACTGGGCATGAGGCAGGGAAAACGCCTACTAGGATGTTTTTGGGAGGAAACCTGAGAACCCAGAGGAAGCCCACACTGCCACAGGGAGAACATCTACAGAAACTCCACACAGACAGTAACACAAGCTCAGGATCGAACTCTGGAGCTGTAAGGTGGCAATGCTCCACTCTGCATCATCATGCCACCCTCTATTAAACATATTAGTAAATAATTAATTTCACAGACAAGGATATCTGGGTTAGCTTAATACCTTAAGCCAAGTCTGACATGGCTTATCTGGGTAACTGTGAGCCCTTACGTCATGAAATATCTCTTCATGTACAGCGAGAAGACAAACTCATAACACCCAAATATAAACACTTAATTACAAAAGAGCAAACACAGAGAGCACAGAGGAGAAGCATCAGACAATGCATCTCTGCAGAAGGTCCTCCTCCACGGTTTGGCCCGCTGCTCAGCAGGAGAGAAGAAGTGAGTTAGTGAGGGATGAGTGACTCTGTGGGTTCTCTGATGTGCCACTGCTTGAGAGGATCTCACAAGCAGCCAGTTCATGACAAAGAGCATTCAGCACCTCCAGAATATGAGCCTTCCCTGTGTGGGGAAATAGGCAAGACGGATGTTCATGATCAGGCTGAATGAAATCAGTGATTTTGCAGAAAACAGACAGTCAGGGTTTGGAACTGTACCGTGATGGGGATCGCTGCAAGACTCCAGCGTACTCAGTAAGATCTTCCCCAGGGACCTCCTTGATACGCTCTGCAATCACATTGTTCACAGACTTCATCGGGACATTAATAAAACTGTCTCTGCTTTCAGCTTTCATTGTTGTGAAACCTCTGTAAAACAAGCTAGTTCCTGTTATAACATGTGTTATTAGCAGCTATAAATAGCTATTCCCCTCACTGTCTCTTTGTTTCCCTGGCAACTCCTTCCATAAATGTTATATAAAGGTCTCGTTCACCATATCAAAAGCTTCACCATATCATTGATTAGAGACATTTTTATGTGGAGTGTTCCCTGTGGCCATACGCTATAGCTGTTACTAAGGCAAAGGTAAAGTATTAGAACAAGCGCATTAATATGAACTTGTGATCTGCTTTGCAGCTGGAACCACTTTCAGAGCTGTGCTGTTACTGTAAATTAATCAACACCTCCTGACCAATCAGAATCTAGAAGTCATCAGCACTGTGACACAGATCACACTAATGTATCAGTATACTGTACGTACGCTTTCCTTAGTCTATTTTATATACACATATAGACATATATCTTCTTATATATATTATATTAGGCAATATCTAATAAGCATTATGTCACTTTTTGTGCTCCATTTTTTTTATGTTAATGCTGTGTGATGTATGCACTGATTTACAGGATTAAATCAAAATCATGCAGTCACAGTAAACATTAATACAATTTACATATTATACATTACTTTGTCAATATTTTTGACCATATGAACCATGACATATTTGGACATACTTTATATAAAACTGCTTGTCATGAAGATCCATATTTCTTTCCTGTGTTTCTTGTCTGTAACTTGTCGGTGAGGTGCTAGCTGTAGGTGTAATAGATGAGTGTTAGCTCTCAGACTAACCAGATCTCTGAGCTGCTGGAGGAGCTGCAGCACATCCATAAGCTTTTCCTCAACCAGCGACAGACGCACCCTCTCTGTCTCCAGCATCTGCAGCTCTCTGTGGAGGAGCTCTGTCTCCTCAGCCTTCTGCTGTAGCTCCTGCACTAATGAGTCCTTTACCTGTGCGAAAAAACAACACCACATATTTTATTGATGTAAAAAGTTAACATTAACTAAATCTCTAACTTCAAACCAATACATCACCACATACATACACTAAGTCTAACCGTATAGATGAGCAGCAGTATCTAAGTTATAATACTTATTATACTCTGCTTATAAATATCTACGTAGGGGTAAATCTCCAGTCTCGGTGGTCTCTCCACTTGCCTGTCAATCATTGTCTGTCAAAGGCCCCTACTGATATAATATTCATCTCAGTATGATATTCATCACAGTATGCGTTTCTGAGATATCATACATATTGTGATATCTTTAAAAAAAAAATAAATTACAAACTGACCAGAAGCAGCTGATGTAATGTACTTAATCTAATCTAAGATTTTGTACTTAATCTTTAAAACTGTAAATTGTTTTTATATTTTTCTTTTTTAGCGTTAAATATTTTTAACTCCGTTTTATTATTTACTATTTATTATAACAAATAAAAAGAAATTCATTTATTAATAATAAATAAATACTTTTTTAATATTTTTTTTTTAATGCAACACTACTGTATTGCTGGCAGAAATGCCTTCAAGAATTGTGTATGGCATTTTTGTCATATTGCCTCATATACATATAGACACCAGGCCAAGTCATCCCATTTATTTTATTTTTTTTTGTATTTTCCATCTCAGCCCTCACACCCCTGCAATTCTTTCGTGGGCCTCTATTGGGGCGGAACCTACAGTATGAATAGCCTGCTCTAGACCTATAATTTCCCAACACTGACAACAGGGACTCTTTCTCTCTCGCTCTGTGTGGGTGTGTGTGGGTGTGTGTGTGTGTCTGCAGGGGGCAGCAGTGTACCTGCTCGGGGTCAGTCTCAGATCTCCAGGCCTGGCTCTCCCTCAGCTCCAGCTGTTTGTGGAGACGAGTCACTCGTTCCAACAGCTGCAGAACAGCAGTGTGGCTCTCCTCCGCCCACGACTCGCCCCAGTGAGACAGCAGCTTCTTCAGAGCTCTCTCGTCACACCTAAACATAGAACGTAGCAGTGAGATGTATGCGTATATGTGTGTGTGTGTTTGTGACAATTACAAGTCCAAGACAATTACACAAGGATTAATACACTGGTTTCTGAATAATGCATATTTGAATCAAGTGGAGCTTGTACATGTTGTTCAGTGCCTGATCTTATATCTCATCATGGAAACGTAGACATTTCTTCTAACGTTCACAGATAAAGAACTTGTACTTGACATGTACTTTGTTGTCATGCCTTCAGTAACTCTTGCACTAACTCCCCTCTAGCAGTGTTTTAGCTTTTTGGTATTCTCAGCATTCAGTATTTTACCTTTATAGTATTCTCACACGTGGCCTATTTGTATTAGTGTGAGGAAATATTTCTCAATATTTGTGTACATTTGTGTACTTGAGTCTGGATGTATGTTAAATCCTATACTGGTAAACGTATATGGTAATGAGAGATTGTTTCCGGAAGGTCACTTTGAGTTTGAGTCGTGTTTTCATTGCTGAAGGGAGAGCAAAAAGAGGAGACTTTTAGAAATCAGAAGAAAGGTTACTTTTTGCTACTGTAATTCTTTTTGCTGTTTCATTCAAATTTCTAGATTTTTTTTGACAGTTTCTTTTTTAAAATACATTTTTATAAGCTACATTTTATTTATTTACCATAAAATTCTTGGGGGACTTGCTCCTTAAATACAACGACAATTTGTGCCTGATTGGAGTGGATTTTTTTAAAACTACAATAAATATATGGCATTAATATGATATACAGTGCAGTCTGTATGTACAGTCCCCTCCAAAAGTAAAGGAAGGGCAAGGCCAATTCTTTTGTTTTTTCTATACACTGAAGACATTTGGGTTTGAGATTAAAAGATGAATATGAGATGATAGAAGTTCATCTTTCCTTTCCTGATAGTTACATCTAGATGTGTTAAACAACTTAGAACATGGCACCTTTTGTTTGAACCCACCCATTTTTCAAGTGATCAAAAATATTGGAACATGTGACTGACAGGTTTTGCCCAGGTGTGCCCTAATAGATTGAATGTTGAAACAATTAATAGCTCTGAATGTCTACTCTTGGTTGTAGCCCTGTGAAGGCTGCATTTGTTGTTAAAAAGGATAAATCAACATGAAGACCAGAGCGCTGTCTATGGCAGAAAAGCAAGCCGAAAAAGAGGGAAAATTGACCAGAGCCATTGCATAAGCATTGGGCATAGCCAAGACCACAATTTGGAATGTCCTGAAAAAGAAAGAAATCACTGGTGTACTAACAACCAGACATCGAACAGCTCAGCCAAGGAAAACAACAGTAGTTGATGACAGAAACACTGTGAAAGCTATGAAGAAAAACTCCCAAAACAACAGTCAGTGACATCACCAACAACCTTCACAGGGCAGCGGTTTAAGTGTCACAATCCACTGTTCACAATTCACAAAGAAGACTTCGAGAGCAGAAATATAGAGGCCATACCACAAGATTCAAACCACTCCTTAGCTGTAAGAATCTGAAGTCCAGACTGGAATTTGCCAAGAAAAACAGAGATGATCCACAAAAGTTCTGGACCCAAGATGAACCTCTACCAAAGTAGTGGAAAGGCCAAAGTGTGGAGAAAGAAAGGATCTGTTCATGATCCAAAACATACAAGCTCATCAGTCATGCACGGTGGAGGCAGTGTCATGGCTTGGGCTTGCATGACTGCTTCTGGAACAGGTTCACTAATCTTTACTGATAATGTAACTCATGATGGTAGCAGCAGAATGAATTCAGAAGTCTACAGGAACATTATGTGTTATTTACTTATGCAACCAAATATTGTTATTTACTTTAATCTACTTTAAGGCTATCTGTTCCAATAATTTGAATAACCAAAATCTTGGGTTGTTTAACACATCTTGATGTGTATATCAGGAATTGAAAGCTGACATTCTGATCTATTGTCTCATATTCATCTTTTGAGCTCAAACCCAAATGTCTTCAGAGTATAGCAAAAACAAAAGAATTGGCCTTGCTGTTGCAATATTATCAGAAGGGACTGTAAGTCAATGGCTGCTGTGGGTATTTATATTCGTAATGTGTGAATTATATACTAATAGCACAACTTCTCTTAAACATAGTCACCATCATTTAAGGAAACTGTAATGCAACCATTAATGTTACAATCTTATTGTAACTTTGCAAATGTAATCTTATTGTATTGCAAATGTAAAAAGGAAATCAGCTGCCTGAAATCTGTAATTGAAAGTAAAAGTCGCTGTAGTTTTAATGCTGTTCTGGCTGTTAAACCCGTCCACATTAGTAAAGTGTTTCACTGCAAAGGTCAAGTGCGTGATTGAACTAATGTTTTTGCCCCCTCAGAGCTGTGTGTGCTGTTTGAGTGTAGTGCTGTAGTATAGAGGACTCACCTGTCTCCACAGCAGGAAAGCCTGGTGAGAATCCTCTTCACCTCGTCCACTTGTCTCTGCTGCTCTCCTGTCCACCTCTCCTCCTCTTCATCTGACGCTGCCTGACCCTCCACCGAGCGGAAGAGCTGCTCCTCCACTGAGACACGTGACATACAGCACACTCTTCATCAGCAACAGATATCGGTTATAGAGGCTTCATAAAACAGACAATTTAGGTGCATGTTGTAAAGCATCTTTAAACAGATCAGTGGCACTAAATGGATTAGTGATATATTGTATAATATTGTGTATCAATAGTAATATGACTTTTTATTCCCATTTTATTCCCGAAGTGTTTAATTCCTCATATGCCACAGCAATTTCCCAACAATTAAAATTTTTAAAATGAATGACTCATCATACTGTTTATAATTACATTTAATGTTGAGGAACATCTGTGAGACAAGTTAGTTCTCTTAATGTTATCACTCATGTTATAGCAACTATAAACAGTCATTCCCTCACCAGCCTTTCTTTTCTTCCTCTCTCTTGAAGTTAATGAAAATATTATGTTACGTGTCAAGTCATGCAAGTCAAACCGGAAACTCCTTTCCCATGGCAGGAAGCTTACTGGACGGTACAAAGCTCTGACATCCAAAACTCCTTCCAAAAGTTTGCTAAATAAATATCTCCTGACTGAAACTTTCACCATATCAGTGATTAGATGGTTTTTAAAATTAAATAACATAGTTATAACTTAGTAAAACTTAGTTTATTTATAGCAACGTGTAATTCATTAATACATGTTATAAAATTAACATTTTTCTCATTGTCAAATCGCTGTGGCATGACATTTAAAATTACAATGAGATAATTTGTGTAATGATACAAATTTATTTGAGAAAAGACTAGAAACCTAGCCAAATGCAATGCCAGAGTTGCCATTTAATTTATGTGTAAATATGTGGTGCTGTCATGATGGAACTTATAACCTTTCATAAGCTTGTACAGTGGATATAAAAAGTCTACACACCCCTGTTAAAATGGCAGGTTTTTGTGTAAAAGTAAAAGAATGAAACTAAGATAAGTCTTGTCAGGTCTGAGAAGTATACAAATTAAGTGAAAAACAATCAGAAACCTTTTCAGGGAAAAAATAAAAATAATAAACTTACAATTACCTAGTTACATAAGTATGCACACCCCTAAACTAATACTTTATTGAAGCACCTTTTATGACACCACTCAGTCTTTTTGGGTAAGAGCCTATCATTGTCACACATCATGACTTGGCAATATTTTCTCACTCTTTCTTGCAAAAACTAGATCCATCAGATTGTAAGGGCATCTACTGTGCACAGCCTGCTTCAGGTCACTTCACAGATTTTTAGTTGGATTCAGGTCTGGGCTCTGGCTAGATCATTTAAAAACATTGATCTTCTCCTGGTTAAGCCATTCCTTTGTTGATTTGGATGTGTGCTTTGGGTCATTGTCATGCTGAAAGGTGAAAATCCTTTTCATCTTCAGCTTACTAGCAGACAGAAGATTTTGCACTAAAACTCGACTGGTATTTGTAGCTATTCATGAGTCCCTTTACCTTGATAAAAGCCCCAGTTCTGGCTGAAGAAAAGCAGCCGTAAAGCATGATGCTCCCACCACCATGCTTCACTGTGGATATGGTGTTCTTTTGGTGATGTGCTTTATTATTATTATTATTTTTTTGCATCAAACATGCCTTTTGGAATTATGGAAATATTATACCTTTTGGAATTAGTCTCGTCAGACCTTAACACATTTTCCCACATGGTTTGGGGTGATTTAGTTGAGCTTGGATGGTTGAGATGGTTTTTTGTGAGGAAGGGCTTCTACCTACCCCTCATTCCGGCTGTGAAGAATACGAGAGATTGTTGTCACATGCAGAGAGTAATCAGCACTTGGCAGATATTCCTGCAACACTGTTGCTGTAGGTCTCTTAGCAGCCTCCCTGGTAAGTTTTTGTCTTGTCCTTTTATAAATTTACGGTGCTCCATGGTACATCTAATGTTTTGGAAATTGTTTTGTACCTCTCTCCTAATCGATACCTTTCGACAAGTGAGATACCGTACATGCTTTGTAAGCTCTTTGCAGACCATGGCTTCAGCAGTTGGATGAAACCAAGGAGATGTGAAGAAAATCCTACAGAAACAGCTCTTCTTTATTTGAGGTTAATCAGATTAATTTCATTGATGACAGCTGCATAATTACTATTGATCCTGAGATTGAATGTGATTGGTTCATTCTGAACACAGCCACACCCCCAGTTATAAAAGGGTGTGCACGCATATGCAACCAGGTTATTGTAACTTTTATTTTTCCTATTTTTCCCTAAAATGTTTCTGATTCTTTTTCACTTAATTTTTATAAAGTATGCTGTAATTTCACATTCTGTTCTGACATGATTTACATTGGTTTCATTTTTTTTTTTTTTTACATCACATAACCCTGCCATTTTAACATGGGTGTGTAGACTTTTAATATCCATTGTATGTACAGTATGTCAGGTGATGTTTCTTTTGATGTTAGAGCACACAATTTTCATGAAGTACATGTCTTAAAATCTATTGCAAAGTGTATGCTAACTAAAGCACACTTAGCAAAATTAGTATGATGTCATGACATCAAACATTAGGCAACTACTGACCAGCAGCTGAAACAGGATACAGCTGTGCAACTAAATGTGCAACTAAACAACTCTGACAACGTGTGACATTGTCCATGATAAATGGTTATGTAAGATTTATGATGTGGAGTTCAAGTAAATTGTTATCTGATAATATACTATAATCAAACGTAGCATTATCGTATGATCTCACAGATATTGAAACACAGTTGATATGTCTGAAATATATGTGATGTGCTTAGTGATTCTGGTGCAGTATTTTCATTACACCTTTTTAGTGGTTAGTGGTGTCACAGGAGAACATTGTTATTGCTAGTGCAGTTACAATGGCATTTTATAGGAGAAGATTTTTCAGCACTCTGAATTATTAGTGATAACGGTCAGATAACGGTCACCATTTTCATGTCATATTAGTAGTGAAGACAACAACCGTTGGACTCAAAGTTCCAGAATGCAGTGCAGCTATACAATGTAACTGCACTGAGTTACAGCAGAGACTCAGCTTGGCTAGTTAGCAATCTACAGGATGACGTGAATGATGTTGTGATGTGTGATTGTGGGTAATGTAGAAAATCAAACAAAACAGACTAACGTGTCAAGGAAAGAACAAAAAAGTGAACTCAGAACTTAATTTTAAAAAATCTGACTATCACATTAATTATAAATATTGAAGTGAAAACACACACTGACTGTTGTCGTGATTGGTCTCTGCATGGCCTGTTGGAGAGCCACGGTCTCGTTGTGTATCCAGACAACATCGGCTGCTCTTTCGCATGTTGCCCCTGTACTGCAGCTCATCTGTGCTGCTGAATGCTTTAGACACAGGCACTTTGGTGACCTCGGCCCTGCAGAACAGCAGACAATCTAGTTATTACTGCCCCCAGAGAAGTACAGCAAACCCTCTTCTGTACTGTTACACTGTACATGTAAATGCATTCAATTAATAACACTGATGGTGGCCATTTTGCTCCTCCCCTAAGTTGAGAAAGAGGGGTTGGATTAAAAAATATTGTATATCAAGTATTACTTCGGTCCTTTATAAAACATCAAAGAGAGGCCAAGTAACATGAGCTAGTCTGCCATAATTCTTGTACGTAAGCACCATAATAATTTCATTGGCTTTTGTGATAAAGCAGCACAAGCACCGCTGACTGTGTGTAATTGAAGCCAGGCCCAGAGTCAGCCACAGCATGTTTTGAGCTCAGAGCACAAGTTAGCTTCACAGTCTGAGTGGAAAACAGCAATAATCTTTTAAAAATAAAGGACCATAAACACATAAAGCACATAAAAGCCTATAATATATCTTAACAACACACACACAAGATTTAAATTAATATTATAAATATGTTGCTTTGCTAAACAGCTTGTTAAAGGTAAAGGTTAGGTAGGAAATTCTTTAGCTATAGAGTTATAAGCGTTTTAATCTTATGTTCAGGTAGAAAACAGCTGTAATATAAAGTGCAATCGATTTCTTTTTTATTTCTAGCCATGGTTTCAATACTCCTTTGGTCATTTGTGTAGGAGGAAATACGATAGGGGGCCTTCATGAATCAGAGATTAAGTGTTTCCAGATGACTGCCTCTTGCCAGAGAAGAAAAAAGGGGAAAAAACTGAAGAACTACACTTTCAGCAGACTGAATCCTGGAGAGTGAAAAAAGACGCACACATCCTGCATCCTGCTGCCAAGGGGAGTCTTCAGCATGCAAAGGCTTTAACCCTAGTCTCTGTAAGCTGCAGGACAAGCTAACAAAACATTGTCCCCTGGGCTGCAGGCTCAGGAATGGGTACTGACCAGAGGTTATGGTCTGGAACTGGGGTACTAGTGTTAGATACAGCAGGATAGATTTGAGAATGGTGTTGCTTTAGGGCAGGAGTGTCAAACACAGGTCCAGGAGGAACATAGCCTTGCAGAGATTAGTGTTTTCCCTGTAATACACACCCAGTTTCACTCTTGAAGTCTTTGCTAGTCACAGTATGTGAATGACTCTGGGTCAGATTTGTTAAATTAGAAAAATATAAATCTGCATTGCTGCTCTTGCTTTAGGGCTGCATGTACACAGTTCTGAATATAGGACCTAACAAGTTGTGGAACCATTGACACCAGTGTGATAGTTATGTTGTGGTTTTAGAAGGGGATTATCAACACTCAGTGTGACTAATTGGATTTTAATTAACAGGATGGGAGTGTGTAAGGGAGAAAGAGAAGGAAGTTGGATATGATTATGAAGACATAAGGCTTTGGAAGAAGCTCAGGCCTGGTAGAAGGGTTTCAATTTGCCATTCTTCATTACAGTTAGTCTGATTAAAAAAAAAGAAAAAAGAAACTGAACAGTGGACTGTGGGTAGTGCTCTGGGATCTAATCCTATCACATGCTCTATAATGTGATAGGATA
This sequence comes from Pangasius djambal, assembly GCA_022985145.1. Classification (NCBI taxonomy): domain Eukaryota; kingdom Metazoa; phylum Chordata; class Actinopteri; order Siluriformes; family Pangasiidae; genus Pangasius; species Pangasius djambal. Next base: position 10,696,753 of record CM040994.1, read on the forward strand.
AGTTTTAAGAAAGGATAGGATAAAAAGATAGGATAAGAAAATTGGTGAAAGTCCGTTAATAGCTTGGAATCAAAATCCAAAATAAGACTAGGAAATGTTAAAACAGCATGTGAACATTCTCACCTGATGCTAAATGGAAAAGTTTCATCAGGGGTGCATAGATTAATAACTAACAATATAATATATCCAAGGTGAGAATTTTTCTGAGTAAATATTTATCCTGAGGGTAGGAAAGGTCTGTTTTTAACCTAACTGCATTAGCAACACTTATGTTATGTAATGGAGAGAATGTAAACGTATTTTAACAGGTCAATGAGTGTTTGTAACAGTAGCCCAAGGTGAAATATTAACATGATCTTGCATGCTGCGACTCAGGGTCGAGATGCTAATGGCTTGTCTCCTAAATGGACTTTTCAAAAGCTTTTTTTCAGCTGGGTCCTGCTCCATGACTTTGAAAGAATGGATATGTCTGGATAATGACAAGCAAAGAAATTTTAGCCAACAGACAACCATCTGGTAGCATTAATCCCTTTGTCATTGGTTCCATCTAAAGGGTCCTCCAAAGCTGTTATTTGAAACAAATGTCAAAAAAGCCATTTCACCAAACATGGACTATAACTGCATAACAGAGAACTGACTGACTGTGACATTGACATATTTGAGTAATATCTGAGTCAAAGCAGAAGCTGTATAATCAGTGTTTAGTGGAAATCAGAGATGATTTTTGCAGATATATATATATATATATATATATATATATTTTTTACAGTGAGCGTTACTTGAGAAAAGCTAGGATATATTCCATGCTGACTGCTTAAAGATAAACACATTGCATTTTAGTACAGAGTTTAGCATGCTTTACAAAGCCCTTCAAAAATGCAACATGATTTTCATTACTTTGCTTCCCTGCCCTTTGGAGCTGTTTTCTTCACAGGCAGATTTGTTTCTTACAGGAAAAAGCACAGAATAAGCAACAAAACAGAAACAGATGCACGAGAGAAAGACGAGAATGTGAATAATGCTCCAAGTGGCAAGAACGGACTCTTAATCAATACCAAGCATTATTTTGTGTCTCAGGCTTAGGCCATTCATCATATCATTTCTTGGTTCTGGGTCACTGGTTACTACCATCATGTTTTTTAGTTTCAGGTACTAACAACAGGATCAGATATCAGACAGCTAAACTCACGCTGGACGTAACCAATGCTCTCAGGTCAGACCTGCGTGAACAAAGCTGAGGGGCAGCTGCTTGGGGTTAGAGAGTGCGGACACCGGGCATTTCCTGTGTTTAGTAAAACAAAGCTGACGTTGCAGCCTGATGTTCATTCTCTCTATAGCCTTCTGGCAGAGTCTTCTCTTACATTCTCTGTGTCTCTACTGAAAGCTTGATGAAAGAGATGAGTTTTCATATCAGAATGATACTTCACGTACTTGCATTATCACCTGATACAAGTATACATTATGTAGAGTGAAATCATCTACATAAAATAAGAAATAGAAAAGGACATTACTAATAGTTATGATTAAACATGCAGGATGAATCTGATGGAGATTGGGTATTGGTATAGTGGAATCCCAGGAAACAGATTGGATTAGATATATTTAGAATTTCTAATCCAATTTGTCAAAGTTTTTATACCATGACCATTGTCTGATGTTTTCTGGCATGACACTGTGGGCACAGGAATTTTTTTGACTTGGCAACAGAAGTTTGCAGCGTTCCTGTAAAAAGTGGAAAATTAAAATTTGTGCATCGACATTTATGAACATTTTTACTTTTGTTTCCAAAGTGGCTTGGCTGTAGTCCTAATCTGGTACTTTTCACAGATTAAGATTATATATTGTATACAGTTTAGAAGGGATTTATTTATAATCGCACTATCCGGTGTCACCCGGATGAGGATGGGTTCCCTTTTGAGTCTGGTTCCCCTCAAGGTTTCTTCCTCATGTCATCTCAGGAAGTTTTTCCTTGCCACTGCTGCCTCTGGCTTGCTCTTTAGGGATAAATTCATACATTTAAAATTTATATCCTTAATTTATATATTTTTGTAAAGCTGCCTTGGGACAATATCCATTGTTAAAAGTGCTATACAGATAAAATTGACCTGAAACTTTTCTTCACTAAAAGTGGCCACGTACAACCTAATTTCAGAGGAGAAGGCTGTTGGACTGACACTGCAAACAACCAATCACAGACAATTACCTGAAACTAACTGATTCAAGCAAAACTTTGGAATAGTTTTTAAAGACATAATGCTGTTTTTTTTTTTTAAATCTCACGAATGTTTATAGTGCTGAAAAGCTCATTACGTCATAGTGTTCAAAATAAGGTTTGCTGTCAGAAACCAGTACAAGAAAGATGGCATCTTCAGCCTAGTAGCCAGCTAAGTGTAAAAAGGTAGATGAACCATCTGAGGCGTACTGTATTCATAAATCCTGCATAGCGTTTACCTGCTAAATTCAAACATATGAATGATGTCATTCTGCATGCAAAATATCACAATGACAAATTTGATCACTCCCTACGCATAGGGACAGAGTTGTCTAAAATCAACTCAATCAATCCAAGACAGATAGTAACTAATATAACTGTTTTGGAGGGAAAGCACTATGTATTAGCATGTACGTAAATTATATTATGAAAGTAAGTGTTTGTCCCGTAGAATAAAAAAAGTCAGAAGTTAGCTAGAGAGTGATTAAGTCAGTGCAGCTCTCTTGCTTTGTTATTACAAGTTCAGCCCCCTGTAAACAGTTTCAAAGGAAGCAAGCACACAGCTAACAATCTCAGCAACACGCAAACAAAGCAACTGGTGGAGAAATGTCCAGAGAACAGACTGAAATCCTGAGCTGAAATCTGAGCAATGGTAAACACTACGCTTTAAAATATCTAAGAAGCTGTTGCTTTGTTAGGACAGAAAACACTCTTCTCACCACAGAGTCATCTGTGAACATGAGAAGGGGAAAAAGGACTGAAGAATTTAGAGAAGCACCATGAATTGCTTTTTGAAGCCCTCATAAGAGTAACGTCCGAGAGCTTCTTACGAAGCTTACATATATCTGTCTGTACCTAACTACGGCTTGCAAACATGTCATACACATGACAAATAACTGCTTATCCCTGTGAGGTCTCACTGTGTTGTTAACATTCAAATCTCTACCTGCTTCAGACATAACACAGGGAAGAACAATTAGTTTGCCCTTTTCAGGTCTGTCATTATGGGCTGCAGAAATACAGTTTAGAAGGGAATGTTTTACAAATGGCTAGTGCAGAGCACCTGAAATTACAGTTCTCAGGACCCGAACTGTTTATTTTGATCAGCCTCTGTGATCTGCCAGGCCGGTCACTATGATGTTGACAATATTAGCAAAAATAGTAAAGCCCAAATGTCATACATGCATGTTTTCACCAGTGGAGTTCAGGCATGATAATAACCAGGATAATAGTCATTATAATATCACAGCAAGATGGGAGGGTCCTATTTTTCAGCACTAACTTCACCATTCTCTGTGTCTCTGGATACAGAGACAGTGAACAAACAGCTGACTATTTGCATCTTTCTCCAGATGGTGCCCCCACATCTCTTTTGTTCCTCCTCCCCCAGCCTCCAGACCTCATTGTCCCTGCAGGTCTATTCCTCCTCGGCATTTATTGGGAAGTGAAAACGCCTCCAGCCCTTTAAGATACACATGGCTTGGTCTCCTGTTTTTCATGGAAATGAAGTCAGCAGAGCCATTACTTTCCCAGAGTCTCCTCCGCAGGGCCTGCCCCGCAACTAAACCTCCCTCTGTCTCTTCCACTCTTCATCACAGCCAGCACGCTTTTCATAGAGAGCTTACATTTATAGACGCAATCTGTTGTGGATCTTTTGAATCCTGTGAATCTGTTCTGTTGTGACCATTATGGGCAAATCTGGTTTAAGATTTAACTTAAGATCTTTCAGATATTGAGGTAAAATAAGTAAATAAATAAAGTTTTGGGGTAAAAATATGAGGTGTACAGTGTAGAAAAGGGATATAACAACTGAATATGAGCCCACAAAGATACTCAGTAGTATCTTTAGTTCTCACTGCCAAATACATTCACTCTCATTAAAATAATGTTGCAGCCAGCTGACTGCGATCAGGTTCTGCATATTATAATCCCTCAAAACCCCCATCAAAAGGGTGATTTAAACCTCAATGACTTCTTGAGAAATCGGCATAATTAGCAGAAAAGAGCTATTTTTTTATGTGGGATATGAAACAAAGTTACTGACCATTTCCATCACCACATAGGGTGGACTTAGAGGCAGGTGTGGTAATTCAAGTGACCACTTTAGACAAGTGAGGATAATAGTAGCATGTATAAATCAGGACAAAAAGAAAAGAAAGATTTGAGGGCAAGTGGGTCACTTACTGACCCATGGTGCATGACCAGTGTCATCTGCACCAAAACACAGCTGCGTCAAAAGCAACCCTGCGGCGTACTGCCTTTAAACAGCTGTGTGCTCACTGCATGCACTCCTGAGGCCCGAGCTAGGCCCACAAACCAACCCAATGTTTGCTTCAATGATGTGCCATTATCACAGTTATAATGTAAACATTTTCACAAGGTAGCACATACTCATATTTATGAAATGATTTAATCCCTAGAATTCCAATGTGATGATCTTAATCATGCTGCAATAATAGAATTACTAAGAATAATACAGAGCATTACTTATACTCACACTGTCCACCTTGTCATCTGCTGGCTAGATGGGCGCTTTATTACTCTCATTTTTTATTTAACTTGAGAAAACATTTTTTTTCTGCTTCAAGGAGGCCTCTGAAAAGACTGAGCAAATGACAATTTAAATGCCACCTTCTAACTTTTGCAATATGCTGTATAGTTACTCTTTTTTGCTTGGGTATCATTTTTAGTTTGGCTGTTGCTTAGGGTGTTTAAGTGAATTTCAGGGTCACATTCAGGGACATAATGTAATGACCTTCACAATAGATGTCTGTGATACCAAAACTGCAACCATAAATTCTGCTCTGTGGTTATTTCACCATTTTACGCTCAGAGGATACAACCCTGTACATGCAGTGACATTCCATCTCTAAAGGCAAAAATATCAGATGATTAAATTAAATGGCCTTAACTACATAGCAGGGTGGAGGCAGGGGGACCTCAAATACGTGAGGGTTCGGGGGAATAGTTGCTAGGATTCAGACTGTGACAGTTCATCTATTATTCAAAGACAGCACAGATAGCAACGGAGCTGTTGAAGATTGATTGGGACTTTCAGTCTGTTTAGGTCAGGCCTTTTACCTCTCTCAATGTGCCGTCCCTAAATTGAATGGAACTCACTCTGAATGGATCAGACCCATTGTAATTCTGAATGAATTATGTGGTTTAAGAGTATGAAAAGGGACTGGCCTTTTAGCGTGGTTAGAGAATTTTTTGTACCTTAGCATGGCTCTGAAGAATGGACGAGAATATTTATGATCAATACCAACATGAAGCATCCTTTCCCCTGATATAGGTGGTGAGTATATCCATTAAGTTAACATATGCTTTAGAACTCCTTCATAACTTACAACAGATTTCAATATAGCTCTTTCCAGGATTAGTATTTATTGTCCATCTGAATAACATCCCAGAGATCCATCCATTCATTCTCTGTATCCTACACAGGGTTGTGGGGAGCCTGAAGCCTATCCCAGGGAACTTGGACACCCTGCCAACCAATTGGAGGGCACAGTCACACACTACAGACAATTTAGAGATGCGAATCAGCCTAAAGCTTGTGTTTTTGTACTAGGGGAAGAAACTGGAGTACCCAGAGGAAACTCCTGAAGAGAATATACAAACACCACACACACACACACGACTGAGGCAAGAATTGAACCCCCAACAGTGGAGGTGTGAGACAAGCAGGCAAACCACTAAGCCACTGTGCCCCCTATCCCAGTGGTTATCTGTGCAAATGCTGATGAAACCAAAAGAGCAATTGAACAGCTGAGCAGACTGTAAACATTAATTAAATGGCTGAGCCTTTGGAAAGTTCAATGACAGGCTAGGTATAAAACCTAAATTCCGCTGAAGCAAGCAGTACCCAGCCAAAGCTGCGCACAGTTTCAATAAACCAAAGCGGCACCTCACTTGCCACACACGTTGTCTGCTTAATGAACCCAAACAAAACAAGGTCTGCACTCAAGAGAGTAAACCACATCAAGGCAGCTTAAATAGCATGTAGGCTGCCACACTTGTTCATGATCCAAGCAACTGGATTCTCTGGGAACCATTTTAGAAACTACAGTTCACTAAGTTAGATTAGACAAAACAGAATTATGCAATGACATGCATCAATCCACTGCCTACAGCCAATCTGGGCCAACTCTAAAGCAATCCAAGTCTTACTCAAGCCTTTGATAAAATAACTGGCAAGCCATCAGTGTGTCAGGAATGCACTGGCAGATTAAGAAGCTGGCTAACCTCAAGGATAGGAAGCTCTGTCTCCATTTGTCTCACCTGTAATAGAGAAGTTCCATCTCCAACTGCTGCACGTGTCTTTGCAGGACAGGCACATGGCTGGCTTTGGCTTCCAGCTCTTTCACTTTGCCCAAGCCACTGAGCAGAGCCTCCCTGGCTTCCTCCACCTTCTTCCTCATCTCCACCTGCTCCTTCTTCAGGGTTCTGTTGCACTCCTCTAGCATCAGCACAGCCTCCCGAGAGACACGCAGCTCCTGCTCCAGCTTCTTGTTTAGAAGCAGGACATCCTCAAGCTGCTCAGAATTCCGGGCCAGTTCTGTCTCTGTCAAGAAGTCCTGAAGTCTTTTCACATTGCCCTGAGTGGTGGATTTCTGAGCCATGCGCTTATGATGTGCAACGAAGCAGCCACTGTCTGGCCTGTGTTTCACATGGCTCTTCCACAGCCCAACCTAAAGTGAGCAGAAAAACATCAATATCGGGTGAAACACAGTCACATCAGTACAGTCCACACTATGGCTGCACGCTTAAGTGTATTTAAATCATGATCACAGTTTGAGTTTCTCAGTTAACTGATCATAATAAACAGTCGTACTGGTGAGCTAAGAAAAAGTTCAAGCTCCCTCTAAACTGTCATTAACCGAGACACTCAATGTCTATTCAATTTGATTCGAGCTTTATTTGTCATGTACAAAGAGTTATACCGAGTACAATCTCTTTAGAGTTGTATTCTTGGTAGCAAATTCTTAGCTGTGTGACGTTATGAGGTAGACGTAGACAGCAGGACACAGGTAGATGTAGTAGGACACATAAGGTAATTGTAGTGTGCAAAGAAAAGACAGTAGGATACACAAGACACTATAACCAAATTTAGAAAATAGTATAGACAAACTATTTTCTACACTAAGAGAAGGCTATATCTACAAGAAGAGAAGACAAGACAACAAGCAGCAGCCTCGTTCTGGTTCAAATATTTATACATTTAAAGAAATGTAGACTTATTATGCAAGAATTATAACGGCTGTGTTCTCTTGATTAAAAACGATGAGATGATAACGAATCAAATTATTTCGTTCCCAATCTTACTGAATATGTGTGATAGCTGTGATTTCAATAGGGAGATGCATCGACCCCTTCATTCATTCATTCCTTTTTGTTCATCTTCATTAACCATTTGATTATGGTCAAGGCCGTAGTGGATCTAGAGTATGCCCTGGGAACACTGTGCAGGAATAGACCAGTCCATCCCAGGGCACCACACACACATCCACACACTCTTTCAAACCTAGGGACTATTAAGCATAGCCAGTCCCCCTACTGTCACTTAGGAAACCAGAGAACCCAGAGGAAACACACATGGACACAGGGAGAACATGCACAGAAACTCCACACAGACAGTAACCCAAGCTCAGGATCAAACCAGAGACACAATCTCACTTTTTCCAGTTATGATCCGATACTGAAAACATGGCTCTGAGTACTGGCAATACCCAACAATGGTTTGAAAACATCCTCTTAGTAACCAAGCTGACTATCTGCAAGCTTCTGTTGCCAAATTATATGAAACATCAGGTGCAATGGCATTGTGCTTTATGACAATTTGTGTCCTGTACTATGTTCTGTGATGTGTGAGTCATCGTGGCACCTTAAGTCTGTTAGTGAAGCTAATTGGAAAATATATCAAATCCATCCAGAGTCTGCCATATTGATCCAATGTTTCAGGCTGCTGGAACTTATACCAAGATTGGTGTATCGCTAATTGAGATATGCCTAATCGACTAGTCCTAATCCACACCAAATATCACTTTGTCTCACAGGCCTGCAAGCTGGATTTGATAACACTTATGTTTATGGAAAGTGCCATATTTCATAACATCACAGAAAACAAAGTGGAGCAAGTGTGAAATTAATGGAGACAACATGTCTTTCAGACCCTACATCAGTCACAGTGAATATGAGAGGGTGAAAAATCTCTGATCAGTACATTATGGAAACAGGTATATGATGCAGAACATGTTCAAGTATTACTTTTGCCACTGTTCTAGATATGGCCACACAGGAAGGGTGAAGAAAGGAAGCAAATGCAAGAACTGCCTCCAAGAAAAACAAATGCATAAACAAAGAAGAAGAAGAATCAGCAAGAGAAATTCAATAAACGATAGTAAACTTTGTTTATGAAACACAACAGCCACTCACTTGCAGGGCCAGAGAGCGCGCATCACTGCTCTGAAGAGCCGCACGCATGTCCTCCACCAGCTCCCGAAGACTTGCGTTCTCCTCCTCCAGCTTGGCTATCCTGTCCTCCGCTTCCTCCAAAGCCACAATGTCCTCATAACACTCGCGTGTGCATAATCCTTGCTTGCATCCTGAGCTGTGCTGATCGGACGCAGGCGTGGAGTCGCTGGTGCGCCTCCCGGCGCCCGGGCTGAGCAGCTTGTCCCTGCGCCTCAGCGGGCTCCGGAGGCGGATCTGCGTCTCGATGTGCTCGCTCTCTCTGCCCACCAGCAGCCGGCCGTCCTCGTAGTGGCAGCCAGCCTTGGTGCTGAAGTAGCCGCACAGTTTGGCGTGGAACTGGCGGAAAGTGAACTCGCTCGGCAAGCTGTCCAAAATCCCCGCGCACTCCTCCGCCTCGGTCTCCTGATTCAGCCCCAGGACTTCACACAGGATCTGGAAATCCTCGACGGGGATCTTGCCGTCGCCCTGGCAGTCCAGGTGGTGAAAAATCTCCTGCAGGTACTGATCCAGACCAGTGGCGAGGACTATGATCTCATTCTCCACGCCGCGGTCCAGTCCGTAATGATAAGCCAGAGTGCTCACTATCCATTGTGTCCTGCGCGCCGGGCGGCTGTACGGATCACATGCGTCTAATGTTTCCATCCTCCGCGTTTCCCTTACAACACTTCCATTTATCCAGGAGAAGAGAAATGTGGTAACAGAGTTAGCAGATTCAGCAAAACAAGACGATCGAGCTACTCAGCCGAGCATCATCCTCTTTTCACAGAGGGCTAAGGACTCGCGTGTGTGTGTGTGTGTGTGTGTGTGTGTGTGTGTGTGTGGCGCGCTCTTGCGGAATGTAGCGTACAGCCCACCAAACACTGAGGGGAAAAAAAACTTTTGAAAAGCAGTTAACCATTTGCTGGTAGCTAGGAGTTCCTCATCTCCTCTCTTCCGTTCCTACGAGCTCGGGGTTGTGCTGCTTCAAGACTTTCTCTAAAGCATCGTTTTCCTCTCACTGCAGTAACATTGCAGCGGGGTTCAGTGGGGATCACGAGCAGCCATGAGGGCTAGAGCAGCTCTAAACCTGAATGCAAATGCAGTTTAATGTAAATCAGACACAGTGCTGTGTTTTAACACTGCAGCTGGTTTGGGTTGTGAGAAAACTCTCATGGCTCCAACAAACAAACAAACAAACAAACAAACAAAAATGACAGTTGTTTAACGTGTTGTAGACTAAATCTGTTTTATTAACTAATCCTTGTTCTTTTCATGAACCTTTTCTGCAAATGTCAGAAAAAGCACTGATAGTGTTTGTAAAGGCTCTCGTGCGCTAAACAGAATTGCACTTTGATGTGCTGCATTGTTTCCTGAGTGACAGCTCCGGTGCGCGCGCGCGCGTGCGCGAGCCCGGTTGCCTAGGCGACATAACGCTTTCTCTGGAACAGAAGTGGCTGTGAGTTTTTTGAACTCGAGCTCCTTTCACAGAACGGTGTGTCAAAACCCTCCTGAAAGTTTCCAGAGTTTGATCGCATCCTTCACAATGGTGAGAGTTTAGCTACAGTCAGGAGCGGAGGTAAACGTAATTGTTCTTTCTTTTAAATATTCTAGCGTGGGTGTGGGAGTTATGGTTGACCTTTTAGGTCGTGCTGTTTGTTTCTGGATGCTATCAACATTTTTCTAAAATAAAAATAGAAATAAAAATCCTGAACATGAGTGTTATATTGTGGCATTGTTTACACGTTTGTGCAGATTGCAGGCTACAGAGGTGGTGTCTTTGAGTTAATATATGAAAATGTGGGCGTGCCTTTTAATCCATATATGGAAAGTTTTCTTTGGAGGAAGTATTTATAAATATGCATATATTTTCACAGATTTTTATATGCTTAAGTTATATGATTCATGTTATGATTCCTGTTAAATGTAACCCTTTTTTTTATTGCTTGGCAAAATATTAACTATTCTTGTGTTTCACTGATGTAGGAAAAAAACATTCTGGGACAAGATGGAACCTGATGCCTCCAGCACCTCACTGGACCTGACGAGAAGCCAGTCTTCTGATGAACGAAAAAAACAAGATGGGAATAATGTTGATGACAATGCTGTCCACAACTCTGAAAGCAAAGAGACAGAGCCTGAGCCAGCTGGGCCATGCCCAGATATTATCCTTACCCACTCACAGTGCGACGCTGACTCCAGTTACACAGTCACCTGCACGGTCAGCATGGTGCTGGCTGTGCCAAGAGGTGCAGGGACCTTTTGACTTTCATTGCAGACAGTATTTACAGTATACTGTTCCCTGATTTTGATGGTTGAAATTCAGTGTTTTCAGTGTTATATATGCTTTCTATCCCTATGATCCTATACTGTAAAGTGCTTTATAAATAAAATGTATTATTATTATTATTATTATTATTATTATTATTATTATTATTATTATTATTCTACTAAAGGCCTGCTAATTTAGACAAATGCAATTGCAGTGTGTTTTGCAGCCAGTTGTGCTCAGAAAATGTTGTCTTTTCTGGCGTCAAGGTTATGAAGATGATCCAGTTATGGCTGCAGAGAAAGAGAAGAAACTCAAGAAAGTCCAGCCTAAATGTATTATTGAGGCACCCAAAGCACAGGCCTATTACCACATAGAGTACAATCTCCTGCCTGATGATAGTGAGCCAATCAAAGTAGACTTGGTGATGTTTGGTTTGGTGGCCAAGGTGTATATGGATAATGAGACAAAGGTAATAAACTAGATTTGCTTTCATTTTGGAGCTTTTTCACTTTGTACACTGCTGTAAGGAAATGGTTTGTAGCGGCCTTCGAAGCCGGCACACGTCACCACATTGCCAGGTTACTTATATACGCTAATGGTCACTAACCCTAAAGTATGGTTGGAGAAAACAGAGCAAATATTAGCCATTCCTTGTTAGAAATCATGAATAATTACAAATGACTTATTTGACTGATACACTGGCTTATGGGATATATAGGACAGTGATATAATTTAGGCTTCTTAGAGGACAGCATTCTGTGCAAACATTCGATTCAGACATGACTCGATGCCTTTATGCCTCCGGATACAACCTTAGTAGGCAGCATTTTTGTTTGTTTCCTACACACCAAATGCCTGATCCTTTTCTTGTCTGTGTGTAGGTGCTGAAGGCATGGCAGGAAGGTGATCACCTTTGGCTGGGCTGGTCTCAGTCCGTGAAGCTCAGTGTGACCAGAGAGCTGCTTATAAAGATGTCATCACATAAAATAACCTTCAAGCTGTGGGACTCCAAGGACAGAGTGTCTCCTAAAGCAAAATATGACAGACCCAAAGCCTTCAGATTGCCGCAGGGAAGGAGAGTGGAGGATCCAGACCAAAGAGGTGTGCTCACAGCTCCAACAAATGTTTACAAAAGAGTTTCAAGTATGATTATATAACCTGTCTGTTTTTCTAAGGATTTCCTGAATGTGTTACGAACGCTAGAGCCAATGTTAATAAGCAACTTGTTATCAGGGGACCACACCACATACTAACTTATAGATGAAAAAACATTGCACTGCAGTTTAAGTGCATTTGTAGTGTATTGTAGTTTAACTATAGGCATAATACGCTACAGTATGGTTGAGATTACTGAGTGGTATTTAAGTGTACTCAATAACATTTATGGTGAATCTTCAGACATTTTTGAATTGCTTACACAAGAAACTGACTCCATTGTGTAAATTGTGTGGTGGTAGGTGCTAACCTGGACTGTGAACCGGAAAGTGCAGGTAAGTATTCCTCACTTCTGGACTTCAGCTCAAAACTTATCATTAATTTTGGTTGCTCTTTAATTAAAACTGCTCAATTACATGAAACTTCAGGAAATGCTAGGGTAATGTTTTACCAAATGTTTCCTGAGGTGGCATAAAGGGTATGGTGTATAAGTTGCAAGCTCTTTATGAGAAACAGAACCCAATGACTACAACTTCCAAAAAGTGCCAAAAAGACATCATATCAACAGACTACAAACGACCTTCAAAGCTCAAGTGTGACACAGGTAGAAATATGCAGCATCATTTTTAATAGTGGCTAAAGACTAGGATACAGTAGCAGACAATGATTCTCTTTTGTAAACTTTACAGATGATCCCAAGCTGCCCACTATGGAGGCAAATGGAGTCAGTGAAAAACCTCTGTCATCTGTAGTTCGGAAAACTGATGGATCGCTGGCACAAGAAGCAGCATTTTCCAGCCAAAGGTTCAACATTGCACTTGCTTATTAAGAGTTCATGACTCAGCACAGCTGATTATTTCTGCACATAATAATCTGATTAACACTCTCCTGTCTTGCTAAAACATGCAGAGTATTGGCCCAACAACATAATGTGCAAGTTACCAGTCCAATTCTCTGAGCACTTAGTGCTTAATCTTGAATGTTGATTTGTAAATCTGTATGTGGTGGTATTATACTGTTATTAGGAATCCTGTAGTAAAATCTTCCAGTTGAGCACCAGACATGTTTGCTATCCTCAAAACCAGTCTGAAGAAACCTGCTGTATAATTTTTATTTATCCTAGTTATCCTAGTGGAGGAAAGCAGAATCCTGAAACCAATGATCCAAAAAGCATCAAGTCTGAAGCCACTGCAGATCAAGAAAAGGACACGGCATTGTCAAAGTTATCACAGAGACAGTCATTAGATCACTGTATGAAAGGCCCCAAGGACACAACAACAATCTGTATGTGCATCTATTTAAAAATAAGTAATAAATAAAATGCAGACCACTGTGGTTACATTTAAGTTTATCTAGTCATGAGGTTTAGCCTAGTGAATCCTAAACATTTGAACATTATTAGCTCTGAAATGCTTGAAATGTTGTTTAATTGGTTTTAATTTGTCATTTTCCCTGTTCAGCGTCTACAAAGAGTGGCACACTGAAGGACAGCAGTTTGGTGGCATCCAAGAAGAAACATGTTCATAAAACTGTTCAAGAGAGAACAGCAGAAGAGGACATACGCAGAAATGGAGTTGCCTCGGCTGAGCTCAAGGCAATGTATTTTCTTGCAGGTACTCAAACTCAAGTTTGTGTGAGGTATAGGAAATAAACACTCAGAAATTGGCCATCAGCTGCAAGTTAGGCTTTTCTACAGCCAGCAGACTGATCAGCTGCACTCGTCACTGCTATGCAGTTCAGCCATGTGTTTCCCGTCAGCAAGCAGTATGTTTATGTAACGTGGTGTGAGAGCGTTTGGGGGGTTTCTCTTCTGCTCTTCCTGTGCACTGTAGGGGTGGATCTGGGAGAATGGTCGTCCTGCAGAGCCCAGGTTTCTGAGGCCTCTAATTGGCTGTGGAACGGCACCAGTCTAAGCCAGCCGACTGCACGCTCGGCTTTTGATGTGTCCCACTCTGAGCCACAGCAGGAGCCTCTGATGAAAGCTTTCACTGGGGAAACAGTTCAGCCTTTCTCCTATAAAGTGAAGCCAGACAAATCCCATGGAGCTACTTTCGCTGTGGGGCTGAGAAGGATGGAGGATATTATACAATGCTCTTATTATTTTTGACAAAGTACTACTGGCTAAGTAAAATATCTTAAAAAAGATCTAAAAACAGGAGAATTTATATGGTTTAAAGACAGAGGGGAAAAAAATGCAATATAAAGTGTTTATATTAAGAAATTCATTGTGTAGAAAACAAAATTTGCAAAAAAAAATTTTTTTTAATCAAACAATTAAGGGTATCCTTCGGCATTATTTTATAAATAATGCCGGTAATTAAAAAAAAAAAATAAAAAAAAAAATAAAAAAATAATAAGATGGTGTATGGTCAGTTCTTGCATGTGAAGCACTGTAATTCTAAGAGAAATACTTTGCTGTTATGGTGCTACTTATTAATGTGATTGCTTTGTATTATTCATATATTAAATTATGATGCCATTCCTCTTCCATCCTTAACCATGAATTTTACTTGTCCGTGTGGCAGGAGAGATGTCGCTGATAGACTGTTTGATGATCCGCTGTAGAAGAGTGTCTAAGGTCTTGTGCAGCATCACTCTGGATCAGCCGCTTATGTCTGATGAACTCAAGGCTGAGCTCAACCCATTGATCATCACCATCGTGTCAGCGTCTTCTCTGCCGTCTACTCCTGTTCCCTTCTATGAGCTTGAGGTAGTCTGTTAAATGAGACTTTTTCTTTGATTGCTTGTGCTTCTGTATTGTGATCTTATTTAATCTCCCTAAATTTGACATAAACTTCAAGGTGGGATCAATAGCCTTTTAAGTAGAACATGTTTTTGTAATATATGGCAAAGGTTAATGCCAGACATGCTTAGAAGGTCTCTGTGATGCCCCACATTCTGTAGATGGGAGAGAAAACAAATTTTAGACCACTAACATATACTCATTCATCCTGTCACCACCTAGCATTCAGGCATTCTACTCTTTGTACATGTTTTGGGGTGTGGCTATGAAGGAAACGGAGGGTTTGTGTTTGTATTTTGATCATTTAGTGTAGATTTATTTTTTTTTATTCTTTTTGCATTTACAGCAAAAATGCATGCCTGTTTACTGCCAGTACAAGTTCCACAACATGCCTGTCCACAGGACCAAAGGGCTGAGTCATGGATCTAACATATATTTCAAAGATGTGAATGTGATCCTCACTGGCCTCCTCAGCACTGAAGAGCTGCTTGAGTTCCTTAGGGGTCCACCGTTAGAGATTGAGGTTCATGACCGTGATAGGAAACCTGAAGAACCTTCTTCTAGTCCAGCAATTTTTGGCACAGAGGCCACCGATGATAAATTAGCCAGCACAGCTCTAGTCCCTGCCAAACAGACAATCTACAGCCCATTTAGGGAAATGAGGAAACTCTGTGCCCCATATGGTATTGCCAAGCTAAACTTTTCTGATCTCCTCAGAGGACACAGGTGTCTGAAACTCAGCCTACCTATAAGAGGTTCCCATCCAGTGCAATGGCTGGGCACTGACGAGAATGAATGTGGGGAAAATGAGGCTGAGACAGCAGGTGCTCTGGGTGCCCAGGACAATGCTATGCCAAATGGTCATTATCTTAGTGCGAACTCCGAGCTCAAGGTGCAGGTTGAATTAGCACACCCACTTAGTCCTGACCCTGATAAAAGTGAAGGGCATTGCCCATTTGGCCGTATCATTTACATTTTCAAACACAACAATATTGCTTTTCTGGAAAAACTGAGGTCTGAAATTTTAAGAATCAACGCAGTGGCATTTCAAGTACACTGCTATAATAAGGAAACAGCTGAAAGAATCTTACAGGGTCATATAATGGATGCCATAGAAAGAGAAAACAAATATTTGAATGCTTTAACGGGGTTTCATTTCCTGGATAACGCTCTACACCTTTTTGTCCTGGAAGGACTGAAGGATGAAGCCATCAAAAAGCTCTGGGAAACAGTACCTATAAAGTAAGATATTGCATAGTTACAGTGCTTGAAGTGGAAAAAAAAAGTGCTAGTACTCCCCTTTTTGGCACGTTAGTACATATTACCAGTTTCAGCAAACCATTTAGTAAGCTCTCTGTGGAATAAGACTCAGCCAATGTTTGAAACATACAAATATTACTTTAATAAAAGAGACAGAATTAAGAAGTCACAAACTATTCAAAACCCAGAATTTTGGCTCATTTAACACAGGTGCATTGGAGACATGTGTAATGCAAGCCCTTGTGTCACACTGTGCTTGTTGTCTATTTTTTTTCCCACTCCAAAGAAATCATCTGAACTCTCACAACTCTATACATTTATTTTGGGTGAGTAGAAAAATAATACTGCTAGTATTAGCTAGACAGACATCCTGATTGGATAACGGGACCTTATATATATAAATATATAAAGGTACCGAAAAGTGCAAAATATAGACATGTGAACTGGCCCACTTCAAGCACTGCTATTATCAAGCACATATTCTCAGAAGCTATTCCTTTGTAGAGTCAGTAGAACTATTTATTTTACAGGTGGTTTGAGGATGTAGAGCATGTCACAGTTCTTTATAACTCAGGTCTGAGCTTCTCAAAGAGGCTCTATGACACTCTGGATGTTGGGTTGAGTCCAATTCATCTCCACAAACCACTAGAGACCATCATGAGACAACCCCTGGTGTATACCAGAGACACAGTCCCCTACACCTGCCTACAAGCCATGTTACGGTACTGTTCAGAAAAGACACACACACACAAAAAAATAGCTAGTTTTCAATCATCTGGAAATGGACAGTGAGAAGTGCACAATTGGACTTGCATTGTTTGGAATATGAATTATCTTTTATTTAATATATATATATAAATTATATATATATATACAGTTAGGTCCGGAAGTATTTGGACAATGACAGAGTTTTTGTGATTTTGCCTTTATACACCACCACAATGGATTTGAAATAAAACAATCAAGATGTGAACGAAGTGTATATATGGCATTTACCATTTAGGAATTACAGCCATTTTAAGCAAAGTACCTCCATTTTCAGGGGCTCAAAGGTATTTGGACAATTGACTGACAAGAAGTTAATTGACCAGGTGCGGTCCATTCCCTCGTTACTTCAAGACAAATGAAGCAGATAAAAGGTCTGGAGTTGATATCAGGTATTGAGTTGGCATTTGGCAGGTGTTCGACTGGAGCTATCAATATGAAGTTCAAGGAGATCTCAGTGCAAGTGAAAGAGGCCATCATTAGACTGAAAAAACAACATAAATCTATAAGAGAGAGAGCAAAAACCTTAGGTGTGGCCAAATCAACAGTTGGATACATTCTTAAAAAGAAAGAAAGCACTGGTGAGCTCAACAACATTGAAAGGCCTGGAAGACCATGGAAGACAACTAAAGTGGATGATTGCAGAATCCTTTCCTTGGTGAAGAAAAACCCCTTCACAACAGAAGTCAAGAACACTCTGGAGAAGGTAGGCGTATCATTGTCAAAATCTACAATCAAGAGACGCCTTCATGAATGCAAATACAGAGGGTTTACAACAAGGTGCAAAGCACTGGTAACATTCAAGAACAGGAAAGCCAGATTAGACTTTGCCAGAAAACATCTAAAAAAGCCTCCCATGTTCTGGAATAAGATTCTTTGGACCGATGAAACCAAGATTAACTTGTACCAGAATGATGGGAAGAGAAAAGTATGGCGAAAGAAAGGAACAGCTCATGATTCAAAGTATAACACATCATGTGTCAAACATGGTGGAGTTAATGTTATGGCATGGGCATGTATGGCTAATGGAACGAGCTCACTGGTGTTTATTGATGATGTGACTGCTGACAGAAGTAGCAGGATGAATTCTGAGGTGTATAGGGCTATACTCTCTGCTCACATTCAGCCAAATGCTACAAAACTGATAGGACGCCGCTTCACAGTGCAGGTGGATAATGACCCTAAACATACTGCGAAAGCAACTCAAGACTGGAATATTCTCCAATGGCCAAGTCAGTCGCCTGATCTCAACCCAGTAGAGCTGCTTTACACTTACTGAAGGTGGCTGCAGTGAAGGCCTGGCAAAGCATCTCCAGGGAGGAAACTCAGAATTTGAGTTTTGAGAACATGGGCTCCAGACTTCAGGCAGTCCTTGACTGCAAAGGATTTTCATCCAAGTATTAAAATTATGGTTATATTTACAATTATGTCACTTTGTCCAAATACCTTTGAGCCCCTGAAAATGGAGGTACTTTGCTGAAAATGGCTGTAATTGCTAAATGGTAAATTCCATATGCACATGTGGAACCTCTTAAAATAAAGCTGAAAGTCTACACTTCCATCACATCTTGATTGTTTTATTTCAAATCCATTGTGGTGGTGTATAAAGGCAAAATCACACAAACTCTGTCATTGTCCAAATACTTCCGGACCTGAGTGTGTGTGTGTGTGTGTGTGTGTGTGT